>OY997271.1:117997657-118450157 GCA_963921465.1 Triticum timopheevii
TATCCTATGAAGACGCACTTCTCCGATTTGGGTTCGAGCTTATCAGGTTGAAGCTTTTTCACATAAGCATCGCGGCCCCAAACTTTAATAAACGACAACTTTGGTTTCTTGCCAAACCATAGTTCATAAGGCATCATCTAAGCGGATTTTGATGGTGCCCTATTTAAAGTGAATGCAGCCTTCTCTAAAGCAGAACCCCAAAACTATAGCAGTAAATCAGTAAGAGACATCATAGATCGCACCATATCTAATAAAGTACGGTTACGACATTCGGACACCATTTTGCTGTGGTGTTCCAGGTGGCATTAATTGTGAAACTATCCCATGTTGTTTCAAATGAAGACCAAACTCGTAGCTCAAGTATTCTCCTCCACGATCAGATTGTAGAAACTTTATTTTCTTGTTACGATGATTTTCCACTCCACTCTGAAATTCTTTCAACTTTTCAAATGTTTCAGACTTATGCTTCATTAAGTAGATATAACCATATCTGCCCAAATCATCTGTGAAGGTAAGAAAATAACGATACCCACCACGAGCATCAATACTCATTGGACCGCATACATCGGTATGTATTATTTCCAACAAGTCAGTAGCTCATTCCATTGTTCTAGAGAATGGAGTTTTAGTCATCTTGCCCATAAGGCACGGTTCGCAAGCACCAAGTGATTCATAATCAAGTGATTCCAAAAGTCCATCAGCATGGAGTTTCTTCATGCGCTTTATAGCGATATGACCCAAACGGCAGTGCCACAAATAAGTCCATAAGCATGGAGTTTCTTCATGCGCTTTACACCGATATGACCCAAACGGCAGTGCCACAAATAAGTTGCACTACCATTATTAAACTTCAATCTTTTGGCTTCAACACTATGAATATGTGTATCACTACTATCGAGATTCAACAAAAATAGACCACTCAGCAGGGGTGCATGACCATAAAAGATATTACTCATATAAATAGAACAACCATTATTCTCTGATTTAAATGAATAACCGTCTCGCATTAAACAAGATCCAGATATAATGTCAATGCTCAACGCTGGCACCAAATAACAATTACTTAGGTCTAAAACTAATCCCGATGGTAGATGTAGAGGTAGCGTGCCGACCGCGACCACATCGACTTTGGAACCATTTCCCACGCGCATCGTCACCTCGTCCTTAGCCAATCTTCGATTAATCCATAGCCCCTGTTTTGAGTTGCAAATATGAGCAACAGAACCAATATCAAATACCCAGGCGCTACTGCGAGCATAGTTAAGTACACATCAATAACATGTATATCAAATATACCTTTCACTTTGCCATCCTTCTTATCCGCCAAATACTTGGGGCAGTTCCGCTTCGAGTGACCAGTCCCTTTGCAGTAGAAGCACTCAGTTTCAGGCTTAGGTCCAGAATTGGGTTTCTTCTCTTGAGCAGGAACCTTTTTGCCGTTCTTCTTGATGTTCCCTTTCTTCCATTTGCCCTTTTTCTTGAAACTAGTGGTCTTACTGACCATCAAGACCTGATGCTCCTTTTTGATTTCTACCTCTGCAGCCTTTAGCATCACGAAGAGCTCGGGAATAGTATTGTTCATCCCTTGCATATTATAGTTCATCACAAAGCTTTTGTAGCTTGGTGGCAGTGATTGAAGAACTCTGTCAATGACACTATCATCAGGAAGATTAACTCCCAGTTGAGTCAAGTGGTTGTGATACCCAGACATTCTGAGTATGTGTTCACTGACAGAACTACTCTCCTCCATTTTACAACTGTAGAACTTATTGGAGACTTCATATCTCTCAA
Source organism: Triticum timopheevii (assembly GCA_963921465.1). Taxonomy (NCBI): domain Eukaryota; kingdom Viridiplantae; phylum Streptophyta; class Magnoliopsida; order Poales; family Poaceae; genus Triticum; species Triticum timopheevii. The sequence continues at coordinate 117,999,449 of OY997271.1, forward strand.
TCCGAGCATTTGCTTGAAATATTAACCTCAACTCCTGGAACATCTCATATATACTCCATGATGTTCAAAACGTCGTTGAAGTCCCAGTTCTAAGCTGTAAAGCACGACACACTGAACTATCGAGTAGTCATCAACACGCGTCTGCCAGGCATTCACAATGTCTGCAGTTGTGGGCGCGGGTGGTAAACCCAACGGTGCTTCCAGGACGTAATTCTTCTATGCAACAGTGAGGATAATCCTCAAGTTATGGACCCAGTCCGTGTAGTTGCTGCCATCATCTTTCAACTTAGCTTTCTCTAGGAACGCATTAAAATTCAAAGGAACGGTAGCACGGGCCATAGATCTACAACAACATAGACATGCAAAATACTATCAGGTACTAAGTTCATGATAAATTAAATTTCAATTAATCATATTACTTTAGAACTCCCACTTCGATAGACATCCCTCTAATCATCTAAGTGAAGGAAATATGCCCTAGAGGCAATAATAAAGTTATTATTTATTTCCTCATATCATGATAAATGTTTATTATTCATGCTAGAATTGTATTAACCGGAAACATGATACATGTGTGAATACATAGACAAACATAACGTCACTAGTATGCCTCTACTTGACTAGCTCATTAATCAAAGATGGTTATGTTTCCTAACCATAGACATGTGTTGTCATTTGATTAATGGGATCACATCATTAGGAGAATGATGTGATTGACATGACCCATTCCGTTAGCCTAGCACTTGATCGTTTAGTATATTGCTATTGCTTTCTTCATGACTTATACATGTTCCTGTAACTATGAGATTATGCAACCCCCGTTTACCGGAGGAACACTTTGGGTGCTACCAAACGTCACAATGTAACTGGGTGATTATAAAGGAGTACTACAAGTGTCTCCAAAGGTACATGTTGGGTTGGCGTATTTCGAGATTAGGTTTTGTCACTCCGATTGTCGGAGAGGTATCTCTGGGCCCTCTCGGTAATGCACATCACTATAAGCCTTGCAAGCAATGTAGCTAATGAGTTAGTTACGGAATGATGCATTACGTAACGAGTAAAGAGACTTGCCGGTAACGAGATTGAACTAGGTATTGGATACCGACGATCGAATCTCGGGCAAGTAACATACCGATGACAGAGGGAACAACATATGTTGTTATGCGGTTTGACCGATAAAGATCTTCATAGAATATGTAGGAGCCAATATGGGCATCCAGGTTCCGCTATTGGTTATTGACCGAGAATAGTTCTAGGTCATGTCTACATAGTTCTCGAACCCATAGGGTCCACACGCTTAACGTTACGATGACAGTTTTATTATGATTTTATAAGTTTTGATGTACCGAAGTTTGTTCGGAGTCCCGGATGTGATCACAGACATGATGAGGAGTCTCGAAATGGTCGAGACATAAAGATTGATATATTGGAAGCCTATGTTTGGACATCGGAAGTGTTCCGGGTGAAATCGGCATTTTACCGGAGTACCGGGAGGTTACCGGAACCCCCCGGTGACCTAATGGGCCTTAGTGGGCCTAGTGGAGGAAGAAGAGAAGGGGCCAAGGGGCAGCTGCGCGCCCCTCCCCCCCAAGTCCGAATAGGGCAAGGAGGGGGGGCGGCCCCCCCTTTCCTTTCCCCCCTCTCCTCCTTCCCCCAAGTCCTAGTTCAACTAGGGAAGGGGGGAGTCCTACTCCCGGTGGGAGTAGGACTCCTCCAGCACGCCTACTCCTATGGCCGGCCGCACCCCCCCTTGCTCCTTTATATACGGGGGCAGGGGGGCAACCTAGGACACACAAGTTGATCTACGGATCGTTCCTTAGCCGTGTGCGGTGCCCCCCTCCACCATATTCCACCTCGGTCATATCATCGCGGAGTTTAGGAGAAGCCCTGCGCCGGTAGAACATCATCATCGTCACAACGCCATCGTGCTGACGGAACTCATCCCCTACACTTTGCTGGATCGGAGTCCGGGGATCATCATCGAGCTGAACGTGTGCTGAACTCGGAGGTGCCGTACGTTCGGTACTTGGATCGGTCGGATCATGAAGACGTACGACTACATCAACCGCGTTGTCATAACGCTTTCGCTTACGGTCTACGAGGGTACGTGGACAACACTCTCCCCTCTCGTTGCTATGCCATCACCATGATCTTGCGTCTGCATAGGAATTTTTTTGAAATTACTACATTCCCCAACACTAAGTGATCATGTGATCCAAATCAACTAAACCATGTCCGATCATCACGTGAGATGGAGTAGTTTTCAATGGTGAACATCACTATGTTGATCATATCTACTATATGATTCATGCTCGACCTCTCGGTAATGCACATCACTATAAGCCTTGCAAGCAATATAGCTAATGAGTTAGTTACGGAATGATGCATTACGTAACGAGTAAAGAGACTTGCTGGTAATGAGATTGAACTAGGTATTGGATACCAACGATCGAATCTCGGGCAAGTAACATACCGATGACAAAGGGAACAACGTATGTTGTTATGCGGTTTGACCGATAAAGATCTTCGTAGAATATGTAGGAGCCAATTTGGGCATCCAGGTTCCGCTATTGGTTATTGACCGAGAATAGTTCTAGGTCATGTCTACATAGTTCTCGAACCCGTAGGGTCCGCACGCTTAACGTTACAATGACAGTTTTATTATGAGTTTACAAGTTTTGATGTACGGAAGTTTGTTTAGAGTCCTGGATGTGATCACGGACATGACGAGGAGTCTCGAAATGGTTGAGACATAAAGATTGATATATTGGAAGCCTATGTTTGGACATCGGAAGTGTTCCGGGTGAAATCGGCATTTTACCGGAGTACCGGGAGGTTACCGGAACCCCCCGGTGACCTAATGGGCCTTAGTGGGCCTTGTCGGTGTCAAAACCGGCGGGTCTCGGGTAGTGGGTCCTGAACTGTGCGTCTAGGCGGATGGTAACAGGAGACAAGGGACACGATGTTTTTACCCAGGTTCGGGCCCTCTCGATGGAGGTAAAACCCTACTCCTGCTTGATTGATATTGATGATATGGGTAGTACAAGAGTGGATCTACCACGAGATCAAGGAGGCTAAACCCTAGAAGCTAGCCTATGGTATGATTGTTGTAATGGTTGTGTGTCCTACGGACTAAAACCCTCCGGTTTATATAGACATCGGAGAGGGCTAGGGTTACACAGAGTCGGTTACAATGGTAGGAGATCTACATATCCATATCGCCAAGCTTGCCTTCCACGCCAAGGAAAGTCCCATCCGGACACGGGACAAAGTCTTCAATCTTGTATCTTCATAGTCTTGGAGTCCGGCTGACGATGATAGTCCGGCTGTCCGGACACCCCCTAGTCCAGGACTCCCTCAGTAGCCCCTGAACCAGGCTTCAATGACGATGAGTCTGGCGCGCATATTGTTCGGCATTGCAAGGCGGGTTCCTCCTCCGAATAATTCATAGAAGATTGTGAACACCAGGATAGTGTCCGGCTCTGCAAAATAAATTCCACATTCCACCGTAGAGAGAATAATATGTACACAAGTTCAATCTGCTGACGTATTTTGTGGCATGACGTCACACCACTACCAAGCCTTTACTTGAATCGTTTTTTATTATACCACCTCAGCGCGTTTAGCGAAGCAGTTTCCTTGGCACGTCTTGTCGAAGCAGAGATCGTGTTCCCCTTATTCCGGAATTCCCATCAATACGGACCTGGGTAACCCAACTGCGCCATTGATGGTGGCGCTTGGGAGATAAGCGAGTTTTACCAGGCCGGTGGGGACGCATAGTCTTCATCCGCCCATATATAAGGGGATAAGGATCCACCCTTTTACCTACGCCTTCTTCCTCCTTTGCTTATCCATCTCCGCGCACTCGAGCTCCAGCACCCAAGTCCGCACATCTCGCCTCGACCTTCTCCAGCCATGTCCGGAGCGGGAGGCAAGTGGATGGTCTCCTCCGTTACGGAGGAGCACGTCGAGAAGTTGCGTGGCGCCGGATACTTGTCCAGCGACATCGCGCACCGGCTGCCCGACAAGGGGCAGCTCATCCCCACCCCCAGGCCCCATGAGAGGGTCGTATTCCTTCCCCACTTCCTCCGCGGACTGGGCTTGCCACTTCATCCCTTCGTCCGGGGGCTCATGTACTACTACGGCCTGGATTTCCATGATCTGGCGCCAAACTTCATCCTCAACATCTCGGTGTTTATCGTCGTGTGCGAGGCCTTCCTCCGCATCCAGCCCCACTTCGGCTTGTGGCTCAAGACCTTCAATGTCAAGCCGAAGGTTGTGAAGGGCATCCAAGCGGAGTGTGGAGGAGCCATGGTGGGCAAGATGCCCAACGTCCTCTGGCTCGAGGGCGCCTTTGTGGAAACCATCAAAGGGTGGCAATCGGGGTGGTTCTATATCACCGAGCCGCGGGACCCTAAATGGGCAGCAGCCCCCGAGTTCAGATCTGGTGCCCCTATGCAGCTCACCTCCTGGAAAGAGAAGGGCTTGCTATCGGGCAGTTCGGAGGAGCTGACCGGACTCCAGTCCTGTCTCCAGACCTTGGTGAACAAGAAGCTCAAGCTTGTCAACGTGATCCAGGTCATGCTCGTCCGCCGGATTCTTCCCTGCCAACAACGGGCCTGCAATTTGTGGGAGTTCGATCCGGCACAGCACCGGACCCTTAGCGGGTTCTTCGACACAACGTACGAAGCTGCCTGGAGGGTGCTGTTCAAGGGGGGAGAAGCCCCCGCATCTGCGACTGAAGATCGCGGATTCAGCACGAAACACCCGGCCGGTGCGGTAAGTTATCCTTTATGGGATACGTTTTTCTTTCATAGTTTGACTCTATGTGGGCTCTAAAATTCCCAATGCCTTTGACAGGACTGGCAGAGGACGTCCGGACAGGTCAACTGTCCGGCTCCCCTCCCGGAAGAACCAGCGGATGCCCGTTTAACGGGGCTGCTAGTTCCGGCACTCTATGTGGTGCCGGAGAAGAAGGACAAGAAGAAGGCCACGGGAACCCGAAGGAGTTCCCGGCGCCAGGTGGTATCGGACTCATCGTCTGATGACTCCGAGGCGGACTCCTCCCCCGAAGGTGAGGAGGAGAAAGAAGACTCTCCCTAGGAGGGGGGAGAGAGGAAGAGGAAGGCTTCCCCAACGGGGGAGGCCGAAGGGTCCAAGAGGGGAAGGACCCTTTCTCTGGACAGCTCTGCCAACGCCAACGATGGCGACGAGGAATGGCCCTCAAGGGCCAAGCCCCTGGCAAGATCGTAAGTGTCCGGATTCCTGAGTGATTTGTAATTTCTTTTTTGTGCCGCGTAGTGTCCTTCTAATGCCGCATACTACCTGTAGTCCGGCCGAGGAGGATCTTCCCGCTTCATCCAGCGGGTCCTTGGCTCCATCGGATGTAGATTCCATTCCGACCGCCTCCACCCCTTGCGATGCTGAGGACACCAAGGTGGGATCCCAGGAGGGGACCCGCCAGGAGGGGGAGGCTCTGGAGGTGCCACAAGGCAACCTCCCGGACTTCATGCCGGACTCCGTGCCGGAACCCGCAGTGGTTCCGGAGTCCGGCAGGCGGCCCCTTCGTAAGAAGGGCAAGACCGCGACACCGACAGCCTCTGTCCAACCGGAGGCACCGGACAACTTGTTGGAGGGGCTCAACGGCGTTCCATCAAGGAAGAACACCGCACTATTATGAGTGCGGTGATTCAGAAGGTTCAGCTCGCCAAGAGCGGGCTGACCGAAGCCTGCAGTAGCCTTCTAACAGGCTTTGAGGTAAGAAGTTTAAAATATGTAATGTGATACCGCATAGACAGTAGCCCCTGATGCTCGGTTCGGTGTTCGGAAAGAAAAACCGGACTGAGGATCTAAAAAAGATATACGCAGGAGTGCTAAAAATTATGTCAATATGGGTTTGCAGGCTGCGCTGCTGACCTCTGCCGCACTGACTGCAGAGGTCGGTGCTTTGAAGCAGGACCTCGAGCGGTCCGAGCAAGAGCTCGGCCTTGCCAAGAAGCAGCTCGAGGACAAAGAAGGTTAGTAACACCACTTTGAAATTTGTACCTTACAGAAAAGGATTTTGGTTGCAATGGAAATAACAAGGATAACATGGGTACTGCAGGGGCCACGAACGAGGTGGCGACCTTGAAGGAGGCCATGTCCGCGGCTGAACGCAAAGCGGCCGCGAAACGAGCGGAGCGAGAGAGGCAGGAGGCGCGGGTGGCGGAGGTGCGGCAAGAGCTCCAGGCTCTCATGGAAAAGCATGAGAGTTTGGAGCGCGACTCGAAGACTCGAGAGTCCGAGCTTGCCTCGGCTCTTGAAAGTGCCAAAGCCGCTAAGGCCGAGGCCCATAAGGCCCTCCAGGAGATTGATGCGGTGAAGAAAATAGTGGCGGGTAAGGCATTTTTCATGCAAAGCAAGCATGTGAATGTAAATTACCTGTTACTTACCCGAATTCGGAGTTCTCCAGGGGTGTTTGCAGATCTGCCTCGCAGCGTATCTGATGCCGCCGCATTCTACCGAGCCGAGGAGGGGAGCTCAACGGAGAAAGTCTTCTGGTCTCAGTATGCTGAGGCCGGACATCCGGTGCCCCCTAGCGATCAGCTGAAGCAGCTGGTCGAGCTCCACAAGGTAGCCGAGCAGGCCATGAAGGGCCTCATAGTCCGGCTGTGGCCTGGAGAGGCCATGCCTGGGAGCTACTTCGGCCTCATGCGGCAGCTGGTGGATGCGTGTCCTTGGGTGGAGGTCATCAAGCGCTCCGCCTGCATTGAAGGTGCCCGTCGGGCCCTTGCCCGCGCAAAGGTGCACTGGGGTAGGCTGGATGCTGAGAGGCTTCTGACGGACGCGCCGCCGGCGAGCAAGGAGTATCGTACGCCCGAAATGTACTATAAGACTATCCTGAAGGGTACCCGCAAGATTGCGGATGAGTGCCCCAGAGATGTAATTATTGAGTAAACTCGCAATGTGTTATCCTGTGCGCTAAAAACTTTGTTCATATGCGCTAAGCAACGCTTATTGATTTAAAATATTACCTTCTGTGCGGCCGTTTATTAAATCTGAGAGATGGCAAGTCGTCGGCTTCAGCCCCCATGCCACGAGTGCTGGGGTGTTCGGGATAAACTTGAGCACTCTTGTTCCCATTTTTGGGTCCATCTAGGGAGGCGCTCAACACAACGAACAAGGCAACCGGACTTATAATGCTTGAACACTCTCACTTAGCCATAGAATTCTATAATTTTAAATTTCGGCGAAGCCCCTAGTATTCGGAAGACCGAGTTTGGGGCGCTATCCACGCCTGTGCCGGACGAAGCCGGTTCCTCGCTCTAAGCGGCATAAGTCTTTAAGGACTCGAAAAGACCTCTCGAACAGCGACCAGTCTCTCGCCTTATCATGACAGTCAGTTTTAGCTTTCTCCACTGAGGCGCTCGCCCAGCTCAACCGGGGCGCAATCGCAGTGGTTCTCCCAGTGCTACCTTAGCCGACAGAACGGAACGAAGGTACCAAAACATGGGAGCCGGGCAAACCCAACTATTGACCCAAGACATGATTCGGAGCCGATGCATATAATGCTATAAGTTCAGGGTGCCGCACTTGTGAAAGTGTTCGGACTTATCACACCATAATGCGGGAAACATAAGCCCCTGGTGTATTCGGCCGTACCAAAATGTACGGGTGCAAGATGTCTAGAATAAACATATATGTAAAAAGGAAATGCAATTATAAACAAAAAGTGATGCATTGTTTATTCAAGAGATTCTGCCATGAGTGCAGAACGATACAAATAGTGCGGTAAGCAAGGGTTGGACTATTAGAAGTGTCTCCCTCCAGGGGTAGGCTGCGGAATGGTGTATTTAACAAATTTAATGCTCGTAATGGAGACCACCTGAGTGTTCATCGTAGCCTTTGTCCCTCCCTGGCTGTTGCATCGTGAGTTCGGCAGATCTACTGCCGGACAGGGCCTCTGGTGAACGGAGTCCTGTGAAAAAATAAAAAAGAAGAAAAAAGAGTGACACACTTGGGAGCCCCTGGTGTGGTTAAGCCGCACTCTGGGCCTGTCGTGGTCGTGCCCCTCCCCCTATGCCCATGGTATTTCCAGAGTGTAATGATGTACGCGAAGAGCTGGTCTTGCAATCATGCAAGGGCTGGGGTTGGGGCCGCATTGCTACGCGTGCTCGAAACATGCCAGGTGGTCTTGATTGATGTTACTCCGGGCGCGTTTGGCCATGTCCGGTCGCTTAACGGCCGGACTCGAAAATTGCCTTAAAAGGCTGCTCTGTACTTCTGCCGCGAGAACCGCTGTGTGTTCTTCCGTTCGGAGGGAGCGTTCAGTGTTTCCATTGACCGTGATGACTCCACGAGGGCCTGACATCTTGAGCTTGAGGTATGCATAATGCGGCACCGCGTTGAACTTTGCAAACGCGGTTCGTCCGAGCAGAGCGTGATAGCCGCTGCGGAACGGGACTATGTCGAAGATTAACTCCTCGCTTCGGAAATTATCCGGGGATCCGAAGACCACTTCCAGTGTGACTGAGCCTGTGCAATTGGCCTCAACACCTGGTATGATGCCTTTGAAGGTCGTCTTTGTAGGTTTAATCCTTGAGGGGTCTATGCCCATCTTGTGCACTATATCCTGATAAAGCAGGTTCAGGCTGCTGCCACCGTCCATCAGGACTCTAGTGAGGTGAAATCCATCGATGATTGGGTCTAAAACCAATGCGGCGAATCCACCGTGACGGATACTGGTAGGGCGGTCGATCGAAAGTGATCGGGCAAGAGGACCATGGGTTGAACTTCGGGGCGACTGGCTCCATCGCATATACGTCCCTAAGTGCACGCTTCCGCTCCCTCTTGGGTATATGGGTTGCGTATATCATGTTTACCGTCCGCACTTGTGGGGGGAAACCTTTCTGTCCTCTACTGTTCGGCGGCCGGGTCTCTTCCTCGTCGTCGCTATGCAGCCCCTTGTCATTGTTTTCGGCAATTAACTTGCCTGCCTGCTTGAATACCTGACAATCTCTGTTGGTGTGATTAGCTGGCTTTTCGGGGGTGCCATGTATCTGGCAAGAGCGGTCGAGTATTCGGTCTAAATTGGATGGACCCAGAGTAGTTCTTTTGAATGGCTTCTTCCACCGACCGGGTTTAGAGCCTCTAAATCCGGCGTTGACTGCCGTATCCTCATTGTTATCGCCGTTAACGCGGCGTTTGTTTTTGTTTCGACGCGACCTGCCGTTGTGGTCCTTAGTATCCGGACTGCCAGCATTTTTGCTGAGGTTGTTGCTGCGAGCTAGCCAGCTGTCCTCTCCCGCACAGAAGCGGGTCATGAGTGATGTGAGGGCTGCCATGGATTTCGGCTTTTCCTATCCTAGGTGCCGGGCCAGCCACTCGTCTCAGATGTTATGTTTGAAGGCTGCGAGGGCCTCTGCATCCGGACAGTCGATGATTTGATTTTTCTTTGTTAAGAACCGTGTCCAAAACTATCTGGCCGATTCGTCTGGCTGCTGAATTATGTGGCTTAGGTCATCGGCGTCTGGTGGTCGCACGTATGTGCCTTGAAAGTTGTCGAGGAATGTGGCTTCCAGGTCCTCCCAACACCCAATTGACTCTGCGGGCAAGCTGTTAAGCCAATGCTGAGCTGGTCCTTTAAGCTTGAGTGGGAGATACTTGATGGCGTGGAGATCGTCGCCGCAGGCCATGTGGATATGAAGGAGATAATCTTCGATCCAAACCGCGGGATCTGTTGTGCCATCGTAGGATTCAATGTTCACGGGTTTAAACCCTTCAGGGATTTGATGATCCATTACTTCGTCAGTGAAGCATAGTGGGTGTGCGGCGCCTCTATATTGAGCAATATCACGACGTAGCTCAAGAGAGCATTGTCTACTGTGTTCGGCCCGGCCGGAGTTGCTGTATCCGGCGCAACGGTAATCATCATGGGTCGTGGGGCGCCCACATGATCCGTAGATAGATCTGGATTGTCTTGCCTTGTCCTCCAATATATCCCGCAAGTCCGGCGCATTCCCTCGTGGCTTCATACTTTTCGAGCGGTGCCGGGGTACGGTCTTGATGGAGGGCCTAGATGCCTCTCTGTCGCGACCACGGGGTGGTCGGTCTGCCGTATTGTGCGCTGGTGATGAAGGTTTGTATGCTTCCTCCTCTAGTCGGGGGAGCAACTTGTGTTTTGGGTAGCTCTTGGAGGGGCATTCGAGTTCATACTCTTCGGCCGCGAGGACCTCGGTCCATCTGTCGGCCAGCAAGTCTTGATCAGCTTGAAGCTGTTGCTGCTTTTTCTTTAGGCTATTTGCCATGGCGATAAGCCTGCGTTTAAAACGCTCTTGTTCGACGGGATCCTCGGGCATGACGAATTCGTCGTCGTTGAGGCTTGCCTCGTCTCCGGAGGGAGGCATGTAGTTTTCATCCTCCTCGCCTGCCGCTCTCTCTCGAGGGCTTGCTTCCCTGTCCTCCTGCGCTGAATCGTGCTGGAGGGGGTTATCTTCGGCACTCTCTGGGGTGTTATTATCTCCGGTGCCGGAATCTCCATTCTTGCTGTGGCGGGATTTAGAGCGGCGCCGCTGACGTCGGTGCTTGGGCTGTTTCTTAGAGGAATCTGCCTCCGCTGCTTCTTCGCCGTCCCCATCCTTTGGGGTGTCCACCATGTATATGTCGTATGACGAGGTGGTCTTCCAGTGCCCTGTAGGTGCTGGTTCTTGATCGTCTCCGGCATCGTCGTCCATACCGTCGATGTCTTCGGAGTCGTAGTCTAGCATGTCGGTTAGATCGTCGATAGTGGCTACAAAGTGGGTGGTGGGTGGGCTTTGAATCTCTTTGTCGTCCGCATCCCAACCATTCTGACCGAAGTCCGGCCAGGGCTCTCCTGATAATGAGAGATGCTTTAATGAGTTCAGGATGTCACCAAAGGGCGAGTGCTGAAAGATGTCCGCTGCGGTGAACTCCATGATGGGCGCCCAATCGGATTCGATTGGTAGGGGCGCAGGAGGCTCGGAGTCCGGCAAGGAGTCCGGCACCTCGGAGTCACGAGCTTTATGAGGGACAAGATTGGTATTCAGCTCCATCGCCGTAGAGGTTGTAGCTCCGGAGGCGGTGTCCAGCCATTCGTCCTCGATTTGCGCGGTCGGCTCTGAACTATAGGTCGGAGCGGACTCGTGTGCGGCCCCCAAGGCACTGTTCGGCGGCAGAGCTAGATCATGCCCATCGTGATAGTGCGGCATGCCCGGCTGTGGCTCGGATCCGTCGAAGATCAAGTCTCCGCGGATGTCGGTCGTGAAGTTTAGGCTTCCAAACCTGACCTGATGGCCAGGGGCGTAGCTTTCGATCTGCTCCAGATGGCCAAGTGAATTGGCCCGCAGTGCAAAGCCGCCGAACACAAAGATCTGTCCGGGGAGAAAATTCTCACCCTGGACTGCGTTGTTGTTGATTGAGAAGCCATCAAGCCTATCGGTGACGACACAGAGGAACTCTCAATGAAAGCACCAATGTCGGTGTCAAAACCGGCGGATCTCGGGTAGGGGGTCCCGAACTGTGCGTCTAGGCGGATGGTAACAGGAGACAAGGGACACGATGTTTTTACCCAGGTTCGGGCCCTCTCGATGGATGTAAAACCCTACTCCTGCTTGATTGATATTGATGATATGGGTAGTACAAGAGTGGATCTACCACGAGATCAAGGAGGCTAAACCCTAGAAGCTAGCCTATGGTATGATTGTTGTAATGGTTGTGTGTCCTACGGAGTAAAACCCTCCGGTTTATATAGACACCGGAGAGGGCTAGGGTTACACAGAGTCGGTTACAATGGTAGGAGATCTACATATCCGTATCGCCAAGCTTGCCTTCCACGCCAAGGAAAGTCCCATCCGGACACGGGACGAAGTCTTCAATCTTGTATCTTCATAATCTTGGAGTCTGGCTGACGATGATAGTCCGGCTGTCCGGACACCCCCTAGTCCAGGACTCCCTCAGGCCTAGTGGAGGAAGAGGAGAAGGGGCCAAGGGGCAGCCGCGCGCCCCTCCCCCCCAAGTCCGAATAGGACAAGGAGGGGGGCGGCGCCCTCCCTTTCCTTTCCCCCTCTCCTCCTTCCCCCCAAGTCCTAGTCCAACTAGGGAAGGGGGGAGTCCTACTCCCGATGGGAGTAGGACTCCTCCGGCGCGCCTCCTCCTAGAGCCGGCCGCACCCCCCTTGCTCCTTTATATACGGGGGCAGGGGGGCACCCTAGGACACACAAGTTGATCTACGGATTGTTCCTTAGCCGTGTGCGGTGCCCCCCTCCACCATATTCCACCTCGGTCATATCGTCGCGGAGTTTAGGGGAAGCCCTGCGCCGGTAGAACATCATCATCGTCACCACGCCGTCGTGCTGACGGAACTCATCCCCGACACTTTGCTGGATCGGAGTCCGGGGATCGTCATCGAGCTGAACGTGTGCTGAACTCGGAGGTGCCATACGTTCGGTACTTGGATCGGTCGGATCGTGAAGACGTACGACTACATCAACCGCGTTGTCATAACGCTTCCGCTTACGGTCTACGAGGGTACGTGGACAACACTCTCCCCTCTCGTTGCTATGCCATCACCATGACCTTGCGTGTGCGTAGGAATTTTTTTGAAATTACTACATTCCCCAACAGTGGCATCCGAGCCAGGTTTTATGCGTAGATGTCATATGCACGAGTAGAACACAAGTGAGTTGTGGGCGATACAAGTCATACTGCTTACCAGCATGTCATACTTTGGTTCGGCGGTATTGTGAGATGAAGCGGCCCGGACCGACATTACGCGTACGCTTACGCGAGACTGGTTTCACCATTACGAGCACTCGTGCTTAAAGGTGGCTGGCGGGTGTCTGTCTCTCTCACTTTAGCTGAATCGAGTGTGGCTACGCCCGGTCCTTGCGAAGGTTAAAACAACACTAACATGACGAACTATCATTGTGGTTTTGATGCGTAGGTAAGAACGGTTCTTGCTAAGCCCATAGCAGCCACGTAAAATTTGCAACAACAAAGTAGAGGACGTCTAACTTGTTTTTGCAGGGCATGTTGTGATGTGATATGGTCAAGACGTGATGCTATATTTTATTGTATGAGATGATCATGTTTTGTAACCGAAGTTATCGGCAACTGGCAGGAGCCATATGGTTGTCGCTTTATTGTATGAAATGCAAACGCCCTATAATTGCTTTACTTTATCACTAAGCGGTAGCAATAGTTGTAGAAGCAATAGATGGCGTAACGACAACGATGCTATGATGGAGATCAAGGTGTCGCGCCGGTGATGATGGTGATCATGACGGTGCTTCGAAGATGGAGATCACAAGCACAAGATGATGATGGCCATATCATATCACTTATATTGATTGCATGTGATGTTTATCCTTTATGCATCTTATCTTGCTTTGATTGACGGTAGCATTTTAAGATGATCTCTCACTAAAATTATCAAGAAGTGTTCTCCCTGAGTATGCACCGTTGCGAAAGTTCTTCGTGCTGAGACACCACGTGATGATCGGGTGTGATAGGCTCTACGTTCGAATACAACGGGTGCAAAACAGTTGCACACGCGGAATACTCATGTTAAACTTGACGAGCCTAGCATATAACAGATATGGCCTCGGAACATGGAGACCGAAAGGTCGAGCGTGAATCATATAGTAGATATGATCAACATATTGATGTCCACCGTTGAAACTACTCCATCTCACGTGATGATCGGACATGGTGTAGTTGATATGGATCACGTAATCACTTAGAGGATTAGAGGGATGTCTATCTAAGTGGGAGTTCTTAAGTAATATGATTAATTGAACTTAAATTTATCATGATCTTAGTACCTTATAGTATTTTGCTTGTCTATGTTTGTTGTAGATAGATGGCTCGTGTTGTTCTTCCGTTGAATTTTAATGCGTTCCTTGAGAAAGCAAAGTTGAAAGATGATGGCAGCAATTACACGGACTGGGTCCGTAACCTGAGGATTATCCTCATTGCTGCACAGAAGAATTACGTCCTGGAAGCACCGCTGGGTGCCAGGCCTACAGCTGATGCAACTGATGTTGTTAAGAACGTCTGGCAGAGCAAAGCTGATGACTACTCGATAGTTCAGTGTGCCATGCTTTACGGCTTAGAACCGGGTCTTCAACGACGTTTTGAACGTCATGGAGCATATGAGATGTTCCAGGAGTTGAAGTTAATATTTCAAGCAAATGCCCGGATTGAGAGATATGAAGTCTCCAATAAGTTCTATAGCTGCAAGATGGAGGAGAATAGTTCTGTTAGTGAACACATACTCAAAATGTCTGGGTATAATAATCACTTGATTCAACTGGGAGTTAATCTTCCTAATGATAGTGTCATTGACAGAATTCTTCAATCACTACCACCAAGCTACAAGAGCTTCGTGATGAACCATAATACGCAAGGGATGGACAAGACTATTCCCGAGCTCTTCGCAATGCTAAAAGCCGCGGAGGTAGAAATCAAGAAGGAGCATCAAGTGTTGATGGTTAACAAGACCACCAGTTTCAAGAAAAAGGGCAAAGGGAAGAAGAAGGGGAACTTCAAGAAGAACATCAAACAAGTTGCTGCTCAAGAGAAGAAACCCAAGTCTGGACCTAAGCCTAAAACTGAGTGCTTCTACTGCAAACAGACTGGACACTGGAAGCGGAACTGCCCCAAGTATTTGGCGGATAAGAAGGATGGCAAAGTGAACAAAGGTATATGTGATATACATGTTATTGATGTGTACCTTACTAATGCTCGCAGTAGCACCTGGGTATTTGATACTGGTTCTGTTGCTAATATTTGCAACTCGAAACAGGGACTACGGATTAAGCGAAGATTGGCTAAGGACGAGGTGACGATGCGCGTGGGAAATGGTTCCAAAGTCGATGTGATCGCGGTCGGCACGCTACCTCTACATCTACCATCGGGATTAGTTTTAGACCTAAATAATTGTTATTTGGTGCCGGCGTTGAGCATGAACATTATATCTGGATCTTGTTTGATGCCAGACGGTTATTCATTTAAGTCATAGAATAATGGTTGTTCTATTTATATGAGTAATATCTTTTATGGTCATGCACCCTTGAAGAGTGGTCTATTTTTATTGAATCTCGATAGTAGTGATACACATATTCATAGTGTTGAAACCAAAAGATGCAGAGTTGATAATGATAGTGCAACTTATTTGTGGCACTGCCGTTTAGGTCATATCGGTGTAAAGCGCATGAAGAAACTCCATACTGATGGGCTTTTGGAATCACTTGATTATGAATCACTTGGTACTTGCAAACCGTGCCTCATGGGCAAGATGACTAAAACGCCGTTCTTTGGAACTATGGAGCGAGCAACTGATTTGTTGGAAATCATACATACATATGTTTGTGGTCCAATGAATGTTGAGGCTCGCGGCGGGTATCGTTATTTTCTCACCTTCACAGATGATTTGAGCAGATATGGGTATATCTACTTAATGAAACACAAGTCTGAAACATTTGAAAAGTTCAAAGAATTTCAGAGTGAAGTGGAAAATCATCGTAACAAGGAAATAAAATTTCTACGATCTGATCGTGGAGGAGAATATTTGAGTTACGAGTTTGGTCTACACTTGAAACAATGCGGAATAGTTTCGCAACTCACGCCACCCGGAACACCACAACGAAATGGTGTGTCCGAACGTCGTAATCGTACTTTACTAGATATGGTGCGATCTATGATGTCTCTTACTAATTTACCGCTATCATTTTGGGGTTATGCTTTAGAGACGGCCGCATTCACGTTAAATAGGGCACCATCAAAATCCGTTGAGACGACGCCTCATGAATTGTGGTTTGGCAAGAAACCAAAGTTGTCATTTCTTAAAGTTTGGGGCTGCAATGCTTATGTGAAGAAACTTCAACCAGATAAGCTCGAACCCAAATCGGAGAAATGTGTCTTCATAGGATACCCAAAAGAAACTGTTGGGTACACCTTCTATCATAGATCTGAGGGCAAGATTTTCGTTGCTAAATTCGGATCCTTTCTAGAGAAGGAGTTTCTCTCGAAAGAAGTGAGTGGGAGGAAAGTAGAACTTGATGAGGTAACTGTACCTGCTCCCTTATTGGAAAGCAGTTCAACACAAGAACCGGTTCCTGTGACAATTACACTAATTAGTGAGGAAGCTAATGATATTGATCATGAAACTTCAGATCAAGTTTCTACTGAACCTCGTAGGTCTACCAGAGTAAGATCCGCACCAGAGTGGTACGGTAATCCTATTCTGGAAGTCATGTTACTTGACCATGATGAACCTACGAACTATGAGGAAGCGATGATGAGCCCAGATTCCGCAAAATGGCTAGAGGCCATGAAATCTTAGATGGGATCCATGTATGAGAACAAAGTATGGACTTTGGTTGACTTGCCCGATGATCGGCAAGCCATTGAGAATAAATGGATCTTTAAGAAGAAGACTGACGCTGATGGTAATGTAACTGTCTATAAAGCTCAACTTGTTGCGAAAGGTTTTCGACAAGTTCAAGGGGTTGACTAGATGAAAGTTTCTCACCCATAGCGATGCTTAAGTCTGTCCGAATCATGTTAGCAATTGCCGCATTTTATGATTATGAAATTTGGCAAATGGATGTCAAAACTGCATTCTTGAATGGATTTCTAGAAGAAGAGTTGTATATGATGCAACCAGAAGGTTTTGTCGATCCAAAAGGTGCTAACAAAGTGTGCAAGCTCCAGCGATCCATTTATGGACTGGTGCAAGCATCTCGGAGTTGGAATAAACGCTTTGATAGTGTGATCAAAGCATATGGTTTTATACAGACTTTTAGAGAAGCCTGTATTTACAAGAAAGTGAGTGGGAGCTCTGTAGCATTTCTGATATTATAGTAGATGACATATTATTAATTGGAAATGATATAGAATTTCTGGATAGCATAAAGGGATACTTGAATAAAAGTTTTTCTATGAAAGACCTCGGTGAAGCTGCTTATATATTGGGCATCAAGATTTATAGAGATAGATCAAGACGCTTAATTGGACTTTCACAAAGCACATACCTTGATAAAGTTTTGAAAAAGTTCAAAATGGATCAGGCAAAGGAAGGGTTCTTGCCCGTGCTACAAGGTGTGAAATTGAGTCAGACTCAATGCCCGACCACAACAGAAGATAGAGAGAAAATGAAAGATGTTCCCTATGCTTCAGCCATAGGCTCTATCATGGATGCAATGCTGTGTACTAGACCTGACGTGTGCTTAGCAATAAGCTTGGCAGGAAGGTACCAAAGTAATCCAGGAGTGGATCACTAGACAGCGATCAAGAACATCCTGAAATACCTGAAAAGGACTAAGGATATGTTTCTCGTATATGGAGGTGACAAAGAGCTAGTCGTAAATGGTTACGTCGATGCAAGCTTTGACACTGATCTGGACGATTCTAAATTGCAAACCGGATACGTGTTTTTATTAAACCGTGGAGCTGTAAGTTGGTGTAGTTCTAAACAAAGCGTCGTGGCGGGATCTACATGTGAAGCAGAGTACATAGCTGCTTCGGAAGCAGCAAATGAAGGAGTCTGGATGAAGGAGTTCATTTCCGATCTAGGTGTCATACCTAGTGCATCGGGACCAATGAAGATCTTCTGTGACAATACTGGTGCAATTGCCTTGGCAAAGGAATCCAGATTTCACAAGAGGACCAAGCATATCAAGAGATGCTTCAATTCCATCCGGGACCAAGTCCAGGTGGGATACATAGAGATTTGCAAGATACATACGGATCTGAATGTTGCAGACCCATTGACTAAGCCTCTCTCACGAGCAAAACATGATCAGCACCAAGACTCCATGGGTGTTAGAATCATTACTGTGTAATCTAGATTATTGACTCTAGTGCAAGTGGGAGATTGAAGGAAATATGCCCTAGAGGCAATAATAAAGTTATTATTTATTTCCTCATATCCTGATAAATGTTTATTATTCATGCTAGAATTGTATTAACCGGAAACATGATACATGTGTGAATACACAGACAAACATAACGTCACTAGTATGCCTCTACTTGACTAGCTCATTAATCAAAGATGGTTATGTTTCCTAACCATAGACATGTGTTGTCATTTGATTAATGGGATCACATCATTAGGAGAATGATGTGATTGACATGACCCATTCCGTTAGCCTAGCACTTGATCGTTTAGTATATTGCTATTGCTTTCTTCATGACTTATACATGTTCCTGTAACTATGAGATTATGCGACCCCCGTTTACCGGAGGAACACTTTGGGTGCTACCAAACGTCACAATGTAACTGGGTGATTATAAAGGAGTACTACAGGTGTCTCCAAAGGTACATGTTGGGTTGGCGTATTTCGAGATTAGGTTTTGTCACTCCGATTGTCGGAGAGGTATCTCTGGGCCCTCTCGGTAATGCACATCACTATAAGCCTTGCAAGCAATGTAGCTAATGAGTTAGTTACGGAATGATGCATTACGTAACGAGTAAAGAGACTTGCCGGTAACGAGATTGAACTAGGTATTGGATACCGACGATCGAATCTCGGGCAAGTAACATACCGATGACAGAGGGAACAACATATGTTGTTATGCGGTTTGACCGATAAAGATCTTCATAGAATATGTAGGAGCCAATATGGGCATCCAGGTTCTGCTATTGGTTATTGACCGAGAATAGTTCTAGGTCATGTCTACATAGTTCTCGAACCCGTAGGGTCCACACGCTTAACGTTACGATGACAGTTTTATTATGATTTTATAAGTTTTGATGTACCAAAGTTTGTTCAGAGTCCCGGATGTGATCACAGACATGACGAGGAGTCTCAAAATGGTCGAGACATAAAGATTGATATATTGGAAGCCTATGTTTGGACATCGGAAGTGTTCCGGGTGAAATCGGCATTTTACCGGAGTACCGGGAGGTTACCGGAACCCCCCGGTGACCTAATGGGCCTTAGTGGGCCTAGTGGAGGAAGAGGAGAAGGGGCCAAGGGGCAGCCGCGCGCCCCTCCCCCCCAAGTCCGAATAGGGCAAGGAGGGGGGGCGGCCCCCCCTTTCCTTTCCCCCCTCTCCTCCTTCCCCCAAGTCCTAGTTCAACTAGGGAAGGGGGGGAGTCCTACTCCCGGTGGGAGTAGGACTCCTCCAGCGCGCCTCCTCCTAGGGCCGGCCACACCCCCCCTTGCTCCTTTATATACGGGGGCAGGGGGGCAACCTAGGACACACAAGTTGATCTACGGATCGTTCCTTAGCCGTGTGCGGTGCCCCCCTCCACCATATTCCACCTCAGTCATATCATCGCGGAGTTTAGGAGAAGCCCTGCGCCGGTAGAACATCATCATCGTCACCACGCCATCGTGCTGACAGAACTCATCCCCGACACTTTGCTGGATCGGAGTCCGGGGATCGTCATCGAGCTGAACGTGTGCTGAACTCGGAGGTGCCGTACGTTCGGTACTTGGATCGGTCGGATCATGAACACGTACGACTACATCAACCGCGTTGTCATAACGCTTTCGCTTACGGTCTACGAGGGTACGTGGACAACACTCTCCCCTCTCGTTGCTATGCCATCACCATGATCTTGCGTCTGCATAGGAATTTTTTTGAAATTACTACATTCCCCAACACTAAGTGATCACGTGATCCAAATCAACTAAACCATGTCCGATCATCACGTGAGATGGAGTAGTTTTCAATGGTGAACATCACTATGTTGATCATATCTACTATATGATTCATGCTCGACCTTTCGGTCTCAGTGTTCCGAGGCCATATTTGCATATGCTAGGCTCGTCATGTTTAACCTGAGTATTCTACATGTGCAAAACTGGTTTGCACCCGTTGTATGTGAACGTAGAGCTTATCACACCCGATCATCACATGGTGTCTCGGCACGATGATTTGTAGCAACGGTGCATACTCAGGGAGAACACTTGTACCTTGAAACTTAGTAAGGGATCATCTTATAATGCTACCGACGTTCTAAACAAAATAAGATACATAAAGGATAAACATCACATGCAATCAAAATATGTGACATGATATGGCCATCATCATCTTGTGCTCATGATCTCCATCACCGAAGCATCGTCATGATCTCCAACGTCACCAGCGCAACACCTTGATCTCCATCGTAGCATCATTGTCGTCTCGCCACCTATTATTACTACGACTATCGCTACCGCTTAGAGATAAAGTAGAACAATTACATGGCGATTGCATTGCATACAATAAAGCGACAACCATATGGCTCCTGCCAGTTGCCGATAACTTCGTTATAAAACATGATCATCTCATACAACAATTTATAGCACATCATGCTTGACCATATCACATCACAGCGAGCCCTGCAAAAACAAGTTAGACGTCCTCTACTTTGTTGTTGCAAGTTGTACGTGGCTGCTATGGGCTTCTAGCAAGAACCATTCTTACCTATGCATCAAAACCACAATGATTTTTCGTCAAGTGTGCTGTTTTAACCTTCAACAAGGACCGGGCGTAGCCACACTCGATTCAACTAAAGTTGGAGAAACAGACACTCACCAGCCACCTATGTGCAAAGCATGTCGGTAGAACCAGTCTCGCGTAAGCGTATGCATAATGTCAGTCTAAGCCGCTTCATCCAACAATACCGCCAAATCAAAGTATGACATGCTGGTAAGCAGTATGACTATTATTGCCCACAACTCTTTGTGTTCTACTCGTGAATATAACATCTACACATAGACCTGGCTCGGATGCCACTGTTAGGTAACGCGGTAATTTCAAAAAAATTCCTACGATCACGCAAGATCTATCTCTAGCTGATGCATAGCAACAAGAGGGGAGAGTGTGTCCACGTACCCTCGTATACCGAAAGTGGAAGCGTTTAGTTAACGCAATTGATGTAGTCGAACGTCTTCACGATCCAACCGATCCAAGCACCAAACGTACGGCACCTCCACGTTCAGCTCGATGATGTCCCTCGTACTCTTGAACTAGTTGAGGCCGAGGGAGAGTTTTGTCAGCACGACGGCATGGTGACGGTGACGTTGAAGTTATCGCGCAGGGCTTCCCTAAGCACTACGACGATATGACCGAGGTGTGTAACTATGGAGGGGGGGCACCGCACACGACAAAAACAATTGTCAACTTGTGTGTCTTTGGGGTGCCCCCCTCCCCCATATATAAAGGAGGGGAGGAGGAGGCCGGCGGCCAACAAGGGGCGCGCCAAGGCGGAGGACTCCTACTCCTAGTAGGAGTAGGTCTCCCACCTTTCCTAGTCCAAGAAGGAGAAGAGGGGGAAGGAGGAGGTTGAGAGAAGGAAGGAGAGGGGGGGGGGGGGGGGAGAGGGCACCGCCCCTTCCCCTTGTCCAATTCGGACTGGGGCAAGGGGGGCTGCGCGCCACCTCCTGGCTGCCCTCTCTCTTCTCCACTAAGGCCCAGGAGGCCCAATAGCTTCCCGAAGGGGGGGGGGGGTCCGGTAACCCTCGGTACTCCGGTTATATCCGAAACTTCTCCGGAACACTTCCGGTATCTGAATATAGTCGTCCAATATATCAATCTTTATGTCTCGACCATTTTGAGACTCCTCGTCATGTTTGTGATCATATCCGGGACTCCAAACAATCTTTGGTACAACATATCACATAAACTCATAATACCAATCGTTATCGAACGTTAAGCGTGCGGACCCTACGGGTTCGAGAACTATGTAGACATGACCAAGACACGTCTCTGGTCAATAACCAATAGCGGAACCTGGGTGCTCATATTGGTTCCTACATATTATACAAAGATCTTTATCGGTTAAACTGCATAACAATATACGTTGTTCCCTTTGTCATCGGTATGTTACTTGCCCAAGATTCGATCATCGGTATCTCAATACCTAGTTCAATCTCGTTACTGGTAAGTCTCTTTACTCGTTTTGTAATACTTCATCCCACAACTAACTCATTAGTCACAATGCTTGCAAGGCTTATAGTGATGAGTATTACCGATAGGGCCCATAGATACCTCCCTGAAACACAGAGTGACAAATCCTAATCTCGATCTATGCCAACCCAACAAACACCTTCGGAGACACCTGTAGAGCACCTTTATAATCACCCTAAGTTTTACCTCCTAGAGAGGGCCCGAACCTGGGTAAACACCGTGTCCTTCGTCCCTTGTTCCCCATTGATCCTAGATCCATAGCTCGGGACCCCTACTCGAGATCTGCCAGTTTTGACACCGACAATGAGCTTCATCCTCTCTATGCATTGATCTTCATATGCGGACTTTAGGAAGTGATGTAGGGCAAACCCTATAGGTGACCCCATCTTCATGTATTAGAGGTGGATTTGAAAAATAATACAAAGAACACAAAGAAAAACAAGAGGAATCACAAGGGAAATAAATATAAATCAACACAAGATGCAATACAAGGTACACATAGATAGATCCCTGATCAAATCATCTACAAGTGAGAGATGGAACAAGATAGGGTTGTTCCTCAAGTCCTAAGACAGAGGGCTTGAATTCCACGTGAGGAATCTTCTCCATAGATTGAGGTCTTGTGCTCATGGAGCCTTCACTAGTAAGTGGTCTTGTACTCTTCGGAGTCTTCTCTCATAAGAGGTCCTGTACTCCAAGTCTTCTCTCTAAAGAGGAATCTCACTAGGGGAGATACATGAGCTAAGCTCTAGTGTTTTGTCATATCTAAGGTGAGGGAGAGGATATATAGGTCAATCCACGAAGGTGTAAGAGCAACTCTAGCAGACCCCTTATAACATGGACCCTTATAACGTGTTTACAGTTCGCGGAAAACGCGTTTTATGGGCTGGCGCGGGCTGCGGCCGAACAGACCCCGCATTCGCATATTCTCTTTTATAGTTCCACTATGCGGAGATTGTTCGGCCATAGCCCGCGCCAGCCCGCAAAATGCGTGTTTTTTTCTTCTGAATTTGATACATATCACATATTATACAGAATTACAAATTCAGTATAACATAATAAGTGAATATTATGAATTCAAATTACAATAATTATTCAAATCACCGAATTAAACTAATAATTTCATACAATAATTGTTCCGAATACAACAATGATACCGACCACAAATAGAAGTGAATGTAAAATTGGCCAGTGCATTTTCCAATGGTGCTCAATGAGGTCCTCCTGAAGCTGATTGTGGGTGTTTGCGTCTTCAATCTGCCGGTATGTCTGAAGGAATGCTTGTATGTGATTAGGGTCTCTAGCTGGCTTCACACGGCTACCAACATTGTCGTAGAAGAACTCCAAGTTCATGTCCCTCTCATCTTCAACGATCAGGTTGTGAAGAATCACACAACATGTCATGATGTTGTTCAGTGTTTTCTTGTCCCAAAAATGAGCAGGACCACGAACGATGGCAAATCTAGTTTGCAAAACCCTAAAGGATCTTTCAATATCTTTTCGGGCAACCTCTTGTACCTTTGCAAATTCAATATGCTTCTTGGTTTTGGGCTTTTTTATGCTCTTGACAAATGTACGCCAAGAAGGGTAAATACCATCTGCAAGATAGTACCCCTTTGTGTACTCATGCCCATTCATCGTGAAGTTGCAAGCAGGAGCATCACCACTAGCAAGTCTAGCAAACAAATGAGACCGTTGCAACACATTTTATCATTGAGAGTACCCGACATCCAAAAATAATAATGCCAAATCCATAAATCCTCAGATGCTACGCCTCTAGCACAATTGTTGCCTTACGAGACTTGCCACAAAACTGTCCGTGCCATGCCTTCGGGCAGTTTTTCCAAGTCCAATGCATGCAGTCAATGATTCCTAGCATGCCGGGCCAACCTCGCTTCTCATTTGCTGCCATCAACTTTTTAGTGTCTTCCTCGTTGGGTGTACGAAGATAGACAGGACCAAAAATGCGAATGATCACCTTGGTGAACCTATGTCAATTGTAGTATCTTCGCCAATGCGAAGATACTCATCGACATAGTCAGCCAGAATGCCATATACAATCATCCGCATAGCAGCCGGGATTCTTTGGGAACAAGGTTCGATCCTGCTTGATTGTATTGATGTGTATGGTATGATTATAGAGTCGATCTACCATGAGATCAGGCGAGCTGAACCCTAAGTTGATGGGATAATGGATGTTTCTCTAACCCTAAAGACTAAAGCCCTCCGGCTTATATAAAAACCGGTAGGGTTAGGGTTACACATGGTCAGTTACAATAAAGGGAAGATCATGCTAAATCTTAACTTGGCAGACACACCAAGGCTCTGAAGGTTTTCTATCCGGTCACGGGTCCATGCCTTAGCTTGGCTCTGTAGTAGCCCATCAGTCCGGCCCATAGGCAACGGGCCAGTGGCCCTAGGACCCCTTAATCCAGGACTCCCTCAATAGCCCCCGAACTAGCCTCCAATGCCAGGGCCTGTGATCGGCATCCACATTCCCTGCAGTCTTCGGCTTGCGAGGCGAGTTCTCCATCCTATCCTATGCATGCTTGGAGTTGAGTTGTATCCAGAATCCAGAGTACTGGCTTTACTTTGCCCTGAAGGTCAAATCGTTCCAATGTGAACAGTGCCCTCGTATGACAAGTTTTCGGCGAAGGGTCAAGTCTGGTCATAACACTGAACGACTGGAAATCCTCAATGCTCAGTTCAAGGCCGGACCTCCATTGGCGTGTCTCGTCAAGGCAGAGATCGTGCCCCGCTTTTAGGGGATATGATCAATGATTTCGATCATCCCACACGCGCATATTGTCGCGAGTATATCGGGAAGTGGAGAGGCCCGCGGCGTGAAAAAGGGGACCCTTGGCTTCTCCGCGACCCATAAAAGGGGAAAAACTGCAGTTACCAGCCTACGCCTTCTCCCACCTTTCGCTATCACTTTTCCAATATCCAGAGCTCCAGCGCCCTGCAATTACTCTTCTGTGGAGAATCCCTTTCGAGCTTCTCCCTCGCATTGGCCATGGCCGGATCCGGTGCCAACGTCAAGTGGGAGTCCTCCATCGTCACAAAGAACGACATTGAGGAGATGAAGCGAGCCGGCTACTCATCGGCCGACGTCGCTCACTAAGCCCCCGAGGAGGGCCAGGTCGTGCCCACGCCCAAGTCGGGCGAGAGGGGTGTTCCTCCCCCACTTTATCCGTGGGCTAGGATTCCCGATACACCCCTTTGTTTGGGGGTTGATGTTTTTTATGGGTTGGATTTCCACGATCTAGCCCCCAATTCCCTTCTCCACATCTCGGCCTTCATCATTGTTTGCGAGGCCCTTCTGCGAGTTCAGCCGCATTTCGGCCTGTGGCTGAAGGTGTTCAATGTCAAGCCGAAGGTGGTCGGCAGTGCCCAGGCGACTGCGGTGGATCGATGATCAGCAAGCTCACCCGAGTTCAATTGCCAGAGGGCGTATTCATCGAGACCGTCAATTTGGTAGAAGGAATGGTTTTGTATCACAGAACCATGGGAGGCAACCTGGGCGGCGGCTCCCGAATTTAGATCCGCCCCCCCGCGAGATTGATCTCATGGACCAGGAAAGGTCTTAACCGGGGATCCGCCGATGAGGTAAAGATGTTGCAAAACGCATCTCCAACGTGATGGAGACCGGTGCCAAGTTGACCAATGTGGTCGTGATAATGCTCGGTCGCCGCCTCCTCCCCCATCAGCAGAGGGCTGCTCCAATGTGGGCCTACAAGTCCGGGGACCCGGCTACCGTGTAGTACTTCTTCGGCACCACCCACGACAAGATGTGGAAGTTGTTGTTTAAGCCTCAGAAGGAATGGCCGGCCTAGGAGGAAGACATCGGCCTTGACGCCAACACTCCCCCCCAAAGAAGGTAATTAAACTTTTCCCTGTTTCATGCGCTGCTGAGCGCACTATGCGGAGTCCATTCTAAGCTCCTTTTCGTTGCCTCTATATGGCTGGCTTGAGAAGGCCAAGAAGATAAACAGTCCGGCTTCGCTGCCCGAAGAGCCCCGGGCAGTTCAACTGGTGGAGCTGTTGGTCGTGGCACCTTACGAAGCGCCAGAGAGGAAGGGAAAGTAGAAAAAAGATCTGTCAGAGGCCGGGGAAGGCCTCCATCGAATAGGTTGTTTGGACATCAAGGTCGGAGACGCTGCGGCCCCATCTGCCCAAGACAGGGAGGAGGAAGAATATGAGGAGGAAAGCGCCTCTTCTCATTCCAAGAAGAGGGCAGCGTCCGAGGACACCGAGGAGGAGCAACCTCCTCGGGCCCCGAAGAGGCAGTGCAGACCCAAGTTGGTCCTGCCCAATAGCTCGGACTTTGATGAGGAGTCCGCAGCATCCGAAGAGATTCCAGAGAAGGACCTCATGGAGCAAGCCCCCCGCCATGAGGTATGAACCTCAACATTCCTTACTCACTTCATTTTTACAAGTCCTTCACTAATAGAAGCTGATCACGTGATATCACAGCCCTCCGCGCGGTCACCCTGCCGAGCCAACCTTGGAGGGGACCTCTCCGCCCGCCGAGTTGGCGGACAGTGGATCTGCGTCGCGGTCCGCGCCTCCCCTGGTCCCTGAAGAGGCCGGGGAGGTGCTGTCCCGAAGGACCCCACCTCATCCGAACATGGGAGAGGGTGGCGACGCGATCATGGCCGAGGTCGATGCCTCTATCAACAAAGACCAGGATGATGTGTCCCTTCGGGCGAACATGGGAGGGAAGTTCGGACCGTCTGGGCCCTCCCAGCAAGCTGCACCTGAGCCCCCAAGGCCCTCAGAGGTGCCGATCTAGCCTTCCAATGAAGGGGAGCCGAGGTTCTGCCGCCTGCGTTGAACACCAACAACCGGGCGGCGGCAGGCTGGTCGGATGCGATGGAGGAGTTGGTGAACAACTCCGTCATCATCACCAAACACCGCGCTAAAGGAAATATGCCCTAGAGGCAATAATAAAGTTATTATTTATTTCCTTATTTCATGATAAATGTTTATTATTCATGCTAGAATTGTATTAACCGGAAACTTAGTACATGTGTGAATACATAGACAAAACATAATGTCCCTAGTATGCCTCTACTTGACTAGCTCGTTAATCAAAGATGGTTAAGTTTCCTAACCATAGGCATGTGTTGTCATTTGATGAACGGGATCACATCATTAGGAGAATGATGTGATGGATGTGACCCATCCGTTAGCTTAGCATTATGATCGTTACAATTTCATTGCTACTGCTTTCTTCATGACTTATACATGTTCCTCAGACTATGGGATTATGCAACTCCCGAATACCGGAGGAACACCTTGTGTGCTATCAAATGTCACAACATAAATGGGTGATTATAAATATTATCTACAGGTGTCTCCGAAGGTATTTTTTGGGTTGGCATAGATCGAGATTACGATTTGTCACTCCGTGTTTCGGAGAGGTATCTCTGGGCCCTCTCGATAATGCTCATCACTATAAGCCTTGCAAGCAATGTGACTAATGAGTTAGTTGTGGGATGAAGCATTACATAACGAGTAAAGTGACTTGCCAGTAACGAGATTGAACAAGGTATGATGATACCGACGATCGAATCTCGGGCAAGTAACATACCGATGACAAAGGAGCAACGTATGTTGTTATGCGGTTTGACCGATAAAGATCTTCGCAGAATATGTAGGAGCCAATATTATCATCCGGGTTCTGCTATTGGTTATTGACCGGAGATGTGTCTCGGTCATGTCTACATAGGTCTCGAACCCGTAGGGTCTGCACGCTTAACGTTCGATGACGATATGTATTATGAGTTATATGTTTTGATGACTGAAGTTTGTTCGGAGTCCCAGATGAGATCACAGACGTAACGAGGAGTCTCGAAATGGTCGAGACATAAATATTGATATATTGTACCATGTTATTTGGACACCGGAAGTGTTTCGAGAAGTTTCAGGTAAAATCGGAGTGCCGGAGGGGTTACCGGAAACCCCCGAGGGAACCAATGGGCCACCATGGGCCTTAGTGGAGAGAGAGGAGGGCTGCAGGAGGACTGGCCATGCGCCCCCTTGGGTCCGAATTGGACTAGGGGAAGGGGGCGGCGCCCCCCTTTCCTACTCCCTCTCTCTCTCCTTCCTTCCCCCTCTCTTCCTTGGAGGGGAATCCTACTAGGACTAGGAAGTCCTAGTAGGACTCCTCTTTGAGCGCGCCCCTAGGGCCGGCCGGCCTCCCCCTCCCTCCTTTATATATGGGGGCAGGGGGGCACCCTAGAACACACAAGTTTCTCTTAACCGTGTGCGGTGCCCCCTCCACAATTACACACCTCGATCATACCATCGTAGAGCTTAGGCGAAGCCCTACGCCAGTAACATCATCATCACCGTCGCCACGCCGTTGTGCTGACGGAACTCACCCTCGTCCTCAACTGGATCAAGAGCACGAGGGACGTCATCGAGTTGAACGAATGCTGAACGTGGAGGTGCCGTATGTTCCCTACTTGGATCGGTTGGATCACGAAGAAGTTTGACTACATCAACCGCGTTATTTAAATGCTTCCACTTTCGGTCTACAAGGGTACATGGACACACTCTCCCCTCTCGTTGCTATGCATCACCTAGATAGATCTTGCCTGATCGTAGGATTTTTTTTTGAAATTACTGCGTTCCCCAACACGCGCCCTTATGGGAGCGGTTCTACAAAGTGTTTGGTCCATCAACACCGAACTGAATGATGCCGTCGAGGGCCTTTTAACAGGCTTCGAGGTGAGTCAAGTAATGTTTTTCCCCACATAACGGATTTAGCTTTTAGCTTAGAGTTTGAGCAGGCCTTAGTGCATAACAGCCCCCGAGACTCTGTGAAGGTTGCGAAAACCTTACAGAGGATCAAATGTCCGTGGGACAGTAATTAAAGTATCACGATTGATTTGATATTGAAGGCATCATCCGTGGCCACGACTGCTAATGCCGCTGTGCTGGAGGAGATGGATCGGAAGCTTAAGCGCTCCGATGCAGAGCTTGACCTTGTCAATAAATGGCTTGATGAGGCGCAAGGTGAGCCCCTATCAAAATGCATAGTTAACACCATCGAACAGTTATGTTCTGGATTGTATGCTGAGCACATGGTGTTTAGTGACTGCAGCCGCCACCGCGGAGGCCGAGGGCCTCAAGGCTGCGCTGAAGTAGGCCGAGGCCGAGGCGGCCGAAAAGAAGGCGACTGCTAAAAATGCGGTGGCCGAACTCGAGATGGTGAAGACCGCCCATGAGAAGCACGAGGCTCGAGTGGCTGGAGTGCAACTGGAGCTCAAGGATGCCGTCACAAAATGTGAGGACCTTGAGCAGAAACAGAAAGAGTAATTGTCCGAGCTATTCAAGGTGGAGAAAGAGCTCCGGGAGACCAAGACCAAAGTGGGGGGGGGGGGGTGCCCGAGAGGAGCTCCGCCAAGTGAGGCAGATTGCAGATGGTAAGCCATACTTACTGTAGAGTGTTTATGGCAGCAACAGGTTCGCATTGCTGACGTGGGTCGGGCACTCCGCATGCGTTTTCACCGAACTTCCAAGGAGTCTGGCAGATGACAGAGCACTACGCCACGCGGGAGGGGGACACCGAGCAGCGGCTGTTCTGGGTGCAGTTCCAGGCACCCGAGCACCCTCCCCTCCTCAGCAACCGGATGAAGCAGCTAATGGAGCTGCATCGGATGGTTGGGCCGGCCATGAAGGACCTTTGTGTCTGGATGTGTCCCTCAGAGCCGATTCCGAGCAACTACTTTGGCCTAGTGCAAAAGCTACATGACGCGTCACCTCAGATAGATGCAGTG
The DNA here is from genome assembly GCA_963921465.1 of Triticum timopheevii. Taxonomy (NCBI): domain Eukaryota; kingdom Viridiplantae; phylum Streptophyta; class Magnoliopsida; order Poales; family Poaceae; genus Triticum; species Triticum timopheevii. The sequence goes on from OY997271.1 coordinate 118,029,142, forward strand.
AAGTGTTCTGCGTGCCTCGAGGGAGCTAGGCTGACCTTTGCGAAGACCATGGTTCATTGGCCTAAGATCAAACCAATGGATATGGCCACTGGTCCCCCGCCTATTGGAAAGGAGCATCGCCATCTCGAACTATACTTCGCACAAGTTATGGATGGTGCTCGGGCGATAGAGGGACATTGTTCCAAAGATGTAATCATTGACTGATTGTATTAAGTTGTCTACCGGACCTTGTGCTTTATAATGTGGCCCATTTGCATGTTTCATACTATGGTGATTTCATTTTGAATCATGTGCGGCCGTTTGTTATTCTGAAAGTTACCAGTCGTTGGCTTTAGCCAATGTCTCAGGGCCCGAAGGTGGTAGTGCGTGAGAGAAACTAGGCAATCAGACTATGTGACTTTAGTACTTTTACTTAGCCATAGGAGCTTGACTGCGGGAGCTAATGACTAGCCCCCAATGTTTTGTGATGAAGAAGCTGATGTATGCCCTTTCAATCACGTGGTTTGTGCTAGGACGAGCCATGCATGTGACACGGATAAATCGCCAATAATTTTTGAGTTTAACACTTGTCATTGGATCACCGACTGGTTCACGCTTACTATGACGGTCAGTTTTTAGCTTTCTCCCCTAAGGTGCTTAACTGGACTAGCCAGAAGTACAACCGTAGGGGTTCTCCATTTACATTGTTAGCCGAATGTGCGGAACGTAAGAAGGTAAATGCAGGAGTCACGCAACCCAACTATTGACCCAAGGCATAGTTCGGAACTGATGCATATAGTGCAATATCCGAGATGCCGAACACACAATGAAAAGTGGTGTCGGACTTGGTACATGGAGCTGATGAAGCGATCAAGCCCTTGGCCAATTAACCGATTTGTGTTTTTTTTCACAATGTGTGCATGCCAAGATGTTCGAAGAGCGGGAAAAAAAGGAAGGAGGGCTAGACAATAAGGATGCCCGAACACCATAAAGGGTGTTTTCTATTTTCCATCAGCTCGGGACATCTATTCGTACAATTCGAATTGCCGAGGCATTTATTATAAGTAAGGGAAGATAAATTTACAGAGGAAAGGTTTATATAGGGCCTTGATACGTGAGTCGAAGCCTCCACTGTACCCTGCTGCACGTCTGCGCCTTTGCTTCTGCTTGGTAGGGGGGCTCCATGTGAAAAAATGTATGCTGACGAGGGGGGCTTGAATAAGAACCTTGAGAGGTGAACATATCGTCATGGCTTGATGTTGGGCGAGTCCGGAGTCGTACCCATTACCGTCCGAGGACGTGGTAATCCCATAGTTCGTTTAAGCCGAACACATGATGTTGTTGTTTGATATAGGCCCCACGGCCGCCCATGGTACCTTGAGCGTGAAGTTGTGCTGACGAGGCACGTAGGATGCGACTATGTTGGGCGTGTGGTGGGGCGCATGTCCCTATTTGCGATGAGCGCAGGCGGGCTCCCATGATGGGGACCGGGTTCGAACCCATTTACTTGTGTCTCCGGACTTTTCGGCGGGCTGATACCTAGGCCCATTGATGCCGGCTTGGTCTTCGGCCGCCAGGGCCGCGTGATGACCCACAAGTATATGGGATCAATTGTAGCCTTTTCGACAAGTAAGAGTGTCGAACCCAACAAGGAGCAGAAGGAAACGACAAGTGGTTTTCAGCAAGGTCATGTCTGCAAGTGCTGAAACTGTAAGTAACAGAGTAGTTTGATAACAAGATAATTTGTAAAGAGCAAGTAACGTTAATCGTAACAAAAGTGCAGCAAGGTAGCTCAATCCTTTTGAAGCAAAGGACAGGCCAAAACTGTCTCTTAGGATAAGCAAAGTGTTCTTGGGGGTATATGTGAATTTCATCTAGTCACTTTCATCATGTTGGTTCGATTCATATTCGCTACTTTGATAATTTGGTATGTGGGTGGACCGGTGCTTAGGTGCTATTCTTACTAGAACAAACCTCCTACTTATGGTTAACCAACTCGCAAGCATCCGCAACTATGAGAAAAGTATTAGGAATAAATTCTAACCATAGCATTAAACTTTTGGATCCAATCGGTCCCATACGGAATAGCGCATAAACTAGAGTTTAAGCTTCTGTCACTCTCGCAACCCATCATCTAAGAACTACTCCACAATGCATTCCCTTAGGCCCAAATGGTGAAGTGTCATGTAGTTGACGTTCACATGACACCACTAAGGGAATCACAACATACATATAATCAAATTATCGAACACATATCAAGTTCACATGATTACTTGCAACATGATTTCTCCCGTGACCTCAAGAACAAAAGTAACTACTCACAAATGATAATCATGCTCAAGATCTGAGGGGTATTAAATAGCACAATGGATTGAACATATAATCTTCCACCAAGTAAACCATATAGTAATCAACTACAAGATGTAATCAACACTACTAGTCACCCACAAGCACCAATCTATAGTTCCAGTACAAAGATTGAAATAAAGAGATGAACTAGGGTTTGAGAGGAGATGGTGCTGTTGGAGATGTTGATGGAGATTACCCTCCCCAAGATGGGAGAGTTGTTGGTGATGATGATGGCGATGATTTCCCCCTCCGGGAGGGAAGTTCCCTCGGCGGAATCGCTCTGCCGGAGGGCAAAAGTTCTCCTGCCCAAGTTCCGCCTCAAGATGGCGGCACTTCATCTCGAAAGTCCTCCCCTCATTTTTTCTAGGTCAAAATGACTTATATACAATAAGAGGGGCACTGCAGGTGGGTCGAGGGGAGCACAACACACCAGGGCGCGCCTGGGCTCTCTGACGCGCCTAGGTGGGTTGTGCCCACCTGGTGGGCCCCCTATGGTACTTATTTGTTCCAATAATTCTCATTTACTCCATAAAAAATCCTCGTGAAGTTTCAGCTCATTTGGAGTTGTGCAGAATAGGTAGCCTAATGTAGCTTTTTCAAGTCCAGATTTCCAGCTGTCGGAATTCTCCCTCTTTGTGCGAACCTTGCATATTATGAGAGAAAAGGCATTAGAATTACTCAAAAGCATTATTATGCACTAAAACAACATAAATAACAGTAGGTAAACATGATGCAAAATGGACGTATCAACGCCCCCAAGCTTAGACCTCGCTTGTCCTCAAGCGAAGACTGAAATCAAAAAACATGTCCACATGATTAGAGAGAGAGAGAGAGAGAGAGGTGTCGATAAAAACAAAATACGGACATAGACGCATCATGTAACTTATTATGACAACAACAAACTTTAACATAAAACTTTCATCATAGACTTCTCATGAACAAGTAATAATTCATCACAACATCGAAGTATAAAGTATAAACTCTATTGTAAACCAACAAACTATGTTCTCATTCAACTTTGCAACTACAATTCATCATCTTTTCAGGAAGGGTCACGTATCGGAGCCTTTAGGCAAGTCTACATACTCAACCATCATATAGTCTTCTATGATTGCTAACACTCACCGCGTACACATGAGCAAAACGTTTCAACCGGACACATAGAAAGATTGGGGCTTATAGTTTCGCCTCCCAATGTATTCACCTCAAGGGTGATGTCAACAATAATAACTCATGCCACCCATATACAACTGGATATATGTGCCTAGATCTTTCCTCACCACATGATGCTTGCCAAAATAGAAAATAAAAAGGAATAGAGAGAAGTACTTTGACTCATGCATGAAAGTAAATACATAAAAGTAAAAGATAGGCCCTTCATAGAGGGAAGCAAAGGTTGCCATGCGCCTTTTGTTTGTATGCTCAATCCCTTGGTGTAAGAGAACGTCACGTTATTGCCCCTTATGATGGCAACCTTTATTATGCAGTTTGTCGCTTTTATTCTTCGCCATCACAAGTTCGTACAACGCTCAATTTTCTCTTACACTAGATGATCTAACACTTTTGGAAGCAATTTTTATTGCCTTATTGCACCGATGACAACTTACTTCAAGGATCTTACTCAATCCATAGGTAGGTATGGTGGACTCTCAAAACAAGATTTGGGTTTAAGGGTTTTTGGATGCACAAGTAGTATCTCTACTTGGTGCAGAATTTTTGGCTACCAAAGATAGGGGCAAGCACCACATGTTAAAGGATCTATGACAATATAACTTCTATGTGAATATGAACAAACATGAATCATTATGTTGTCTTCCTTGTCCAACGTCAACAATTTTGGCATATAATATTTTAATGGGTGCTCACAATCACAAAAGATTTCCAAGATAGTGTATTTGCATGTGAATATTCTCTTACCTTATTAATTCTTTCATGAGTTGCATCATTTATCAATGCTATGTTTGTCAATCTACAATAAAATTTTCTACTTATACTTTTCCTTATGTGGTGTCATTACTCACCATAAGATTAGCATACGATCCTTTTCATTTATATCCTTTCTTTTTATTGAAACATGAAAGTAAAGAAAGCAAAACTCAAACTAAACTTTATTACATATCTCGCACACGATTACAAAGATAGATCACTAAGCAAACTCTCGAAAAGAAAGGATCAAACTAAACTTTTATGCATCTAAAGCAAAAGATAACTATGGATTGAACTAAGATAAGTAAAGGCGAAACATAGTGGAGGTGATATGATACTGGGGCACCTCCCACAAGCTTGGCGAAAGCCAAGGGGAATGCCCATACCCGATACTCAATTTTCTTTTGGTGATGAAGAAGGAGGTGGTGGTGATGAAGCGGTAGCGATCCTGTCCAATATATCTCTGAGTGCCTCTCTTAATCTGTGAATCTCCCGAAGAGCTTGGTGAAGCAACTCAGTGTTCTTCTCTACTTCATCCATGATATGCTTATTTTTTGGACCCCAAGAGTTTATCTCTGCGTCACTTTCTCTTGGACGAGATATGTCCCAATTGGATGGTATATGCACACGAGGAGTGTTTTTGAACCCATAGTTATGAATCAAATTGTGAAAATTGTTATGATGTAACCTATGTAAAGGACTTATGGAAGGGAGTTCTTCCTGTACTTTAGAGCACTGTCGATTGTTTGATGATCTCATGGCTTGATGAGGATTAGGACGGGTAGAGATACCAGCTAGTGTGCCTCTCTCGGAAGCTGGAGGGTGAACTCCAAGGGAATTTCATTCATCTTCCTCCATGGCAACCTCTTGAACTCTCTCCCCCTCTAGCTCCTCCTGTAGCAACCTTGCATCGTCTTCTCCATTGTTGGAAGAGGGGGAAGACATGATGCCTGGCTTAACAGGTCTGACAAAAAAATAGCAAGAAAAGAAGATAGAAGATGTCTCCGCGATACAGAGGTCAATAGGTTCAGGGAGTGTACAAAGATTTTTTATCATGGGAAACAAGCAAACGGAAGAAAAACGGAGTCCGGAAGGTACCCGAGGTGGGCACAACCCACCTGGTAGTTTCTTATTTTCCTAATTTTCTAAATATTTCAAAACTGACAAAAAATATTTTTGCGGATTTTTCGGAGTCCGTTTATTACCGTATCACGTACCTCCTCTTTTTCAAGATTCTGGAGTGTTCCGGGAGGTTTCTTTTATGTGTTCTTCTGGTTTTATAGTTTGGATAATATTGCTTTCAATATTAATGGGCGTACCCGAGTTATAATGTTTTATTCGTTGCCCATTAACAACCTTCGGGTTAGTACCTTTAGCATTATTTATTATGATAACTCCAGATCGATAAACCTCCTTGATAACATAGGGTCCTTCCCATTTGGAGAGGAGTTTTCCTGCAAAGAATATGAAATGAGAGTTGTACAAAAGAACATATTCTCCAACTTTGGACTCATGCTTTTGGATTCTTTTGTCATGCCATCTTTTAACTTTTTCTTTAAATAACTTGGCATTTTCATAGGCTTGGGTTCTCCATTCATCTAATGAGCTAATATCAAATAACCTCTTTTCACCAGCAAGTTTGAAATCATAGTTGAGTTCTTTAATTGCCTAATATGCTTTATGTTCTAACTAAGGCAAATGACAAGCTTTTCCATAAACCATTTTATAAGGAGGCATACCCATAGGATTTTTATATGTTGTTCTATAAGCCCAAAGTGCATCATCTAATTTCTTAGACCAATTATTTCGGGACCTATTGTCAGTATTTTGTAAAATTAATTTTATTTCTCTATTGCTAAGTTCAACTTGACCACTAGACTGAGGATGATATGGTGATGCAATTCTATGGTCAACATCATACTTGACAAGCATTTTAAGGAAAGCACCATGAATAAATTGTGAACCACCATCAATCATTAAATATCCAGGGACTCCAAACCTTGGGAAAATAACTTCCTTAAGCATTTTAATAAAGGTGTTGTGATCAGCACTACTAGTTGGAATAGCTTCTACCCACTTAGTAACATAATCAACAACAACCAAAATATGAGTATACCCATTAGAGGAAGGAAAATGTCCCATGAAATCAAATCCCCAAACATCAAATGGTTCAACAGCAAGTGAATAATTCATAGGCATTTCTTGACGCTTACTGATATTACATATTCTTTGACATTCATCACAAGATAAGATGAACTTACGAGCATCCTTGAAGAGAGTAGGCCAATAAAAACCAGATTGCAATACCTTATGAGCAGTTCTGTCTCCCGCATGATGTCCTCCATAAGCTTCGGAGTGACATTTCCATAGGATTTGTTCCTGTTCATGCTCAGGTACACAATGTCTAATAATACCATCTATTCCTTCTTTATAAAGATGTGGGTCATCCCAAAAGTAATGTCTTAAATCATAGAAGATTTTTTTTCTTTTGTTGGTATGTGAAGCTAGGTGGTATATATTTAACAACAATATAATTAGCACAGTCAGCATACCAAGGTGTACTATTAGAAACATTTATTGCAGCTAACTGCTCATCAAGAAAACTATCATTAAGATGTTGTGGGCCATCAACAATATTTTCAAGACTAGACAAGTTATCAGCAACGGGGTTCTCCGCTCCTTTTCTATCAGTGATATGTAAATCAAATTCTTGTAGTAGAATAACCCACCTAATGAGTCTAGGTTTAGCATCTTTCTTTTCCATAAGATATTTTATAGCAGCATGATCGGTGTGAATAGTCACTTTGGAATCAACGATATAGGATCTAAATTTATCACAAGCAAACACAGCTGCTAAAAATTCCTTTTCAGGAGTAGCATAATTTCGTTGAGCACTGTCTAAAGTTTTGCTAGTATAATGGATAACATTTAGTTTCTTATCAACTCTTTGTCCCAGAACAACACCAACAACATAATCACTAGCATCACACATAATTTCAAAAGGCAAGTTCCAATCAGGTGGTTAAACAATAGGTGTAGAAATTAAGGCTTTCTTTAATGTTTCAAAGGCTTCCAAACAATCATCATAAAAAACAAAAGGGATATCCTTTTGCAAAAGATTTGTAAGAGGCCTAGAAATTTTAGAAAAGTCTTTGATAAATCTCCTATAGAAACCAGCATGACCAAGGAAACTACGAACACGTTTGATATCTTTAGGACATGGCATTTTCCCAATTGCATCAACCTTGGCTTTGTCCACTTCAATACCTCTTTCCGAAATTTTATGGCCCAAAATAATACCTTCGTTAACCATAAAGTGGCACTTCTCCCAATTCAAGACAAGATTTGTTTGCTCACATCTCTGCAAAACTCGATCAAGATTTCTTAAATAATCATCAAAAGACTTCCCATAAACAGAAAAGTCATCCATGAAAACCTCAACAATCTTTTCATAAAAATCAGAGAATATAGCAGTCATACATCTTTGAAAGGTAGTAGGTGCACTGCATAAACCAAAAAGGCATACGTCTATAAGCATAAGTTCCAAAAGGACAAGTAAAAGTGGTATTTCTTGATCAGGTTGAGAAACATGTATTTGTGAAAAACCAGAATATCCATCAAGGAAGAAAAAATGTGTGTGCTTAGATAACCTTTCTAGCATTTGATCTATAAAAGGCAGAGGATGATGATCTTTCCTAGTTTCTTTGTTTAATTTTCTAAAATCAATTACCATTCTATAGCCTGTGATAATTATTTGTGGAAAAAGTTCATTCTTATCATTAGGAACAACAGTAATACCTCCCTTCTTAGGGACACATTTAACAGGACTTACCCATATACTATCAGCTATATGATTGATTATACCTGCTTCCAGAAGTTTCAATATTTTCGTTCTTACCACTTCTTTCATCTTTGGATTTAACCAACGTTGGTGATCAACAACGGGTTTAGCATTAGGTTCTATCTTAATCTTGTGCTGGCATAGAGTGGGACTAATGCCCTTAAGATCATCAAGAGTATATCCAATAGCAGCTTGGTGCTTCCTTAGAACTTTCAATAATCTTTCTTATTCATGTTCTGAAAGGTTAGCACTAATAATAATAGGATATATCCTTTTCTCATCAAGATAAGCATATTTTAAAGTGTCTGGCAATTGTTTTAATTCAAACACAGGATCACGTTTAGGTGGAGGAGGACCTCCTAGAGTTTCAATAGGCAGATTGTGTTTAAGCAAAGGTTGTTGTTCGAACAAGATTCTACCTGTTTCATTTCTTTCATGCATATGCAAATCATTTTCATGGTCCAGCAAATATTGTTCTAAAGGATCAATAGGAGGTACAGTAATAGAAGAAAGACCAATAATTTCATCCTTACTAGGAAAATCTTTATTATGATGCTTTCTACTAAACTTAGAAAAATTAAACTCATGAGATTCATCACCAAACCTAACACCGACAGTTTGTTTCTCACAATCTATTTTAGCATTAACGGTGTTCAAGAAAGGTCTACCAAAGATAATGGGACAAAAGTCATCTTGTGGGGAACCAAGAACTAGAAAATCAGTAGGGTATTTTATTTTCCCACACAAGACTTCAACATCTTTAACAATACAATTGGTGATATAGTATCTCTATTGGCAAGTTTAATAGTAACATCTATGTCTTGTATCTCGGCGGGTGCTATGTCATTCATAATTTCCTGATATAAGGTAAAAGGAATAGCACTCATGCTAGTACCTATGTCACATAAACCATGATAACAGTGATCTCCTATCTTAACTGAGACAACAGGCATGCCAACAACAGGTCTATGTTTATCTTTTTCATCGGGTTTGGCAATTCTAGCAGCTTCATCACAGAAGTAAATAACGCGCCCATCAATATTATCGACCAAGAGATCTTTAACCATAGCAACACTAGGTTCTACTTTGATTTGTTCAGCTGGTTTAAGTGTCCTAATATTACTTTTGTTGACCACAGTTGAAACTTTAGCATGTTCCTTCGTCCTAACAGGGAAAGGTGGTTTTTCAATATAAGCAAAGGGAAGAAAGGTGGTTTTTCAATATAAGCAGTGGGAACAACCGGATCAAAATTATAAATGATAGTTTCATCTTTAACTTTTACCGGTTCTTTAATTTCTTCTTTAATTGGTGGGTGATATTTGAACCACTTCTCTTTAGGAAGATCAACATGAGTAGCAAAAGATTCACAAAAGGAAGCTAATATCTCAGAGTCAAGTCCATATTTAGTGCTAAACTTTTGAAAAGCATCGATATTGATAAAACATTTAACACAATCAAACTTAGGCTAAATATCTGACTCTTTACCTTCATCGAGTTCCCAATCTTCAGAGTTGCGTTTAATTCTTTCTATAAGATCCCACCGGAATTCAATAGTCTTCTTCATAAAAGAACAAGTACAAGAAGTATCGAGCATGGATTGATCATTACGAGAAAGCCGAGCATAAAAATTCTAAATAATAATTTCTATTGAGAGCTCATGATTGGGGCATGAATATAACATTGACTTAAGCCTCCCCAAGCTAGAGTGGTACTTTCTCCTTCACGAGGCCAAAAATTATATATATAATTCCGATCACGATGAACTAGATGCGTAGGATAATTTTTTTGATGGAACTCCAATTTCAACCGATTCCAGTTCCAAGATCCAATATCATCACATAGCCTATACCATGTCAATGCCTTTGCCTTCAGAGATAAAGGGAATACCTTCTTCTTAGTTTCATCTCTGGTTAAACCTGCAAGCTTAAATAATCCACAAATGTCATCCACATATATCAAGTGCATATCGGGATGTTCGGTTCCATCTCCTGCATAAGGATTAGCTAGCAGTTGTTCTACCACACCCGAAGGAATTTCATATTCAATATTTTCAGTAGGTGCAGTAGGTTGAGGGGCAACTAATTGTGGTTCCGGTCGAGCTGAAGATACCCCGAACAAACCCCTCAAAGGATTGTTTTCCATAGTAACAAGTGACAATAAATTTAAGCATGTAGTAATAATTTTTCCTTACCAATTTCCACTTACCAAGAGCGCTTCACTCCCCGACAACGACGCCAGAAAAGAGCCTTGATGACCCACAAGTATATGGAATCAATTGTAGCCTTTTCGATAAGTAAGAGCGTTGAACCCAACGAGGAGCAGAAGGAAATGACAAGTGCTTTTCAGCAAGGTAATGTCTGCAAGTGCTGAAAATTGTAAGTAATAAAGTAGTTTGATAGCAAGATAATTTGTAACGAGCAAGTAACGATAATAGTAACGAAAGTGCAACAAGGTAGCCCAATCCTTTTGAGGCAAAGGACAGGCCAAAACGGTCTCTTATGATAAGCAAAGTGTTCTTGAGGATACACGGGAATATCATCTAGTCACTTCTATCATATTGGTTCAATTCGTGTTCGCTACTCTGATAATTTGATATGTGGGTGGACCAGTGCTTAGGTGTTGTTCTTTCTTGAACAAACCTCCTGCTTATAATTAACCCCCTCGCAAGCATACGCAACTATGAGATAAGTATTAAGAATAAATTCTAACCATAGCATTAAACTTATGGATCCAATCGGTACCTTACGGAATAGCGCATAAACTAGGGTTTAACCTTCTGTCACTCTTGCAACCCATCATCTAATAACTACTCCACAATGCATTCCCTTAGGCCCAAATATGGTGAAGTGTCATGTTGTCGACGTTCACATGACACCATTAAGGGAATCACAACATACATATCATCAAAATATCGAACACATATCAAGTTCACATGGTTACTTGCAACATGATTTCTCCCGTAACCTCAAGAACAAAAGTAACTACTCACAAATGATAATCATGCTCAAGATCAGAGGGATATTAAATAGCATAATGGATTTGAACATATAATCTTCCACCAAGTAAACCATATAGTAATCAACTACAAGATGTAATCAACACTACTAGTCACCACAAGCACCAATCTATAGTTCCAGTACAAAGATTGAACACAAGAGATGAACTAGGGTTTGAGAGGAGATGGTGCTATTGAATATGTTGATGGATATTTCCCTCCCAAGATGGGAGAGTTGTTGGTGATGATGATGGCGATGATTTCCCCCTCTAGGAGGGAAGTTCCCCCGGCGGAATCGCTCTGCCGGAGGGCAAAAGTGCTGCTGCCCAAGTTCCGCCTCGAGACGACGGCGCTTCGTCCCGAAAGTCCCCCCCTCATTTTTTCTAGGTAAAAATGGCTTATATACCAGAAGAGGGGCACCGGAGGTGGGCCAAGGGGAGCACAACGCACCAGGGCGCGCCTGGACTCCCTGGGGCGCCCAGGTGGGTTGTGGCCAACTGGTGGCCCCCTCTGGTACTTATTTGCTCCAATAATTCTCATTTATTCCATAAAAAATCCTTGTGAAGTTTTACCTCATTTGGAGTTATGCAAAATAGGTAGCCTGACGTAGCTTTTTCAGGTCCAGATTTCCAGCTGTCGAAATTCTTCCTCTTTGTGTGAACCTTGCATATTATGAGAGAAAAGGCATTAGAATTACTCCAAAAAGCATTAGTATGCACTAAAACAACATAAATAACAGTAGATAAACATGATGCAAAATGGACGTATCATCGCGGTATGTTCCTTGGTCCGGAGCGAGCGCTCCGTATTGCTGTAGATCGTGATGACACCAAAAGGACCCGGCATCTTCATCTTGAGGTATGCATAATGCGGGACGACATTGAATTTAGCAAACGCCATCCGGCCGAGGAGGGCATGGTAGCCACTTTGAAAAGGGGCATCAAGTCTTCACTGCAGAAGTTGTCTGATGAGCCGAATACTACTTCCAGAGTCACCATCCCTGAGTAGCGGGCTTCTACGCGCGGAATAACCCCCTTAAAGGTGGTGTTACCAGGTTTGATCCTTGACGGATCGATCCTCATCTTCCATACCGTGTCTGCATAGATCAGACTGAGGCTACTGCCTCCGTCCATAAGGACTCTCGTGAGGTGATACCCATCGACAATTGGTCGATTACTAGGGCCGCTGATCCTCCGTGATGGATACTGGTCGGATGGTCCCTATGGTCGAAGGTGATCGAGCAAGTGTCGGTGTCAAAACCGGTAGATCTCGGGTAGGGGGTCCCGAACTGTGCGTCTAAGGCTAATGGTAACAGGAGGCAGGGGACACAATGTTTACCCAGGTTCGGGCCCTCTCGATGGAGGTAATGCCCTACTTCCTGCTTGATTGATCTTGATTATATGAGTATTACAAGAGTTGATCTACCACGAGATCGTCGAGGCTAAACCCTAGAAGCTAGCCTATGATTATGATTGTTCTCGTCCTACGAACTAAACCCTCCAGTTTATATAGACACCAGAGGGGGCTAGGGTTACACAGAGTCGGTTACAGAGAAAGGAATCTTCATATCCTAACCGCCAAGCTTGCCTTCTACGCAAAGGAGAGTCCCAACCGAACACGGGACAAAGTCTTCTATCTTGTATCTTCATAGCCCAATAATCCGGTATATGCATATAGTCCGGCTGTCCGAGGAACCGTTAATCCGGGACTCCCTCAGTAGCCCCTGAACCAGGCTTCAATGACGATGAGTCTGGCGCGCAGATTGTCTTCGGCATTGTAAGGCAGGTTCCTTCTCCGAATACTCCAAAGTAGATCTTGAACATAAGAATCGTGTCCGGATCTGCAAAAAAAATTCCATATACCACCGTGGAGAGCATAATTTTTTCATGAATACAATCTGCTGACAACTTTTGCAACACGACATTATGTCATCGTCCGGCCATTATTTTGAATCGTTTTTCCAACCCGTTGCTCCATGCTTCGCGAGGCGGTTTTATTGGCACGTCTTGTCGTAGTGGAGATCGTATCCTTTATTGCGGGATTCTCATCAACACGGGCGCGGGTAAACCAACCGTCCCGTTGGTATGATTCCTTGGGAATAGGCATGTTTTAAGGCCATGTAGGGGACGTTTGATATCCATCATCTTTATAAGGAGGCTGAGACCCGCCTTTCCCCTCTACGCTACTCCCTCCTCCTCCCACCTCGAGTTCCAACACCCAAGGTTTAACTAGTCACTTGGAACCTCAGGCCATGTCCGGATCCAGCCTTCAAAGCCGGTGGACAGCTTCTTCTGTCACCGAGGAGGATATCACGAAGCTTAGGGAGGCGAGGTATTTGACCGTGGAGATCCTTCACAGGCTTCCTGCACAAGGGCAGGTTATCCCTACTCCTAGACCTAATGAGAGGGTCGTATTTATCCCTCACTTCCTCCGGGGGCTAGGTTTCTCCCTTCATCCCTTCATTCGAGGGCTCATGTTTTACCACGGACTAGATTTCCATGATCTAGCTCCAGACTCATTCCTTTACATCTCATCATTCATTATCGTATGTGCGGCCTTCCTCCGTATCTCTCCACACTTTGGCTTATGGCTCAAGACTTTCAATGTAAAGCCGAAGATAATAGATGGGAGACATGCGGAGTGCGGAGGTGCTTTAATAAGCAAATTGGCCGATATCGTCTGGCCAAATGGTTCCTTCACTGCAGCTTCCGACCTATGGCAACAGGAGTGGTTTTATACCATGGAGCCTCATGGTACAAAGTGGGTGTCTCCACCCGCCTTCCGATCCAGCCCTCCGCCACATCTTGCATCATGGATCAACAAGGGGCTGGATTGGGGATCGCTAGATGAAGTTCAAATACTGCAAAGCCGCATTCGAGACCTTATTAAGAAGGACATTGATCTCATGAAGGTAATCCAAGTTATGTTAGTCCGTCGGGTCTTGCCATGCCAGCGTCGACCTCTCCAGATGTGGGAGTTCAATCCGGAAGGACCGCGAACCATTCAGCGTTTCTTCGGCACAATGCTCGACGGGATGTATGAATTATTCTTCGGGTCGCAAAAAAGTTGTCCGGACACCACAGAGGACGCATGCCTCGACTACAACCATTTGGATTCCCCGGTAAGCACTCAACTTTCGAACACGTTTTTAGTTTAAGTTTCCCATAACAAAACTGAGAAAATCATACTCGGCCAGGGCTGGGTAAAGAAGGCAGAGAGGATCAGGTGTTTGCCCCTCTTCCCGAAAACTCAGTGGACCCAGTGTTAACTAGGATGATGGCCACGGCACCTTATCAAGTGCCGTTGAGGGAAGAAAAGGAGAGGAGTGGAGAGGCCCAAAGTGGCCTTCATACCGGAGGCACGTCACGCACCGTATCCAGGGAAATTGGAACTCTTGTGTTGGAGGATGAACGGGGAGGAGAATCTAACATCCCCCCCCACGGGAAGAAGAGAGCCGCCCCCGAAGACCTGAAGGCAGCGGCCTCCAAGCGAGGGAAGAAATCCCTACCAGGGGGCCCGAATTCGGGAGGCGATATTGCCGCACAGTGCCCACAAGGGGGCCAGCCTTTAGCCGAACCGTAAGTGAACAAAGGTGCTTTAATAAGCATAACCCATTCTTTTCTTGTTTGTGAGGGTAATATCTGAAACATATGTTTTGCAGTTCGGCCTATAGCCTCCCTCAACAATCTTCGTCCTCGGAAGATCTTCTTCCGGAGATGATGGAGAGCGAAACACCGCCTCATACTTCCCCGCCCCGTAAGGCAGACAACCCTGAGGTGTCGTCCTGAAGGATCTCTCCCGATCCGCGAAGGAGGACAAGGCCAGAAGATGACTCTTCGGCCGCCAGAGGTCCGGGGTGTTCGGCTCCTAGAGAGACCAACAACCAAAAAGCAGATTGAATGAAGCCTTTATGAGCCTGCTAAGAGGCTTTGAGGTACGCAATGTGACACATTTTTTAATTGTACCATAAACGCAAGGTGTACTGTGTATAGATAGTAGCCCCTAAGACTCCGGTTGCTCTCAGAACGGGGCGATCAGAGGATCAAAAGATAAATAAGCTCAGGTAATAATTTTGCTAATTTGTACACAGGCGGCTGCAGCCCGGACCACTGCCCAGTCTGCCCAATTTGCCGAACTGAAGCGGCAACTTGATGTAGCGGATGATGACATCACGCTCGTGAACAAGTGGCTTGACAAAGTGCAAGGTATGTCTTTTGGGCGGTCAGTGAGTATAAGTAGGAGCATGATGCTGGAATTTATAATATGCTTGACTGCAGATGGTGCTGCCGCTGTGGAGACCCTTTGGGCTGAGCTTGCCTGGGCCAAGAAGCAAGCCAGGATAAGCAATGCGGCTGCCAAGAAGGCAGTTAGTGAATTAAAAGCCGAACAGGCTGCCCATCGCCTGAGTGAGGAGAAAATATCCAACATGGCGCTTGAGCTAAGGGATGCCGCTAGCCAATATGCACTTCTCGAGAAAGAGACCAAAGAAAAAACGTCTGACCTTGAGAAGGCCTTAAAAGCGGCAAAGGAAACCCGGCCAGAGGCCAGAGCGGCACGGGAGGAGATCCGGCAAGCCGGGGAGATCGCGGCTGGGAAGCCCTTTTTATTACGAACTAAGTTCGGCGATCCGAAGTATGCCCCGCTTGATCAAATGTGGAGTTCTCCGGATGCATATTTGGACTTGTCGAAGAGTGCTTCTGATGCGACATAGTTTTTCCAGGCCCAAGAAGGCCATGAAGAGGAACGTCTTTTCTGGTCGCAGTTTAGCATGCCAAGGTGTCTGCTGCTATTGAATGAGCAGATGGCCTAATGGGCCGAGCTCCACAGGATATCCGCACTTGCCATGAAGGTTGTCGTGGACCGGCTGTGGCCTGAGGGACCAATTGCAAATAGTTATTTTGGTTTAGTGCAACAACTTGTTCGTGCGGTGTCGCATATCGATGCTGTCAAGCGGTCAACATGCATAGAAGGTGCACGGATGGCCCTTGCCCGTGTGAAGACGTATTGGGCGAAGATGAAGGCCACTGATATTGTAACAGGGGGTCCACCCGAGGGTCAGGACACACCAGATCACTACTTTGAAGAAGTCTTAGAGGCTTCCCGCTTGATAGAGGGTCAGTGCTCGAAAAATATTATGTTCGAGTAACATGTATCCGAATTGTAAAAACAATGCTTATGACAATGAAGGCTGTGTTTATACTTTTGCCCGTAAAGTATTTTAGTGCCTCCTGTGTGGCGTTTATGTATATATGTATATAACCTGAAAGTTTGCAGTCGTCGGCTTCAGCCCCCTCGCGTATAACGTGGGGGTGTTCGGAAAAGCACTTGATCGCACTTGACCCAATGTCTTGGTCCGCTAAGGAGGTGTTAGTGCGGCGAACTAGGCAATCGGACTATAGAGCTTTAACACCTTCACTTAGCCATAGGAGTTTGACGGTGGGGCTACTACATAGCCCCTAGTATGTCCATGTTTATCCGAATACAGTGCGTTTACATACGTGACCGGGAAACCGGTCCTTCATTAATGCGGGGGAATTGCGAAGATTCCGCTGAGTCATTGAGTGGTTGACCAGCTCTCGCCTTATCATGACACTCAGTTTTCGGCTTTCTCTACTGAGGTGCTCGTCTGGATGAACCAGGGCACAATCGCAGTAGTTCTCCCTTTACCACCTTAGCCGATATAGTGGAACGTAAGGTAGCAAGCACAGGAGCCGGGAAAACCCAACTGTTGACCAAAGACATGATTCGGAGCTGATGCATATAAGGCCGAAACTCACGGCACCGAACACTCCCGAAGGTATTCGGACTTTTCAATATATACCGAGCTGGATACAACTCCCGGTAATTAACCCTGAATTCAAGGCACGTGCTACGACCCGGCGTGAGGAGAGAGCGCCTGTGGTGAGAGCATAGTTCTCAAAGCACACTGCTGGCTGCTTCTAGAACATCCAGTTTAGTACGGCGAATAGCAAGTTCGCAAATACTACCGATATCCTTCCTTGGCCTTTTATATGCCAGGAGGGTATGAAACAACAAGAGATAATAATAAGAAAAAAAGGTTTACACAGGGTCTTAATCTAAACAGAAACCTTGAAACGGGGCCCTGCTGCACGTCTGCGCCTTTGTCTCCGTTGTGCAGTGTCCTTGAAGGGTATATCATGATGGCCTATCTGTAAAAAAGAAAGAACCAGGTGAAAGAATCTGGTATGGCCGTGGGAATAGTTTGTTGGTTTTGATGAACCGTGAACTGTAGCTTCTTGAGTCCGAATAGGGTCAAGCCGAACTATAGACTTCTAACGTGCACGGTGCCCCCAGCGCCGCCCAAGGAATTTTGAGTGTATATTTATGTATGCGGGAAAACATGTACAATCTTCTTATGGGGCGATCTATGGGGGCAGGGCTGCTAAACAAGTTCAGATTTATCTGAGATATTGCACGTAGGTGTGCGCCTAACACGTTTGGCTGTGTCCGCGGTCTTGAGGACCGATGAGCTGCTCGGCTTGAGAAGGCTGCTTCGGGTTTCAGCTACTAGAGCTGCCGCGTATTGTTCTGTATGAAGAGAACGCTTTGTATTTCCATTCATCGTGATAATGCCACGTGGTCCAGGCATCTTGAGTTTAAGATAAGCATAATGCGGGACTGCATTGAAACGAGCGAAGGCCGTTTGTCCGAGTAGTGCATGATAGCCACTTCGGAATGGAGCAATGTCTAAGATTAGCTCTTTGCTTTGAAAGTTATCGGGAGAGTCGAAGACGACGCCTAATGTTAGAGTGCCCGTGCAGCGGGCCTCTACACCTGGTATTACTCCTTTAAAGGTAGTGTTGCTTTACTTGATTCTTGACGTGTCTATCCCCATCTTACGGATAGTGTCCTGATATATCAGATTGATACTACTGTTGCCGTCCATGAGGACTCGGGTGAGGTGGTATCCGTGAATTATTGGGTCGAGCACTAAGGCAGCCGAGCCCCCGTGATGGATACTAGTCGGATGATCCCTGCGATCGAAGGTGATCAGACAGCCCGACCATGGGATGAATTTGGGGGCGACAGGCTCTATAGCATACACGTCTCAGAGTGCGCGTTTGTGCTCCCTCTTTGGTGTCCCCCCATATTTGGCTGGCGAGATTCATGCTCATCTTTGCTTTGCGGTCCATTCCCTTTGTGTCCGGCATTGAGCTTGCTAGCCTGCTTGAAGACCCAACATTCTCTGTTGGTATGATTGGCTGGTTTGTCAGGGGTGCCATGAATCTGGCAGGACCTTTCTAGAATTTTATCTAGGCTAGATGGACCATCTCTGCTGCCTTTAAGTGACTTTTTCCATTGACCGGGTCTAGAGCCCCTGAATCCGGTGTTTACTGCTGTGTTGTCTGGGCTTTCTTCATTGTTTCGACGTCTGTTTTTATTGCGTCGTGGCTTTCCATTGCCATCCCTGACTTCGGATGTGCCAGGATCACTAGTGCTGCTACAGGCCAACCAGATGTCCTCTCCCGCGCAAAAGCAGGTCATGAGTGTAGTTAGGGCTGCCATTGTCTTTGGGTTTTCCTGGCCTAGGTGTCTGGCTAGCCATTCATCCCGGACACAATGTTTGAAAGATGCTAAGGCTTCGGCGTCCGGACAGTCGACGATTTGTGTAATGCCCCGGATTCGATGCGCCAGGTGTCTTCCATTTATTCGCCGTAGTTGCCATGTCATTGCTTGCGTGTTGCATTTCGCCATGTCATCATCTGCATTTCATTTGCATGTTATTCAAAACTTGCATCCATTCGGGTTCCGCCGGTTCTCTCCGTTGTCCGTTTGGAGTCCAGACACACTCGCACGCGCCCGCGGCTCCTCCAAAATATTATTTTATAAGTGGCTTAAAAATGTTCTCGGAATGGGGTGAGAGTTGGCGTGCGGTCTTATTATTGTTAGCTAGACCGCCTGTCAAATTTCGTCGCATTCGGAGTCCGTTTGTTTGCCCAACCGTTAAACTTATAGCGGCATCGTTGCCGGTTTATTCGTCGGACGTTTCGGCCTCCGAAACTACCGCCGGGCTGCACCTCTTCTCTCTCTTCTCAGCCCAAGGCCTTCTAAACATAGCCCACTAACCCCTCCTAGGCCCAGCCTAGTCCCCCCTCTGTCCGGAGCCGTCCGATCGTGATCGAAGGGTCCGAAACGAGGCAAAACCGCCCAAACCCTAGCCACCTACCCTATATAAACAACCCCTAGTCCATTTTTGGACAAACCTAGCTCCTTCCCCTGCCCCTAGACCCTTCTCCTCGGATCAGCCGCAGCCAACCATCTCCACCTCGAAATCCATGCCCAGCCAGCACCCTGACGCCACTTGTCGCGCCCCCATCGGCCAGCCCCGCCGCCGGCGACGCGCACAACCAACCAGGCGTTGCCACGTCGCCCCGCAACCCTTCCTCTGCCGCGGCCCTGAGGGCCCAGATCCGGCCCGCTTCGGGCCGAACCGGGCCGTGCCGTGCCCCCGCGCCCGTTGGCGCCCGACCCCGCCGGCTCCCAAACCCCGCCGCCAGCCTCGCCGCCCAGGGCCTCCGCCTGCCTTGCCGCTGCCCCGCGCCGGCGTGCGCCCCCGGAGCCACCGCCGGCGACCACCTCGGCCAGGTCGCCGCCCCGTCGCCCTCTTCCTCTCCTTCTCTCCCCCTGACCCGGTCCCTCTCTATCTCGCACGCAGGAGCCCCGCCGCCCCTTGGAGCTCGTCGTCGACCGGAGTCGTCCCTGCCACCGCCACCGGGATTGGAGGGATCCGGCCGGGATTCGCCGGATCCGCCCCGTCCTGTTCCCCTCCGGCCTTCCCCGCTCTCTCACCGGAGCTTCGGCCTCGCTGCAACTGGCGGCGCCGCTGCCCTGACCCTGCGTGGGGACGAGCAGAGGAGCCGCTCGTCCCGCTTGCGGTCGCGACCTGGGCCACGTGGGCCCCAACCCAGCACGCCAGCCCACTTCAGCCTCCCGCCGGCCCAACCAGACCACCTCGTGACCTGGGCCAAGCCCGCTAGGTGAGCCCCGCCTATGTCCCACTCGGCGCGTCATATACCTAAAACGTGCCCACTCTGTTTTTTCCTAAAAATTACTGTCCCCGAATCTGCTTTTATTTTCATGCCCTGTTCATCATGCCATAACTCTCCGCATACTGCTCCATTTCATGCGCAAGATATGTCAGAATGTTCATCATGAGATGCTCCTCATTTCATTCCATTGTGTCATGCTTGTTTGAGTCCATCTTGATGCCCTAATCATCTTTGCAAGAGTGCTATATGATGTTAATCTGCTGAAACTGTTATAACTTGGTGATTTGTCATTTTCGTTGCATTTGATGTGTGCATCCTATGAGCATGAGCTCTACATGTGTTTTGTACTACATCATGCCATATTCACAGTGGTGCCATCCATGTATTTTTTTGAGTCTTGTACTGAGTGCATCAAGCTTGTTAAGTAGGGTACTTGCTGTTGTTGTTTTGCTAGGCTGAATCTGTTATTTCGTGATGCTATGTAAACCTGCTGCTACAAGTCATTCTATGCATAATATGGAGATGTTCACTAAGGATGATTTGTTATATATGTCATGATCTATCCATCCATGCCCTGGTTGCATTTATAGCCTGCTGTAGCTTGTTGTTATCTTGCTCTCAAATTGCTAAATAATGTTGCTGTCAGCCTGTTAACATTAAGTTCAGTTTTGCCATGTGCTTTGCTAGTGATCCATGCACCCTATGAACTTACTATTACTATGATTAGCTTCACAAACATGTATTCTTTCTGTTGGTTGCATTGCCATGCCATGTATTGCTCTGTAGTGAGTGGTTCAAGCTCACCAACATGCCTACTTATCGTTGTTCCTGCCATGTCTGAATCTGTCTTATCATTTGCCATGTTTACATGGGTGCCATCATATTTTCTGTGCCCTTTTGGCTTATGATCAGTAAGGGACTTTTGTTATATGAAATTAGTAGATTCATGCCATGCCTTTTTTTGCCATGTTATGTTCCTGTAGCATGATGTTTGCTAGCTCTAAACATTGCAACCTGATGTTATTTCTGCCAAGTCTGAAACTGTTATTATTTGCAATCTTGCCATGTCCTTTTGAGCATGTTCTGTTGATTTCTAGAGATAGCTCAGTGTTCATGTTTTGTCATGCTTTACCTGTAAATCATGCCCATGCCTTTTGTTCTTATGTTGAGGTGCTGTAGCATAGTGTTTTGATGCTTGCAAGATGCCTAGTTGCTGTTATGGACAGGTTGTTGTCATACCTTGTATGATGTGTATGTGTTGAACCGTTGCTCCGTTTTGAGTGTGCTCTATATGAAACTTGCTTGATTTTGCATATAGTTTCATATTATCATGTTGCATCCTTGTTTTGAGGTGTTGCTTGATGTTTGGATGCATTTAGCATCAATGCCATGTTTAACTTGTTTTGCTCATATCTTCTAGGCCGTAGCTCCGAACTAAATGAACTTTATATGTAACTTGACTAGAATTTTGTGTAGATCCTCTTGGTGCTATTTAACTTGATGTTTAACCACTTCAACTTAATGTTTGTTCAGATCTGGACCAACTTTGAAACTTGCATATGAGGACCTACCGGATTTGTTATATGTTGTTCCCGACCTCATTTAAACTTGCTTTGATATGTTGCTCTTGTTTGTATTATCTCTTGCCATGAGTAGCTTCATGTAGTCTTGTCTTGCATCATGCTTGGTTGTGCATCATGTCATGTATATGTGTGGTGTGTTTAGTATGTTGTGTGCTTCTTCTTGGTAGTTCCCGTTTCGTTGCGATCGTGAGGATTCGTTCGTCTACGCTTGGTTCGTCTTCGTGGCTTCATCTTCTTCATGGACTCGTTCTTCATCCTTGCGGGATTTCAGGCAAGATGACCGTCACCTTGGATCTCACTACTATCATTGCTATGCTAGTTGCTTCGTTCTATCGCTTTGCTGCGCTTCCTATCATTTGCTCTTCAAGCCTCCCAAATTGCCATGTCAGCCTCTAACCTTCTCACCCGTCCTAGCAAACCATTGCTTGGCTATGTTACCGCTTTTGCTCAGCCCCTCTTATAGCATTGTTAGTTGCAGGTGAAGTTGAAGATTTCCCCATGATGGACAGGGTTATGTTGGGATATCACAATATCTCTTATATTATTAATGCATCTATATACTTGGTAAAGGGTGGAAGACTCGACCTTATGCCTGGTGTTTTGTTCCACTCTTGCCGCCCTAGTTTCCGTCATACCGGTGTTATGTTCCCGGATTTTGCGTTCCTTGCACAGTTGGGTGATTTATGGGACCCCCTTGACAGTTTGCTTTGAATAAAACTCCTCCAGCAAGGCCCAACCTTGGTTTTACCATTTGCCTCACCTAGCTTTTTTTCCCTTGGGTTTCCGGAGCCCGAGGGTCATCTTTATTTACCCCCCCCTGGGCCAGTGCTCCTCCGAGTGTTGGTCCAACCTGAGCGATGTCCGGCGCCCCCTGGGCAACCAGGGTCTATGCCAACCCGATGTCTTGCTCATCTGGTGTGCGCTGAGAACGAGATATGTGCAGCTCCTATCGGGATTTGTCGGCACATCGGGCGGCTTTGCTGGTCTTGTTTTACCATTGTCGAAATGTCTTGTAAACCGGGATTCCGAGACTGATCGGGTCTTCCTGGGAGAAGGTATATCCTTCGTTGATCGCGAGAGCTTATCATGGGCTAAGTTGGGACACCCCTGCAGGGTATAAACTTTCGAGAGCCGTGCCAACGGTTATGTGGCAGATGGGAATTTGATAATGTCCGATTGTAGAAAACTTGACACCAGATCCGAATTAAAACGCGTCAACCGTGTGTGTAGCCGTGATGGTCTCTTTTCGGTGGAGTCCGGGAAGTGAACACGGTTTTGGGTTATGTTTGACGTAAGTAGGAGTTCAGGATCACCTCTTGATCATTGCTAACTTCATGATTCCGTTTGTTCTCTTCTCGCTCTTATTTGCGTATGTTAGCCACCATATCATGCTTAGACGCTGCTGCAACCTCACTACTTTACCCCTTCCTTTCCCATTAAGCTTTACTAGTCTTGATACCCATGGTAATGTGATTGCTGAGTCCTCGTGGCTCACAGATTACTACAACAACAGTTGTAGGTACAGGTTTTGCGAGGATCATGATGTGAGAGCGATGTTTGCTTGTTTTGGAGTTCTTCTTCTACTTCTTCTTCGATCAGGGGATAGGTTCTAGGTCGGCAGCCTGGGCTAGCAGGGTGGATGTCGTTTGAGCTTCTGTTTGTGTTTCATCCGTAGTCGGATGTTGATGTTGTGTATGATGTATTGTTGTATTCGTGTGGCATTGTATGCCTTTTGTATGTATCCCCATCTATTATGTAATGTTGATGTAATGATATCCACCTTGCAAAAGCGTTTCAACATGCGGGTCTATCCTTGGTGGGACCTTCGAGTTCCTTTTGGATAGGGTCGCATATTGGGCGTGACAAGTTGGTATCAGAGCCTCGACCGACCATAGGAGCCCCCTTGATTGATCGTGTAGTTTGGCCGTTGTTGAGTCTAGAAGAAAACTGTTTTCGGAGTCTTGTTATATCGGAGAGTAGGAATTCTTTTTACTCTCAGCCCCTTCGTCGCTCTAGTGAGGAATCTTGCCGTAGGTGTTTTGAATTACTCCTCTTCCCCTTCAAATATTTCTTTAGGATCATGCAGTTGGTTTTCCGATCGTTGGTTCTTAGCTCTTTTTATCCGGTGCATTTCTCGTCAAGTTGACTCAAGCCTCTTCATCGTTGCCAAGTTCAGTCCTCAGTTGTCTTCTTTTCCCACCCACCCACCCCTTTTTCTTCTCGAAGTCGGAGTCCATAATCGAGTATCCATCCTACTCGTGCGTAGTCTTTGCTTTCTTTCCTCAATGATTTCAACCGGTGTTTTCTCTTCAAGTTATTCATCGATTTCTCGTTCCAAGTTGCCTTTGTTTTCCCGCCCTCCCACCCTCTTCTTCCCGGAGCCTAAGTCTGTTTCGAGCATCAATTTCCTTCGTGCGGAACCTTTTCAGTCTTCCCTCAATTATTTCAACCGGTGAATTCTCGTCTCGTTCTTCATTCTTCATCCCTTTTTTTTCGGTGCACTCAATTCAAGTTTTTCGGGTTGATCACATTCTTTTCCTTGGATCAAGTGTTCTCCTCGCTCGTTTGCCTCTCTCCATTTAATCATTCCGGAGTTCGGAAGACATCTCAGGAGATTCGTGTGTTTTCCAATTAATTCGAGGGTGTCACCTCATTCAAATATTTCATTTGTTCCGGTGCATCATCTATTTGTTCAACATCCCTTTCCAACGGTGTTTTTCTCTTCAGTGGGCCCTAACCCACAGGTCTTTTCCCAGGATCTTACCTGACTCTTCTAATTTTCTGGAGTTATTCTAAATTTCTTTTCTAAGTTTGACGTAAGTATGAATTTCATCAGTCAAATGCTTTTCCCAAAGATCAATTTCAAACCATTCTCATTGCTGGCTCAACCTCTTCGCTTTTCATTCTCCCGAAGTATCTCAGTAATTTTGGTGTTGTTTCTCGTTGTCATTCTTAACATTTGAAGACCGAAGAAGAGTTTTGCTCTAAATCTTGTCTGTTCTCGCGAAGTTTCGTGGTTTTAGCTTCATATTATCCTCTCAAATTATCCGGAGTATTTCAGTAGTTGATTTCTATTTTGCTTCACCGGAGGTCATCATTCCAGTTATCGTTCTCTAATTATCCCGGTGCTTCATTCAAGTGTTGTTTAATCAGCTCATGATCTCTTTGTTCTTTTGCATCTAAATCCCCTCTAGCATATTTGTTCTCCTAATTCTTCCCGGTGATTCATTCTCTTTCGTCATTCAATTTTCGAATTCTTACGGTGGTTCATTCAAAATTCGTTTTCCTTGATTATCATATTAATTCATTCGTTCTTTTCAATCCCAACGGTGGTTCATTGAAGACCTTCCTAAAGGTGGCGCTATGTCACTTCTCAATCCTTTTCAAGAAGAATAAGTAGTATGCAAAATCCACTACTTGTCATCAATTTAATTTGATGAAGGATAAGCATACAATAAATCTTATTCTTATTTCATCCAAGTGTTTAATTCTTTTCTTCGGAGGTTGTTCCTGTTGAATAATTTCTCAGTTCTAAGTTGTTCTTCTTTCTTTTCCGGAGTTCCAAGCTTCTCGCTTGTTCCGTCATGAAGCTCCATCCAAATCATTGCAAGGCTTAAATCTTATCCCTTTCATCCTTCAATTTTATCTCGTCATCCTTTTGTTACCGGAGTTCTTCACGGTGGCTCGTCATGATTTAATTCATTCTTCAAGTGTTCATCAAGACTTTGTTGGAGAAATTCAAGTATCTTTTCTTCTCTCGTCTCGAAGTGCAATTAATTCTCCGTATTCTTTTGAGGTGGAGTTTTGCATTTCTTCGTTCCTCTCAGCTATCCAATCATTTCCATTTGTGGCCGGCTATCACCTTATGATCTTGAGATGTTACCTATAAGACCACAACAAGCTTATTCTTTTCGTTGTTGATTTTCTCAACAACTCCATTTAAACTTTCCTTCTAAAGATGCTTTCAGTTTCATTCGTGGCACAAGTTGTCATTTTCTTCAACGTTCTTTTCATTCAACTCTTTCAATTCTTTCCGGAGGTTTTGTGTCATGTCTTCATCAAGTGTCATTCCATCTTCTCAAGCTCATGTTCTATTCATCCATGTTTTAGCCGGAGTGCTGCCTAAATCCTTTCAGTCTTATTCATTTCTTATCTCGTTCTAACCGGAGTGGTTTCATAGTCTATCTGATTCCGTGAGCTTTCGATTCTCGTCATTCTCGTCGTTCCTCTCTTCTTCTCGAGTGCTCTCGATTCTTTCCTTCTTATCTTGAGTTCTTACTTCTCCTCATCCTCTTTTCCTTCCCTCTCGGTCCTAAGATCTCAGGACGAGATCTCTTGTTAGTGGAGGAGTGTTGTAACGCCCCGGATTCGATGCGCCAGGTGTCTTCCAGTTATTCGCCGTAGTTGCCATGTCATTGCTTGCGTGTTGCATTTCGCTATGTCATCATCTGCATTTCATTTGCATGTTATTCAAAACTTGCATCCATTCGGGTTCGGTTCTCTCCGTTGTCCGTTCGGAGTCCAGACACACTCGCATGCGCCCGCGGCTCACCAAAATATTATTTTATAAGTGGCTTAAAAATGTTCTCGGAATGGGGTGAGAGTTGGCGTGCGGTCTTATTATAGTGTAGCTAGAACGCCTGTCAAATTTCGTCGCATTCGGAGTCCGTTTGTTTGCCCAACCGTTAAACTTATAGCGGCATCGTTACGAGTTTATTCGTCGAACGTTTCAGCCTCTGAAACTGCCGCCGGGCCGCACCTATTCTCTCTCTTCTCAGCCCAAGGCCTTATAAACACAGCCCACTAACCCCTCCTAGGCCCAGCCTAGTCCCCCCTCTGTCCGGAGCCATCTGATCATGATCGAAGGGTCCGAAACGGAGCAAAACCCCCCAAACCCTAGCCACCTACCCTATATAAACAACCCCTAGTCCATTTTTGGACAAACCTAGCTCCTTCCCCTGCCCCTAGACCCTTCTCCTCGGATCAGCCATAGCCAACCATCTCCACCTCAAATCCGTGCCCAGCCAGCACCCCGCCGCCACTTGTCACGCTCCCATCGGCCAGCCCCGCCGCCGGCGACGCGCACAGCCAACCAGGCGTTGCCATGTCGCCCCGCAACCCTTCCTCCGCCGCGGCCCTGAGGGCCCAGATCCGGCCCGCTTCAGGCTGAACTGGGCCGCGCCGCGCCCCCGCGCCCGTTGGCGCCCGACCCCGCCGGCTCCCGAACCCCGCCGCCAGCCTCGCCGCCCAGGGCCTCCACCTGCCTTGCCACTGCCCCACGCTGGCGTGCGCCACCGGAGCCACCGCCGGCGACCACCTCCGCTAGGTCGCCACCCCCGTCGCCGTCTTCCTCTCCTTCTCTCCCCTTGACCCGGTCACTCTCTATCTCGCGCACAGGAGCCCCACCGCCCCTTGGAGCTCGTCGTCGACCGGAGTCGTCCCTGCCGCCGCCGCCACCGGGAATGGAGGGATCCGGCCGGGATTCGCCGGATCCGCCCTGTCCCGTCCCCCTCCGGCCTTCCCCGCGCTCTCGCCGGAGCTTCGGCCTCGCCGCAACCGGCGGCGCCGCCGCCCTGACCCTACGTGGGGACGAGCAGAGGAGCCGCTCGTCCCGCTCGCGCTCGTGACCTGGGCCACGTGGGCCCCGACCCAGCACGCCGGCCCGCTGCAGCCTCCCCGTCGGCCCAACCAGACCACCTCGCAACCTGGGCCAAGCCCTCTAGGTGAGCCCCGCCTATGTCCCGCTCAGCGCGTTATATACCTAAAACGTGCCCACTCTGTTTTTTTTCCTAAAAATTACTAAGTCCCCAGATCTGCTGTTATTTTCATGCCCTGTTCATCATGCCATAACTCTCTGCATACTGCTCCGTTTCATGTGCATGATATGTCAAAATGTTCATCATGAGATGTTATTCATTTAATTACATTGTGCCATGCTTGTTTGAGTCCATATAGATGCCCTAATCATTGTTGCAAGAGTGCTATATGATGTTAATCTGCTGAAACTGTTATAACTTGGTGATTTGTCATTTTCGTTGCATTTGATGTCTGCATCCTATGAGCATGAGCTTTACATGTGTTTTGTACTACATCATGCCATATTCACAGTGGTGCCATCCACGTATTTTTGTGAGTCTTGTACTGAGTGCATCAAGCTTGTTAAGTAGGATACTTGCTGTTGCTGTTTTGCTAGGCTGAATCTGTTATTTCGTGATGCTATGTAAACCTGCTGCTACAAGTCATTCTATGCATAATCTGGAGATGTTCACTAAGGATGATTTGTTAAATATGTCATAGTCTATCCATCCATGCCCTGGTTGCATTTATATACTACTGTAGCTTGTTGTTATCTTGCTCTCAAATTGCTAAATAATGTTGCTGTCAGCCTGTTAACATTAAGTTCAGTTTTGCCATGTGCTTTTCTAGTGATCCATGCACCCTATGAACTTTCTATTACTATGATGAGCTTCACAAACATGTATTCTTTCTGTTGGTTGCATTGCCATGCAATGTATTGCTCTGTGGTGAGTGGTTCAAGCTTACCAACATGCCTACTTATCGTTGTTCCTGCCATGTCTAAATCTGTCTTATCATTTGCCATGTTTACATGGGTGCCATCATATTTTATGTCTCCTTTTGGCTCATGATCAGTAAGGTACTTTTGTTATATGAAATTAGTAGATACATGCCATGCCTTTTTTTGCCATGTTATGTTCCTGTAGCATGATGTTTGCTAGCTCTAAACATTGCAACCTGATGTTATTTCTGCCAAGTCTGAAACTGTTATTATTTGCAAACTTGCCATGTCCTTTTGAGCATGTTCTAGTGATTTCTGGAGATAGCTTAGTGTTCATGTTTTGTCATGCTTTACCTGTAGATCATGCCCATGCCTTTTGTTCTTATGTTGAGGTGCTTATCATTGTGTTTTGATGCTTGCAAGATGCCTAGTTGCTGTTATGGACAGATTGTTGTCATACCTTGTATGATGTGTATGTGTTGAACCGTTGCTCCGTTTTGAGTGTGCTCTATATGAAACTTGCTTGATTTTGCATATAGTTTCATATTATCATGTTGCATCCTTGTTTTGAGGTGTTGCTTGATGTTTGGATGCATTTAGCATCAATGCCATGTTTAACTTGTTTTGCTCATATCTTCTAGGCCGTAGCTCCGAACTAAATGAACTTTATATGTAACTTGACTAGAATTTCGTGTAGATCCTCTTGGTGCTCTTTAAATTGATGTTTAACAACTTCAACTTAATATTTGTTCAGATCTGGACCAACTTTGAAACTTGCATATGAGGACCTACCGGATTTGTTATATGTTATTCCCGGCCTCATTTAAACTTGCTTTGATGTGTTGCTCTTGTTTGCATCATCTCTTGCCATGAGTAGCTTCATGTAGTCTTGTCTTGCATCATTCTTGGTTGTGCATCATGTCATGTATATGTGTGGTGTGTTTACTATGTTGTGTGCTTCTTCTCGATAGTTCCCGTTTTGTTGCGATCGTGAGGATTCGTTCGTCTACGCTTGGTTCGTCTTCGTGGCTTCATCTTATTCATGGACTCGTTCTTTTTCCTTGCGGGATTTGAGGCAAGATGACCGTCACCTTGGATCTCACTACTATCATTGCTATGCTAGTTGCTTCGTTCTATCACTTTGCTGCGCTTCCTATCATTTGCTCTTCAAGCCTCCCAAATTGCCATGTCAGCCTCTAACCTTTTCACCCGTCCTAGCAAACCATTGCTTGGCTATGTTACCGCTTTTGCTCAGCCCCTCTTATAGCGTTGTTAGTTGCAGGTGAAGTTGAAGATTTCCCCATGATGGACATGGTTATGTTGGGATATCACAATATCTCTTATATTATTAGTGCATCTACATACTTGGTAAAGGGTGGAAGACTCGGCCTTATGCCTGGTGTTTTGTTCTACTCTTGCCGCCCTAGTTTCCGTCATACCGGTGTTATGTTCCCGGATTTTGTGTTCCTTACGCGGTTGGGTGATTTATGGAACCCCCTTGACAGTTCGCTTTGAATAAAACTCCTCCAGGAAGGACCAACCTTGGTTTTACCATTTGCCTCACCTAGCCTTTTTTTCCCTTGGGTTTCCGAAGCCCGAGGGTCATCTTTATTTACCCCCCCCCCGGGCCAGTGCTCCTCCGAGTGTTGGTCCAACCTGAGCGATGTCCGGCGCCCCCTGGGCAACCAGGGTCTATGCCAACCCGATGTCTTGCTCATCTGGTGTGCCCTGAGAACGAGATATGTGCAGCTCCTATCGGGATTTGTCGGCACATCGGGCGGCTTTGCTGGTCTTGTTTTACCATTGTCGAAATGTCTTGTAAACCGGGATTCCGAGACTGATCGGGTCTTCCTTGGAGAAGGTATATCCTTCGTTGATCGCGAGAGCTTATCATGGGCTAAGTTGGGACACCCCTGCAGGGTATAAACTTTCGAGAGCCGTGCCCGCGGTTATGTGGCAGATGGGAATTTGTTAATGTCCGATTGTAGATAACTTGACACCAGATCCGAATTAAAATGCATCAACCATGTGTGTAGCCGTGATGGTCTCTTTTCGTCGGAGTCCGGGAAGTGAACACGGTTTTGGGTTGTGTTTGACGTAAGTAGGAGTTCAGGATCACCTCTTGATCATTGCTAACTTCACGACCATTCCGTTTGTTCTCTTCTCGCTCTTATTTGCGTATGTTAGCCACCATATCATGCTTAGACGCTGCTGCAACCTCACCACTTTACCCCTTCCTTTCCCATTAAGCTTTGCTAGTCTTGATACCCATGGTAATGGGATTGCTGAGTCCTCGTGGCTCACATATTACTACAACAACAGTTGCAGGTACATGTTTTGCGAGGATCATGACGTGAGAGCGATGTTTGCTTGTTTTGGAGTTCTTCTTCTGCTTCTTCTTCGATCAGGGGATAGGTTCCAGGTCGGCAGCCTGGGCTAGCAGGGTGGATGTCGTTTGAGCTTCTGTTTGTGTTTCATCCGTAGTCAGATGTTGATGTTGTGTATGATGTATTGTTGTATTCGTGTGGCATTGTATGCCTTTTGTATGTATCCCCATCTATTATGTAATGTTGATGTAATGATATCCACCTTGCAAAAGCGTTTCAATATGCGGGTCTATCCTTGGTGGGACCTTCAAGTTCCTTTTGGATAGGGTCGCATATTGGGTGTGACAATTTGGTTCTTGTTAGTGAGAAATCGGTTCCAAAGCTTACGGGCTGACTCTCCAGGTTGTTGGGTTATGTGACTTAGATCGTCTGCATCCGGAGGTCGGACATAGGTCCCTTGGAAATTGGCCCTGAAAGCATCCTCAAGTTCTTCCCAGCTTCCAATGGAATTTTCGGGGAGGCTTTTCAGCCAGTGCCGTGCTGGTCCCTTTAGCTTGAGGGGCAGGAATTTGATGGCGTGGAGATCGTCTCTGCGAGCCATGTGGATGTGAAGAATAAAGTCTTCTATCCAGACCGCAGGGTCTGTCGTTCCGTTGTCTGCCTCGATATTCACGGGTTTAAGCCCTTCTAGAAATTCATGATCCAGCACCTCATCGGTGAAGCATAGGGGGTGTGCAACACCCCTGTATTTGGCTGTGCCACGGCATGGGTCCGACGGTTGTAGTGTTCGGTGTTGGTTCCGAACTGGTAAGTGACCGGCATATTTGGTTTTATGGCCCTGATCCTATGCAGGAACACGTTCCCTGGATTTGTAAATGGACCGGGTTCTGCCAGCCTTTTTATCCAGGTCTTCACGTAAATCGTGTTTCTGGTTCTGGATTGCGACCTCCTTTCCTTTATGGGGAGGGGGTGCGGTTTTCTGTGCGGTGTTATTAGCCTCTCTGTCTCAACCATGAGGTGGTTGGCCTGGTTGATCGGCCGTATTGTTATTCGGCGGTATGGGCGCAATAGCATCATCGTTGAATTCGGGCAGCAGTTTGCATTTGGGGTAGCTCTTTGTTTGGTGATTGCCGCCGTATTTTTCCTCAGTGCCGAGCACTTCGTTCCATTTATCATTGAGCGTATCCTGTGCGGCTTTAAGCCGTTGCTTCTGCTTCTTCAAGCTCCTCACGGTAGCGAGAAGTCTCTGGTGGAGGTGTTCTTGTTCCAATTGTTTTTCCGGGACGTTGTATGTGTCGTCATCCAGACTGATCTCCTCTTCGGGGGCAGGTTGATAATTGGAGTCTTCAGCATTGTTGTGATCGGACAGGGGCCCTGGACTGTCTTCGCCGTCACCCTGCTCGTCCTGCTCTATTGCTGGGTCCGCAGTTTTTTCATTGTCTTCGGCGTTGTCCGGGGTGTTTTTCCCTCTTGTGCCGGTATCGCTATTTTTTACCGTGGCGTGATTTAGAGCAGCGCTGCTGACGTTGGCGCTTTGGCTGCTTCTCAAGAGGCTTATCCTCAACTGGATCCTTTTTGTCATCGCCATGGTCTCCTTTGGGTGTATCCACCATGTATATGTCGTATGAGGAGGTGGCTGTCCAGCGCCCTGTGGGCGGTGGTTCCTGTTCTTCTCCAGCATCGTCGTCCATACCATCGATGTCTTCAAAGTCGAAATCGAGCATGTTGGTCAAATCATCGATAGTGGCTATCAAGTGGGTGGTGGCTGGGTAACAAAGTTCTTCGTCGTCCGCTTCCCACTCAAACCGGACATAGTTCGGCCAAGAATCTTTTGACAAGGAGAGAGACCTTAATGAGTTTAACACATCGCCTAGGGGTGAGTGTTGGAAGATGTCCGCAGAGCTGAACTCTAAGATCAGCGCCCGGTCGATGGGTGCGGATACACGCAGTTCGGAGCCTATGGCCGGAGACGAGTTCGAGGTTCCGATGACACATGCCTCATTGGAGGTCA
Source organism: Triticum timopheevii (assembly GCA_963921465.1). Taxonomy (NCBI): domain Eukaryota; kingdom Viridiplantae; phylum Streptophyta; class Magnoliopsida; order Poales; family Poaceae; genus Triticum; species Triticum timopheevii. The sequence goes on from OY997271.1 coordinate 118,061,681, forward strand.
GATCTGTGTTCGGATCAAGTGCCGCTGAGTCTGCGGCCTCCATGGCGAGGTTGAGCTTCCTGTCCTTGGATGGCGTGCTCTAGATCTAGAGTGATTACATGCGCTATCTCCTGCACACAGTCTGATGACAGATTTAGGTCATATTCATCGTGGCGGAAGGGTGCGACTGTCATGGGCTCGAATCCGTCAAAGATCAAGTCTCCGGGGATGTCGGCGGTGTAGTTCAAGCTTCCAAACCTGACCCGATGGCCAGGGGCGTAGCTGTTGGCTCCAGATGGCCAAGCGAGTTGGCCCGCAGTGCAAAGCCACCGAAGACAAAAATCCGTCCAGGGAGAAAAACTTCGCCCTGGACTGCGTTGTTGTAGACGATTGAAGGAGCCATCAAGCCTTACGGTGACGACACAGTGGAACTCTCAATGAAAGCACCAATGTCGATGTCAAAATCGGTGGATCTTGGGTAGGGGGTCCCGAACTGTGCGTCTAAGGCTAATGGTAACAGGAGGCGGGGGACACAATGTTTACCTAGGTTCGGCCCTCTCGATGGAGGTAATACCCTACTTCCTGCTTGATTGATCTTGATGATATGAGTATTACAAGAGTTTATCTACCATGAGATCGTAGAGGCTAAACCCTAGAAGCTAGCCTATTATTATGATTGTTCTCGTCCTACGAACTAAACCCTCCGGTTTATATAGACATCGGAGGGGGCTAGCATTACACAAAGTCGGTTACGGAGAAAGGAATCTTCATATCCTAACCGCCAAGCTTGCCTTCTACGCAAAGGAGAGTCCCATCCGGACACAGGACGAAGTCTTCTATCTTGTATCTTCATAGCCCAACAGTCCGTCATATGCATATAGTCCGGCTATCCGAGGACCCCTTAATCCGGGACTCCCACAGCAAGCCGGCCATGGGTTAAACTTTGGTGCTACGGGCTTGACGGCGTAAACATCGCGTAGCGCACGCTTCCTCTCCTTTCTTGGTATATGGGTGGCGTAGATCATGTTCACCGTCTTGACCTCAGGAGGGAAGGGTTTTTTGCCTCCACTGTTCGGCCTGCGGGGCTCCTCATCGGCCTCGCTCCGAGGACTTTTGCTAGAGTCCTTGGCCGCGAGCTTGCCAGCTTGTTTTATCACCCAACAATTTTGGTTGGTGTGGTTGGCGGGCTTCTCCGGGGTGCCATGGATCTGGCAGGGCCTGTCCAAGATTGCATCCAACTTGGTTGGTCCATCCTGGTTGCTTTTAGATGGCTTTTTTCATGACCTGGACTTTGGATTACGGAATCCGGCATTTACTATCGTCTCGTCGGCTTCGCCGTCGTTGTGGCAATGTTTGTTCTTGTTGCATCGTGGCTTCCCGTTCCCGTCCTTGACTTCAGAGGTGCCGAGGGCCTCTAGGTTGGTGCTTATACAAGCCAACCAACTATCCTCTCCAGCGCAGAAGCAGGTCACCAGGGAGGTGAGCGCTGCCATCGTCCTCGGCTTATCCTGGTCAAGCTGGCGTGCTAGCCATTCGTCTCGAATGCTATGCTTAAAAGCTGCCACTAGTATAGCGAGGTGCTATACAAATGGTTTTTAACCCCTTTCCGCAACGACATTTGGAACCGTCGCCTAGTGAGTGACTGCAATAGGGGGTTCCTTCCCACACAACCCAGAAACCATCAGGGATATGCTCTCCTGGCACACACGCTCGGCAAAATGAGGTCGTGTGCGACCGGCGAGCGATCAAATATGGTTATACATACAGTAGTGCTAAAAAAATTCAATTATATAAGCAAAAGCGTTTTCGCTTGTAAGTTCCTCCCACATAGTCAGTCCTCGCTAAACGTTTCCGTTTGTATATACATCCCACATAGTCGCTCCAAGGAAAACGTTTCGGTTCGCAGGTACATCACACACAATGTTCCCCGTTAAATCACTTGTGATAACGTTTGCATTGCACACGGTATTAACAATTTTATCGTTTGTGTTATTGAATGCATCACGCACAGTGCGTAGAAGAAACTATGTGGCAAAGGCTGTCCATCACACACAGTTTTTATGTGGTAAACGTTTGTGCCAGGTGGCCTAACGCAAACAGTTTTCAAGAGGATGTCATGTGTGATTGTTCATTAATCCAACACGGTTTATTCCTAGAAACTGTGTGTGTTGCCTGAGGTCATCGCCCATGGTGTTTTCTCAATAACCATTTGCAATAGAAAAACCGGTTAGCAGGCTAATTATCCTATTATTAATAATCCATTTATTAATATAATTAGCATTTCATATTAAGCACACAATATATTTCATTTTAATAATTGAAATACATCAAAGTACAACATCATATAGCTTCAGCACTCAGCTACCCCATTACACAACTGCACCAACACCAAGTTTCACATGCAACATCTGTAACCTTTCAAAATTAGCATCACAGATGGTACATAGACAGATGTATCTCATCTGGAAAACTACTGAAGCAGAAGGCGAATATTGAGCCTTCATTGATGTTGAAGGTCTTTGCAACTTTAGGCCAGTGCCTGTGGATGATTGACCGTCCATCATTCGTCCTCTTCAGGAACACTTCAATATTGAACCATGGGTGTTGTATGAATACCTTCCTGTCCTCCTGACCATATAGGTGGTTTGAGAGGTAATCATCACTGAACTGCTTTGGAAAGGCCTGAAAACAAGGATGTGCATAAATATCTTCTCTATATTGGAAATGGGGCAAAGGAATAAAAAAGGCAAGGTATAATAGTTAGTACCATCCTGTAGTGAACTAACGTCTTTTCCATTGTGCAGACAAAGATCTTGTTGTTTTTTGTCGCTATTTCTTTATCCTAACAATCTTACTGAGTTTCTTGACTTCACTGATATTCATGGACAACTCATTTCCCCATATGCAAAAAGGGTCGAACAGTGGGTCAAAACCTCTGACAGCAGGACCTACATGTGCAAGACCAAATTGTTAAAAACCTAAATATTGGAACGGTTCCTGCAGTCGCACAATAATGTGTTCTTAGACAAAGGACCATGCATGTGCAAACCTCGATTGTAAACCTCAGTGCTTCCCACTGTTCCCACTTTCCCTACAACACATATAAGCTAGTTAGTGATCAGGTTAAGTGAGGGTTCGCATGCTATTAGTAAAATATGTTGATGAAAATAAGCACATTGCATATTCATTAGATTAATTCAAGCCACATGGAAAACGCATTTATCCAAACCAAGCATGATTAAGAACTAGGAAATATAGCAACTATATATGTTTCTCATATATTAAGTGCAGCCAAATTCGATTATCCCTCACATTCACAACAATACAAAATTCTACCCATGACAATTGGACATTATATTGCAAAATTGAACCAAGCAGTTAACTAAACACCACAACAAATGAACCAAACATTAACTGAGAACCAAATTTCACAATATAACATACTCCTAATAGAAGATCAGACAGTTAACCAAACCAAGCATGCTTAATAACTTGGAAATATAGCAATTTTATTTGTTTCTCATGTATTTAGTATAGCCAAATTTGAATTACTTCTCACATGGTATGCAATAATAGAATGCACCCACAACAATTGAACATCACATTGTAGGATTGAACCAAATAGTTAACTAAACACCACAACAAATGAACCAAACGTTAACTGAGCACCACATTGCACAATGTATAACATACTAGATCAGACAGTTAACCAAACCAACCATGTTTGACAACTTGGAAATATAGCAATTGTATATTTTCTCATGTATTTTGTAAAAAAAAATCAATTTATTTCTCACATGGAAGAAAATACAAAATTGCACCCTGAAGAATTGAACATCACAGTTGCAGAATTGAACCAAATAGTTAACTGAACATGACAACTAATTAACCAAACAGTTAATAAGTGAGCACCACATTGCACGACATATAGAAAATATACACTAGAGCAACAGATTGCATGGTAAAAGTAGAAAGCACAATTCACTAGAATTTGTTAAGGAAAGGCAGTAGCTAGCAAACTGAACATCGGTCCTTATAGTGAGCTAATAAGACAAGCTACTCCTCATTGTCGGAGATATCGATGACGATTGGCTCCTTGGACATGGAAGAGGGCGAGGCCTCCACATCGTGGGTGCCCTCATTGTAGTGGTGACTTGCCTGAGCTACTCCAGGCACCAACCTGCTGGCTCTCGAGTTGAGGTAAGCACGTGCACACTGAGAAAACACCTCGTAGTCTTCGTCGAAGGCATCGAGGGTGGCCTCGAGAAAAAGCCATGAACTGTTGTTTAAAGCAGCCAACCGCGTTGCGGCGTCGGCGCACGAGGCGTCGACGGTGGCCTCGACGGCGAGGTGCTCCTCCAAGATCTGGGGGTCGGCACAAAAGGCAACCATCGCGACCTCATCCGCACGTGCGGTCGCGATTTGCTTCTCCACTGCCAAATGCTCCTTGAGCTCCTGGCTATACTGCGTGCACCATGGCTTAGGGCGACGCTTATTTGGTGGAGGGGTCGGTGATTTGGGTGGAAGGTGTCGTGCCGGTAGTCGGTGCATGTGGGATGTGGAAGGAGGAGGAGGACGGGGGTCGGGTGTGGATTACCTACCTGGATAGACGAGGCCGAGCAGCGTGAAAGGAGGGTCGCCGGTGAGGAGGCGGCGCTGCAAGCAAGGAATGAAGGTTTGAACTTGGAAAGGAAGGCGGAAACAAGGGAAATGTGGCTTTTAGTAAGGGGGAGGTGGCGGGGAGGTATATATTTGGAAGTCGAAAATTTTGAATCAGTTCAGCGAAAAAACTGGTGCACAAAGTGTCATCAGACATGGCCCCTTAATCAGAACTGTGTATGATATGTGAACATCACAAATGATTCAGATAGCTTAACCCATGTGTGATGAGTTTGAACATCAAAAATTTTGGTTCGAATTTCCCTGGTTACAGTGGTCATCCACGTCATAGCATAATTTGGGTACACAAAGGAGACTACAACACACCCACACTTCTTAATCGACCAAGTTCAGCAATTAAACAGAGCTAGTTGACCTAAACATTACTCTAACAAATTAAAGACCGGTGCTCTTAATTAAACAAAACAAAGAGTACTACTACGGCTGGTGGTCGTCAATCTCTACCACCTCCTCCATGTCCAGCTCGCGCCTAACGGTCTCCTGGGGAAGGGGCGCCATGGCATCCATCGCATCATATTCGGCAAGCATCTCGCCATCCGTGTCCGCCATCTCTTTGGAAAAGGTCGCCACGAGCTGGCCGTGGGCGGTCACTATCTTGGCTTGGGCGGGCTCCGTGGTGGCAAGGTATGCCGCGCAAGAACGTACGGCTGCTCGAACGCTCTCGGTGATTGGCAAGTCTTCGGCCGTGGGTTCCCAACCATTGTCGGAGAAGCTTCGTTCGATTTGTGTGGTGACTGACATGAGCTGGGCGTGGCTGGCCTCGACATGGTCGTGGGCGGCCTCCAACATGGCTAAAGCCGCCGCTGCAGAATGGACAGCTGTTGTGCCACTCTCGCAAGTTGCTATCTGAGAGGCAGATGTTGCTGCCGCCACCTGAGAAGCAACAACGGCCGTTTGGGCTGCCATGGCCGCCCGGTCGCAGATTGTGACCGCGCTCACGAAGCTTGTTAGCACGTGCCTGGCGGCTGCGGCCACGCTCTCGCCGGAGTGGGCCACCGAAGTTGCCCTCATGAAGCGGGTCCATGTCCACATCTTTCACCGGCGATGATTGAACAGTGAGATGATATTTGGGGACCGAGCTAGTGTGCTTGACACGCCGGCTGTGGACTGTAGCCGACGCACCTTCTCGTGTAAGTCGTATGCGTACTATACACCGACAGTGCTCCAAGATATTTTGTACTGCATCTCACACGGTTGGTGATAATAAATTGTGTGCGATCTACTTGATTTTTCGTCTTGATTTGAATTACATAATGGGGTCACAGCTGCAAAGGACGGTGTTTGAATTGCTAGAACTTTTATCTGCAGTGAACATGCAAATATAGGTGTGTCATCAAAAAAATCGGAATTATTTAAGGTTCTTTTGGACATTTTTATACATTAACTTGGTTTTCTCGGCATTTCAGGTGCACAATTCAAAATTAAACTACATGCACATGCTCCGGTGCACCAAAATGGGTTGTAAAATGATATATGTGCCCATGGGTTGACGCTGATGTCCCATTCAAGAAATAGGGATGAATTTCAAGTACCACGGCATCGTGGCTCTCCAGCAAACGTTGAGGTACTTGCTTTTGTAATTCTAGTAAATACAATACTCGTATGAAATTCATGAACCTTGGCATGCTATCATGGAATGGCATCAACATGCTGGGGTAAAAAAATATTGTCCCATTTGGGGTAGGTTATGGTATAAGCTTCTCACAAACCAGAGCTTCTCTCACAACAAGCCTGATGGTTCGATAGGGAATGTGCCACCTTGGGGGACGAAACAATATCTGTTGCCTCATCTTACTTTCAATTTTTTTCTCGTGTCAACATAGAACAACAAGGGTGTTGTGCAATTTTGGGGATTTTTCGGGGTTCGCTTGGACATTTTCATACATCAACTGAGTTTTCTATGCATTCATGTGCATAATTCAAATTTGAACTACATGCACATGCTCCAGTGTATATAAATAGGTTGTAAAATCAAATGTGTGTCCTTGGTTGCAACCTTAGGTCCCATGCAAGAAATGGGAGTGAATGTCAAACACCTTTGCCACCGTCGCTCGGCCGCTAACATTGAGATACATGGTTTTAAAATTCTAATAAATCGAAAACTCGTCTAAAATTCATGAAACTTGACATGCTATCATGGAACGGCATTAACATGATGTGGTAAAAATATTGTCCCATTTGGGTCAGGTTGGGCTATAAGCTTCTCACAAACCAGAGCTTCTCTCAACAAGCCTCATGGTTATGGTAGGGACCATTTCACCTTTTTGGACGAAATGATATTTGTTGCCTTTTCTTGATTTCAATTTTTTCTCTAGTGTCAACATAGAACAACAGGAGTGTTGTGTTAAATTTTGGAATTTTTCGGGGTTCGTTTGGACATTTTTATACATTAATTGAGTTTTCAATGCATTTATGTGCATAATTCAACTTTAAACTATAGGCACATGCTCTAATGCATATAAATTGGTTGAAAATTCAAATATGTGTCATTGGTTGCATGCTTAGGTCCCATGCAAGAAATGGGAATGAATGTCAAAGACCCTGCCACCGTCACTCGGCCTCAAACATTGAGATACCTGGTTTTTAAATTCTAGTAAATCCAAAACTCATCTGAAATTCATGAAACTTGGCATGCTAGCATGGAGCGGTATTAACATGCTGTGGTAAATTTTTTGTCCCATTTGGGGCGGGTTTGGGTATAAGCTTCTCACAAACCAGAGATTCTCACAACAAGCCTGATGGTTTTGGTAGGGAACGTTTCACCTTTCTGGATGAAACGATATCCATTGCCTCTTCTTGATTTCAATTTTTTCTCTAGTGTCCACATAGAACAACATGAGTGTTGTGTTAAATTTTGGAATTTTTTGAGGTTCGTTTGGGCATTTTTATGCAATGCATTTATGTGCATAATTCAAATTTGAACTACAGGCACATGCTCTAATCCATATAAGCTGGTTGAAAATTCAAATATGTGTCCTTGGTTGCATGCGTAGGTCCCATGCAAGAAATGAGAACGAATGTCAAACACCCTGCCACCATCACTCGGCCGTAAACATTGAGATACCTGATTTTTAAATTCTAGTAAATCCAAAACTCGTCTGAAATTCATGAAATTTGGCATGCTATCATGGAGCGGCATCAACATGCCGTGGTAATTTTTTTGTCCCATTTGGGGCGGGTTTGGGTATAAGCTTATCCCAAACCAGAGCTTCTCACAACAAGCCTGATGGTTTCGGTAGGGAAAGTGCCACCTTTGGGGACGAAAAGATATTCGTTGCCTCTTATTGCTTTCAAAAAAATTCTAGTGTCAACATAGAACAACAGGATGTTGTGTTAAATTTTGGAATTATAGCGACCAGACCTCAAACAGTCTGATCTCTATGCATCAGTGTCATCCCTGGATCGGTAGTGCTGACACGCATAGTACTTGAAGGATTTATAACAGAGTAGCAATCACACACTTATTACATCGAATGTCTCAAAAGAGAACTTATTACAATAAATATGGCTTAAGGCCATCTAATAACGATAACAGTGGAAGGCTTGGAAGATAAAGTGAGTCCATCAACTCCAACGGCATCACTGAGTGAAAGATCACGACCTAAGGCACCTTACTCGTCGTCTGAAAAGTCTGCAACATGAACGTTGCAGCCCGAAAACGGGTCAGCACATGGAATATGCTGACAATGTAATACATAGAGAGTAATGAACAGAATAATGCTATCACTACATGCATATATGGCTAGTGGAAAGCTCTATGGTTACAGTTTTGCATAAAGCCAAATTTTCCCTACAACAAAGGAATAAATTTTATTTAACTATCCTGGTGGTTGTTAAACATTGAGAAGGTTCCTCCAACTCAACCCAATTAAGCATCATCATTAACCCAACAATTTAAAATTAAGTAACATGATGAGATTCACATGATAATCCAAGTAACTAGATACTCAAAACGTCCATAACCGGGGACACGGCTAACCATGATTAGTTTGTACACTCTGCAGAGGTTTGCGCACTTTTCCCCGCAAGACTCGATCTCCCCCGTTGGATTTCTCGCACTACATGATGTTTGAGAAACGGATGACCGACACGCAGTCTTTCAGAAGCATTAACTCTTTACTCTGGGTAGACAGTACAACCTTACATCCCCTACATCTGCTAGTCTACCTCTGAAAGAGGACACACAACATACTCAACTATGCTAGAGCCCATAGTAGCTTGCGGCTGCACACGGAAGTTTCTATCATGAATAATCTCATGATCCCTTTGAGCCTAGGTGGCGGTCCATAGGAGAATTACACGGTACCCCGAGATTTCCAAAAATACAGGCAACACTAGGTTTCCCACGTGCCTCAATCCACCCACATGTGTATTAAAGTTGCCACCTTAAGTAAACCATTAATTAACAATCTGACATGTGTCATGGATACACTCACACAATCCACGTCTACTATCATAGCATAGCAATATAAGCAAACGTAGAAGTAACTCCCAAAGGTTTGATAATAAACAGGACAATAGGTACTACCTCAACTACTTCCCAAAACCCACATATTAATCAGATCCTAACCATGCAATTGTTTGAGGATTGATCTAATGCAATAAAATTGGGTAGTAAAGAGGTATGATCAAAGTGTTACTTGCCTTGTTGATGATCCGTGAAACCTAGAGACTCGTAGTAGCAAGCTGCGCACTCCGGGTACTCTATCGCAAACAAACAAGGACACAATAAGTACTCATCTAATGCACAGGTAAAACTCAGATAATAAATCTAACCAGAAAGTTCAACTTAAGAACTCCAGTTTGCAAAAAAAAAAGAATCAAATCAAAAGAAGCAACGAAACTCAAACGGCGAAAGAAACAAGCTTCCTTTACTAATCTGGACCTAAGTCAAATTTTACAGTACCAAAAACTTGATTGAGTTGGTTAAACGGAAAGAGGATTTCAAGATGAAACTCTAGGCGCTTGAATCGCCTGATTCCGATAAACGAGCGAAAAGTTATACTAAAACGAAAATCGGATAAGAAATCGCGATCGAAAATAATCGCGAAAAATCCGAGAAAAGGAAAAACGGACGAACAGGCTAACGAACGAACGTTCGCTGTCTGTGACTAAACGACAAAAACCGTTTGGTTAAATGAACGTACGGACGAACGTCCGTTAAATAACTAAACCGAGAAAAACCGACGAACCGATCTAGTTTTTTTTTAAAAAACCGAACTGTTTTATAAAAAAACCGGCGGCGGCTACCTCGTGTCCGGAGAGAACTCCGGCGAGGCGGCGGCGGCTACGGGCGGCGGGGCGCGGGGCGACGGTGGCGGGACGGGCGGCAGGGTGCGGCGGCGGCTCCGGCGGCGACGCGGGGCGACGTCGGGCTAGGGTTAGGGTTTTGGGGTGGGGCGGCTGGGTTGGCTGGGGGCGCCGGGGGTGGCGGCTTATAAGTGTCGGCCCGAAGAGTCGCTCGGGTACGGCCCGAAGTCGGTATCCTTTAAAAAAATTTACGACGCACAGAAAAATAAAAAAAAAAGAAATACTAAACGGACTCCTGAAATCCTGAAATAAATTTTCCCCGTCCTCTAAAAATAAGCCGGACAAGATGAACATTTATTTGGGCCTAAAATGCAATTTTGAAAAACACACATTTTCCTAATTCAAATAAAATAGCGATAAAACTCCGAAATAAAATCTTATTTGATTTTATTATTTAATCTCCAATATTTCTTTATTTTGGGAAAGTCATTTTATTCCCTCTCTCTTATTTTTATAATAGAAACATACAAAGATAAAATAATTAAAATCAAATGATCCTATTTTCAAAATTTGAGAAAACTCAAATATGAAAATAATGAAATCCCCAACTCTCTCCGTGGGTCCTTGAGTTGCGTAAAATTTCTAGGATCGAGCGAAAATGCAATAAAATATGATATACAATGATGATCTAATGTATAACATTCCAAATTGAAAATTTGGGATGTTACAAACCTACCCCCCTTAAGATGAATCTCGCCCTCGAGATTCGGGTTGGCTAGAAAATAGGTGAGGGTGGTCCTTCAGTAGGTCTTCCTCTCGCTCCCAGGTGGCTTCATCTTCGGTATGGTGGCTCCACTAAACTTTGCAAAACTTGATAATCTTGTTGCGTGTGACTCGGCTGGCAAACTCGAGAATCTTCACTGGCTTCTCCTCATAGGTCAAATTGCTATCCAACTGAATCGATTCCAATGGCACTGTATCTCTCAGAGCGATATCGGCCATCTCTGCGTGGCACTTCTTCAACTGGGAAACATGGAACACATCGTGAACTCCTGACAATCCTTCAGGCAACTCCAGCTTGTAAGCAACTTCTCCCATACGCTCCAAAACTTTGTATGGTCCCACAAAACGTGGTGCTAACTTTCCCTTAACTCCAAAACGCTTAACTCCTCGAAGTGGGGATACACGAAGATAAACTCTATCTCCAACTTCGTAAACTGTCTCCTTGCGTTTAGAATCTGCATAGCTCTTCTGCCTGGACTGGGCAACCTTGAGCCTATCGCGAATCAACTTCACCTTCTTTTCAGACTCTTTAATTAATCAAATCTGGTCCAAACAACTGGCGGTCTCCAACTTCATCCCAGAACAACGGTGTCCTGCTCCTCCTTCCGTACAAAGCTTTGAAAGGGGCCATCTTCAAACTGGATTGATAACTGTTGTTGTAAGAGAACTCTGCATATGGCAAATTTTCGTCCCAACTTGATCCATAATCTAGCGCACAAGCTCTCAGCATGTCTTCCAGAATCTGATTGACTCTCTCAGTCTGTCCATCTGTCTGTGGATGAAAGGATGTACTGAACTCTAGCCTGGTACCCAAAGTTTTGTGCAACTGACTCCAGAACTTTGAGGTAAACTAGGTTCCTCTATCTGATACAATGGTCCTTGGAACTCCATGCAGACATACGATCCTGGTCATGTATATCTTTGCCAACTTAGCACTGGTATAAGTAGTCTTCACTGGGATGAAATGAGCTACCTTCGTCAAATGATCGACTACAACCCATATCGAGTCATAGCCTGAACGTGTCCTGGGCAATCCCGTGATAAAATCCATGCCTAGCTTATCCCACTTCCATTCGGGTATCGGCAATGGTTGTAACATTCCTAGTGGCTTCTGATGCTCTGCCTTCACTCTCTGACATACATCGCAAACTACTACATACTCCGCAATATCCTTCTTCATACCGGTCCACCAGAACGTGTCCTTCAAATCCAGATACATCTTGGTATTTCCTGGGTGAATCGAATACGGTGAATCATGGGCCTCCTGCAGAATTAACTTCCTGATCTCCGGGTCATTCGGCACATAAATGCGGTCCTCAAACAATAAGGTATCATGCTCATCCTCACGAAATCCCTTAGCTTTTCCTTTGCTCATCTTCTCCTTTATCTCGGCAATCTCCTTGTGTGTCTTCTGAGCTTCTCGGATCTTATCCATCAAGGTAGACTGAATCTCCAATGCTTCTACATAGCCTCTCGGAACTATCTCCAAACATAGCTCGCGAAGATCCTCGGCTAACTCCTTGGGCAACTCTCCGGTCATGAGAGTGTTGACATGGCTCTTGCGGCTCAACGCATCGGCTACTATGTTAGCCTTTCTGGGGTGATAATGCAGTCTCATATCATAATCCTTAATGAGCTCCAACCATCTCCTTTGCCTGAGATTCAACTCCTTCTGTGTGAAGATGTACTTCAAACTCTTGTGATCCGTGTACACCTCATAATGGTTTCCGATGAGAAAATGTCTCCATGTCTTCAATGCATGCACTACGGCTGCTAACTCCAAATCATGTGTAGCATAATTCAACTCATGGGGCTTAAGTTGTCGTGAGGCATATGAAACAACTCTTCCCTCCTGCATAAGCACTGCTCCAAGTCCTCGACGAGAAGCGTTGCAATATACTTCATAATCCTTGCGCTGATCGGGCAGAATCAACACTGGTGATGTAACCAAATGTTTCTTCAACTCCTAAAAACTGGCCTCACATTCCTCAGTCCAATTGAATTTGGTGTCCTTCTTCAACAACTCCGTCATGGGTTTTACAATCTTCGAGAAATTTTCAATGAACCTCCGGTAGTATCCTGCGAGTCCAAGAGAACTCCGGATCTCTCCAACTGACGTGGGGGCTTCCCAATTTGTCACAGTGACAACATTGGTGGGGTCTACTGCTATTCCTTCTCCGGATATAACATGTCCGTGGAATCCAACTTCCTTCAACCAAAACTCACACTTGCTGAACTTGGCATATAACTGATGTTCTCTGAGCTTCCCAAGTACCAAATGCAAATGCTCCTTATGCTCATCTTCATTCTTTGAGTAGACCAAAATATCATCAATGAACACCACGACGAACTTATCCAGATACTCCATAAACACCTTGTTCATCATGTTCATGAAATAGGCAGGTGCGTTAGTCAGACCAAATGACATAACCGTATACTCATATAGCCCGTACCTTGTGGTAAAAGCTGTCTTAGGTATCTCCTGCTCTCGAATCTTCAGCTGGTGGTATCCTGATCGCAGATCGATCTTGGAAAATACTTTAGCTCCTTGCAATTGGTCAAACAAATCATTGATCATCGGTAGTGGGTACTTGTTCTTGATTGTCACTTCATTCAATCCTCGATAATCAACAACCATCCTCAATGATCCGTCCTTCTTCTCCACTAGAAGCACTGGTGATCCCCAAGGTGACGAACTTGGGCGAATATAACCTTTATCCAGTAACTCCTTAATCTGCTTCTTAATTTCCTCCAAATCTTTTGTGGGCATCCTGTACGATCTCTTAGATATTGGCCCTGTGCCTGGCAAAAGCTCAATCAAAAACTCAATGTCTCTATCCGGTGGCATTCCTGGCAACTCTTCTGGAAATACGTTAGGGAAATCCTTCACCACTGGTACTTCCTCCTGTACAACTCCTGATAAGGAATTCACTTGAGTCCTCTTCGGCACATGTCGGGATACATACTTGATCCTTCTTCCTTGTGAGGTGGTAAGCAAAATCGACTTACTAGCGCATTCAATGTTCCCTCCATACTTTGATAACCAATCCATGCCTAATATCACATCCAGTCCTTGCAACTCTAATACAATTAGGTCTGAGGGGAACACATAGTTACCAATCCTTAATGGTAACCGATCACACCATAGACTAGCCATATACTCAGCTCCTGGCGAGGTTACTAACATGGGTGACCTAAGGGCTTGGATTGGCAGTTTATACTTATCCACGAATCCCCTTGATATGTATGAATGCGATGCACCAGTATCAAAAAGAACGATTGCAGTAAATGACTTAACCAAAAACTTACCTATTACTGCATCTGGCTGGGCTTCAACCTCCTCCACGTTAACATGGTTCACCTGTCCCCTGTTGAAAGGGTTAGGCTTCTTCCCAGAGCTTCCATTGCCATTTCCATTCTTAGCTTCAGGACATTTAGTGGCATAATGTCCAGTCTTCTGGCACTTGAAACAGGTAATGTGGCTTAGATCCCTCTTGGTTAGTGTTGATGGGTTGGTATGGTTCTGTCCGTTGCTTCCTCCATTCCCATTACCATTCTTGGGGCCACTATGGTTGTGCGAACTCCCTCCATTGTGATTATTACCTCCATGGGTATGCTGAAAAGGTCCTTCCGAGTTCGGGGTAAATCGAGGTTTCTGCTGAGCTCCAGAATTGTACCTCCCTTGTCCATACTTCCTCTTGCAGCTGTTAATCTGCTGCTGCTTCCCTTCAATCATGAGAGCTCAGTCTACCAACTCCTAGTAGTTGTTGAAGGTTGCCACCATCAACTGCATGCCCAACTCATCATTCAGTCCTTCCAGAAACTTCTCCTGCTTAGCTACATCCGTAGCAACGTCATCTGGGGCATAGCGTGCTAGCTTACTAAAATCATCCACATACTGGCCAACTATACGTACTCCTTGGCGCAAGTTGCGAAACTCACGCTTCTTCATGGCCATAGCTCCTGCTGAAACATGGGAAGTACGGAAAGCCTGCTGAAACTGGTCCCATGTGACAGTGTCGATGGGGTAAGTGGCTGTGAAATTCTCCCACCATGATGCTGCGGGTCCATCAAGCTGATGTGCGACAAAATGCACTTTCTCCGCATTTGTGCATCCTGCAGTGGTCAACTCCCTTCCCATCTTGCGGAGCCAATCATCTGCAACTATCAGCTCGGTGCTACTGGAGAACACCGGCGGATTCAGCCTCAAGAAACGGGCTAAGTGATCAACAGGTGGTGGTGGTGGTGGGTTGTTGTTGTTTTTGTTGTTGTTGTTGTTGTTGTTGTTGTTGTTGCTGTTGTTGTTGTTGTTGTTGTTGTTGTTGTTGTTGTTGTTGTTGTTGTTGTTGTTGTTGTTGTTGTTGTTGTTGTTGTTGTTGTTGTTGTTGTTGTTGTTGTTGTTGTTGTTGTTGTTGTTGTTGTTGTTGTTGTTGTTGTTGTTGTTGTTGTTGTTGTTGTTGTTGTTGTTGTTGTTGTTGTTGTTGTTGTTGTTGTTGTTGTTGTTGTCGTTGTTGTTGTCATTCCCCTAATTCTGATTCTGGACTAGTATCTGCATCAATGCATTCTGCTGCTGGATCAACTGAGTAAGCTCCGGTGGGAAAACAAATCCATTGTCACGTCTCGGAGGCATCTGAGGGTTTAGAAAAGATGAGAATACAGAATAGAATGAGGTCTAGAGAGAAAAACAGTACCCATATGCACATGAGACAAACACAATCAATATCACTTCAATCAATTCAAACAAGGGCATACAACGGTCTAACTATCGTTACAAAAGTGCTCAGACTATACTATATACATGGGGGAATACTACTACTGTTATGGTGGTCGACTAGAAAAATTGATCGGTCGAAGACTCCATGATATCTGCTCCAGCTTCATCAACAAAGTCATCATCGCTATCGTCTGGGTCCGAATTGGTGTCGTTGATGATGATGTAGTTCTCCGGGCAAGTGCAATCGTCGTCTTCCCCTTCCTGCGCGGGGAATCCCATAAATACTTTTAGCTTCTTCTTCAGATCATCATTCTTCTCCATGAGTGTCGTTATTTCCTCCTCATATCCATCGCGTGTAGACTTTGAGTTCTTTTTCCAGCTTCGTGATCTTGGTCATTGCCTTCTTTAGATCTATCATGCCTATGCACATCTGGTTCTCCTAGAGGCGAATGTGTTGGTTTAACTCCTGGATGAAAGCTGCAATTGATCTATCCTTCCGGGTGCTGATCATCTCCCATTGTTCATCTCGGCACCCACAAATCTGGTTGATAGTATCCTTGAGATCCTTATGGTAAACTTCTCCAATGCGTCCCATGGTGATGTGGGCTGCCATGCTCTTTCCTAGACTGCAGGTTGGTGCATCAAAGGAAAACTCTATGGGCTCAGTGACGGGCATGAACGTCCTTCCTGGGACTTGAACTTGAATCATCCAATGCTCCTCTTCTGGTAAAGTGGCGATGTAGGTCCCGGTGAAGCTTGGTACTCCGATATTCAGGTATCTAGTGACTTCCTTCAAGTGACGTCCAAAGGGTGTATCTTCATCCGGTTGCACAAACTTGTTCCTTGCATCCGCCATCCTAAAGAGTAGAAAAGGGAGAGGAGTCAGAAATAAGAAGAGAGTAGTGATCTAGCTAGGGCTTTAGCTTAGTGGTCGTGTCCTACAGTCAGCGAGTGCTCTGATACCATCTTGTAGTGACCAGACCTCAAATAGTCTGATCTCTGTGCATCAGTGTCATCCCTAGATCGGTAATGCTGACAGGCGCAGTACTTGAAGGATTTATAACAGAGTAGCAATCACACACTTATTACATCGAATGTCTCAAAAAAGAACTTATTACAATAAATATGACTTAATTAAGGCCATCTAATAACGATAACAGCGGAAGGCTTGGAAGATAAAGTGAGTCCATCAACTCCAACGGCATCACTGAGTGAAAGATCACGACCTAAGGCACCTTACTCGTCAAACGTTGCAGCCCGAAAACGGGTCGGCACATGGAATATGCTGGTAATGTAACACATAGAGAGTAATGAATAGAATAATGCTATCACTACATGCATATATGGCTGGTGGAAAGCTCTATGGTTACAGTTTTGCATAAAGCCAATTTTCCCCTACAACAAAGGAATAAATTTTATTTAACTATCATGGTGGTTGTTAAACATTGAGAAGGTTCCTCCAACTCAATCCCAATTAAGCATCATCATTAACCCAACAATTTAAAATTAAGTAACATGATGAGATTCACATGATAATCCAAGTAACTAGATATTCAAAACGTCCATAACCGGGGACACGGCTAACCATGATTAGTTTGTACACTCTGCAGAGGTTTGCACACTTTTCCCCGCAATACGCGATCTCCTCCGTTAGATTTCTCGCACTACATGATGTTTGAGAAACGGATGACCGAGACATAGTCTTTCAAAAGCATTAACTCTTTACTCTGGGTAGACAGTACCAACCTACATCCCCTACATCTGCTAGTCTACCACTGAAAGAGGTCACACAACATAGAGCCCATAGTAGCTTGCGGCTGCACACGGAAGTTTCTAGCATGAATAATCTCATGATCCCTTTGAGCCTGGGTGGCGGTCCATAGGAGAATCACACGGTACCCTGGAATTTCCAAAAATATAGGCAACATTGGGTTCCCCAGGTGCCTCAATCCACCCAGATGTGTATTAAAGTTGCCACTTTAAGTAAACCATTAATTAACAATCTCACATCTGTCATGGATACACTCACCCAATCCACGTCTACTAGCATAGCATAGCAATATAAGCAAACATAGAAGTAACTCCCAAAGGTTTGATAATAAACAGGATAATAGGTACTACCTCAACTACTTCCCCAAACCCGAATATTAATCAGATCCTAACCATGCAATTGTTTGAGGATTGACCTAATGCAGTAAAACTAGGTAGTAAAGAGGTATGATCAAAGTGTTACTTGCCTTGCTAATGATCCATGAAACCTAGAGACTCGTAGTAGCAAGCTGCGCACTCCGGGTACCCTATCGCAAGCAAACAAGCATACAATAAGCACTCATCTAATGCACAGGTAAAACTCAAATAAGAAATCTAACCAGAAAGTTCAACTTAAGAACTCCGGTTTGCAATGAAACTCAAACGGCGAAAGAAACAAGCTTCGTTTACTAATCTAGACCTAAGTCAAATTTTATAGTAGCAAAAACTTGTTTGAGTTGGTTAAACGGAAAGAGGGTTTCGAGATGAAACTCTAGGCGCTTGAATCGCCTGATTCCAATAGACGAGCGAAAAGTTATACTAAAACGAAAATCAGATCAGAAATCGCGATCGAAAATAATCGCGAAAAATCCGAGAAAAAGAAAAACAGACGAACAAGCTAATGAACGAACGTTCGCTGTCTGCGACTAAACGACGAAAACCGTTCGTTAAACCAAATGTACGGACGAATGTCCGTTAAATAACTAAACCGAGAAAAACCGACGAACCAATCGAAAAAAACGGATCTAGTTTTTTTTAAATGAACGGTTTTATTTAAGAAAAACGGCGGCTGCTACCTCGGTTCCGGCGAGAACTCCGGCGTGGTGTCGGTGGCTACAGGCGGCGGATCGGGTGGTGATACGTCTCCAACGTATCTATAATTTTTGATTGCTCCATGCTACTTTATCTACTGTTTTGGACCATATTGGGCTTTATTTTCCACTTTTATACTATTATTTTTGGGACTAACCTATTAACTGGAGGCCCAGCCCAGAATTGCTGTTTTTTTGCCTATTTCAGTGCTTCGAAGAAACGGAATATCAAACGGAGTCCAAACGGAATGAAACCTTCGGGAACGTGATTTTCCAACCGAACATGATCCAGGAGACTTGGACCCTACTTCAAGAAGTGCCAGAGGCAGTCACGAGGGTGGAGGGCGCCCCCCTGGGCGCGCCCCTACCTCGTGGGCCCCCTGACGCTCCACCGACGTACTCCTTCCTCCTATATATACCTACGTATCCCCGAACGATCAGAACAGGAGCCAAAAACCTAATTCCACCGCCACAACCTTCTGTATCCACGAGATCCCATCTTGGGGCCTGTTTCGGAGCTCCGTCGGAGGGGGCATCCACCATGGAGGGCTTATACATCAACACCATAGCCCCTCCGATGAAGTGTGAGTAGTTTACTTCAGACCTTCGGGTCCATAGCTAGTAGCTAGATGGATTCTTCTCTCTTTTTGGATCTCAATACAATGTTCTCCCCCTCTCTTGTGGAGATCTATTCGATGTAATCTTCTTTTTGCGGTGTGTTTGTTGAGACCGATGAATTCTGGGTTTATGATCCAGTATTATCTATGGAAAATATTTGATTCTTCTCTGAATTCTTTTATGTATGATTGAGTTATCTTTGCAAGTCTCTTCGAATTATCCTTTTTGGGTTGGCCAACTATATTGGTAGTTCTTGCAACGGGAGAAGTGCTTAGCTTTGGGTTCAATCTTGCGGTGTCCTTACCTAGTGATAGAAAGGGTTTCAAGGCACGTGTTGTATTGTTGCCATCGAGGATAACAAGATGGGGTTTTTATCATATTGCATGACTTTATACCTCTACATCATGTTATCTTGCCTAAGGCGTTACTCTGTTTTTAACTTAATACTCTAGATGCATGCTGGATAGCGGTCGATGAGTGGAGTAATAGTAGTAGATGCAGAATCATTTTGATCTACTTGTTTTGGACGTGATGCCTATATACATGATCATTGCCTAGATATACTCATAACTATGCTCAATTCTGTCAATTGCTCAACAGTAATTTGTTCACCCACCGTAGAATATCTATGCTCCTGAGAGAAGCCACTAGTGAAACCTATGGCCCCCGGGTCTATTCTCATCATATCAATCTCTATCGCTTTATTTACTTTCTTTGTTTTTACTTTGCCTTTTAATTTTTACTTTGCATCTATCTATCAAAAATACCAAAAATATTATTTATCATCGCTATCAGATCTCACCCTCGTAAGTGATCGGGAAGGGATTGACAACCCCTAATCGCGTTGGTTGCGAGTAGCTATCGTTTTGTGTAGGTACGAGGGACTTGTGCGTGGTCTCCTATTGGATTGATACCTTGTTTCTCAAAAACTGAGGGAAATACTTACGCTACTTTGCTGCATCATCCTCTCCTCTTCGGGGAAAACCAACGCAGTGCTCAAGAGGTAGCAAGAAGAATTTCTGGCGCCGTTGCCGGGGAGGCTCACGCAAGCAAGTCAACAATACCAAGTACCCATCGCAATCCCTATCTCTCGCATTACATTATTTTCCATTTGCCTCTCGTTTTCCTCTCCCCCACTTCACCCTTGCCATTTTATTCGCCCTCTCTTTCCCAATCTCCTCCTCTCTTTTCTGTTTGCCTTTTTCCCGTTGCCTTTCTGCTTGCTCGTGTGTTAGTGTGCTTACTTGTCTCGATGGCTCTACCTAGATTTGGTGACCTTCACCTTAAAAGGTTAGAGGAGATCGAAAGCAATGTCAGAAAGTTTATGGTTTTGCAATTTGAGCACAATAATTTCTTTAGAAACGAACTTAAGGAACAAAAAAGTTTTATGAGCTATATGAATAAGGAACTCGATGATATGTCTAAAGAATTTGATGGTATAAGGGCCCAAATTGCTCGTCTTGAAAAGATGACCGCTGAAATTTCGGATATGCAAGCTACCTTAGTCAATAAGATGGCCGCTAAACCAAATTCCTATGAAAATCAAGATGAAGATCTAAAAGTTATTGATGTGTCCCCCATTAAATCTTTGTTTTGCAATATGAATCTTGATGAAACTAAATATGATCTTCCTTTACCTAGAAGGCGTTCTAAGAATTCGGAGTTTCTAGATCTTGATGATGAAATTGATGAAAGTGGGATTGAAATAAATAAAAACCGTGATGTTGCTAAACCCACTATTTTGGCTCTTTGATTGGTTGTATTTCCTTGTTGCAATCCGTGCTAGATTCTCCTCGTGCTTATAGTCAAAATAAGGCCTTTACCGAACACATTGTTGATGCCTTGATGCAATCTTATGAAGAAAAACTTGAGTTGAAAGTTTCTATCCCTAGAAAACTCTATGATGAGTGGGAACCTACTATTAAAATTAAAATTGAAAATTATGAGTTTCATGCTTTGTGTGATTTGGGTGCTAGTGTCTCTACTATTCCCAAAACTTTATGCGATTTGCTAGATTTCCGTGATTTTGATGATTGCTCTCTAAACTTGCATCTTGCGGATTCCACTATTAAAAAACCTACGGGAAGAATTAATGATGTTCTTATTGTTGCAAATAGGAATTATGTTCCCGTAGATTTTATCGTTCTTGATATAGATTGCAATCCTTCATGTCCTATTATTCTTGGTAGACCTTTCCTTAAAACGATTGGTGCAATTATTGATATGAAGGAAGGGAATATTTGATTCCAATTTCCCTTAAAAAAGGGCATGGTACACTTCCCTAGAAATAAAATAAAATTACCATATGAATCTATCATGAGAGCCACTTATGGATTGCCTACCAAAGATGGCAATACCTAGATCTATCCTTGCTTTTATGCCTAGCTAGGGGCGTTAAACGATAGCGCTTGTTAGGAGGCAACCCAATTTCATTTTGTGTTTTCTGTTTTTTATTCTGTTTAGGAATAAATAATCCATCTAGCCTCTGTTTGGATGTGGTTTTGTCTTTTAATTAGTGTTTGTGCCAAGTAGAACCTATAGGATAACCTACGATGATTATTGATTTGATTCTGCTGAAAAACAGAAACTTTGCGCGCACGAATATAATTTTGTTAAATCACAGGAACGTGCTTTTGCGTTGATTCTTTTTGATTCTGTTCAATAAACAAATTTTCCAGGACTTCCTATTTTGTTAGAATTTGTAGAGTTCCATAAGTTTACGTTAGTTACAAATTGCTACATACTGTTCTGTTTTTGACAGATTCTGTTTTACGTGTGTTGTTTGCTTATTTTGATGAATCTAGGGCTAGTAAAATAGTTTATAATCCATAGAGAAGTTGGAATACAGTAGGTTTAACACCAATATAAATAAAGAATGAGTTCATTACAGTACCCTGAAGTAGTCTTTTGTTTTCTTTCTCTAACGGAGCTCACGAGATTTCTGTTGAGTTTTGTGTTGTGAAGTTTTCATGTTTTGGGTGAATTCTTTTGATGGATTATGGAACAAGGAGTGGCAAGAGACTAAGCTTGGGGATGCCCATGGCACCCCCAAGATAATACAAGGACACCAAAAATTCAAAGCTTGGGGATGCCCCGGAAGGCATCCCCTCTTTCGTCCACTTCCATCGGTAATTTACTTGGAGCTATATTTTTATTCACCACATGATATGTGTTTTGCTTGGAGCGTCTTGTTATTTGTGTCTTTTATTGTTAGTCTACCACAATCATCCTTGCTGTACACACCTTTTGAGAGAGCCATACATGAATTGGAATTTGTTAGAATACTCTTTGTGCTTCACTTATATCTTTTGAGCTTGATAGTTTTGCTCATAGTGCTTCACTTATATCTTTTGAGCGTGATAATTTTTGCTCTAGTGCTTCACTTATATCTTTTAGAGCACGGTGGTGGATTTGTTTTAAAGAAACTACTAGAACATGTAGGTGCGCATTGCCGCGCCCGCATATATTAATAATAGAATAGTTTAAATATCTGAAAACAATCTGAGCATCGCAAAGATTTCTTGAAAACAAAAATAGCTAGTACATTGTACAGTAACTCGATGTAAATAGTGAAGCATATTTGTTCAAGTTTTAGGACCAAAATCAACAAGGGTGACAATTCCTTCTAATGATCTAAATCATCATAGGGTTGTCATTGTGCAAAGAGAGTTGTCTAAGCATGGAATTAGCCGGGATTTTTGGGTAAGTGGTAGATCATTTACCGTGCATCGTTCGGCCATGTTGCTTTGTATATATAAAGCGGGGCGAAAACTTATTACAAAATTGGTGTACCTGTCTGATTTCTTATGAAGTAGTAGCATGCAACACCCGCTAGAGGGAAGCACACCTGTTCAAACCTGTACATGCTCCCCCGCAAAAAAAGACTGTACATGCTAATTATGATCTCTGCCCTAGAGATTGTATAGCAGCTCCTTTTTGTGAAAAAAATAGATTGCATAACAGTTGCGGTCGATTTAGATAAATGGGTAAACATCTTAAAAGTGAAATATTTTGCCTTACTTTGGAGAATTGATATATTTTGGGTAGGGAAAGCGTAAAATGGATCTACCGATCATTACTGCCGTCCTGATAATGCGTGAAAGAAGTAGAAAGATATACTACTCCCTCCGTCCCATAATGTAAGATATTTTTGGACACTACTCTAATGTCAAAAAACGTCTTACATTATGAGACTGAGGGAGTACATAATAACATACTTCCTCCGTTCCAAAATTCTTGTATTAGATTTGTCTAGATACGGATGTATCTTGTATTAGATTTGTCTATACACGAATGTATCTAATACTAAAACGTGACTTGATACATCCGTATCTAGACAAATCTAATATAAGAATTTTGGGACGGAGGGAGTAGATGAAAAGTCAAGACGCAAAAGAGAGAGAGAAAACACTTCAATGCATCCTTGCTAATATGTCTCTAAGTCGAAAGACCTAGCTCCTACATCATACATGAATTATTGACCAATCTGCGGCTACATGGTGAGTTGGTGACAAAAAATAAATCAAGGAATGAATATTTGAAGTACAAAAGCCAACACACCTTTTGGTACGAACTACATATCTGAATACAACTTATATGCGATTGACATCAGAAAATCCAAAAGAAGATGGCAACATCAGAAACCCACGCCCGGTTGTGAGAAGTGAGGATTAACATGATTAGAATATTTACTCAAGGATAATTTATGCGCACTGAAATCATATGTTAACAGCAAGGCAAACAATTCAAGTGCAGAAGCTAAAGAGACATCTATGTGGAAAATCAGTAAACATTACATCCAAGTTGTGGTGTGTGTGATTCGTGGGTCAAACCCATATCACCCGGTAGGGTAGTGTTGGAGGTGAGTCTATACACGAGATCGCGGTGGCGGCCGGCGGGGAACCTAGAAGAAGTCGTCGCATCACCAAGTCGCTTCTCCGCCTTGCCGAGCAGAGCTGGGTATGCCCGGTTATGGGTAGGTGGGCTTTAGATATTCTTCCATGCCCTACTCGCATCTTATTTGGGCCCTCGCGGCAATGAAGACCACTTCATGAGAAGTCGCCAAGAACGGTCTGCGGAGCAGCGACCCTTTTTCATGTTGGTCCGGCAGATCGCACAACTGACGAGGCGGACGAGGCCCAGGGATGCTGTGCGCGTGATGGAGTGATCTGGTTCGTTCGTACGACAGACCCGACGGCTTAAAATCTTAAATCGCTGTGAGAGGCCGTAAGTAGCTGAGTTATACTGTTTAGTAATTGATCTCTCATGCTTCACTTAGATTATTTTGAGAGTCGTTAATAGCATGGTAATTTGCTTAATGTTAATATACTTGGTATTCAAGATATGTGAAACTTTCTTTTGAGTGAATTGAATACTAAGATAAGTTCGATGCTTGATAATTGTTTTGAGATATGGAGGTGATAATATCAAAGTCGTGCTAGTTGGGTGATTATGAATTTGAGAAATACTTGTGTTGAAGTTTGCAAGTCCCATAGCATGCACGTATGGGTAAAGTTGTGTAACAAATTTGAAGCATGAAGTGTACCTGACTTGTGCATCCTTATGAGTGGCGGTCGGGGACGAGCGATGGTCTTTTCCTA
Organism: Triticum timopheevii; assembly: GCA_963921465.1. NCBI lineage: Eukaryota > Viridiplantae > Streptophyta > Magnoliopsida > Poales > Poaceae > Triticum > Triticum timopheevii. Next base: position 118,086,145 of record OY997271.1, read on the forward strand.
CCAATCTATCCCCCTTGGAGCATGCGCGTAGTACTTGATTTTTGATGACTTCTAAATTTTTGCAATAAGTATATGAGTTCTTTTGACTAATGTTGAGTCCATGGATTATACGCACTCTCACCTTTCCGCCTTTGCTAGCCTCTTTGGTACCATGCATTGCCCTTTCTCACCTTGAGAGTTGATGCAAACTTCGCCGGTGCATCCAAACACCGTGATACGATACGCTCTATCACACATAAACCTCCTTATATCTTCCTCAAAACAGCCACCATACCTACCTATTATGGCATTTCCGTAGCCATTCCGAGATATATTGCCATGCAACTTCCATCATCATCATCATGACATACATTACTTTTGTCATATTGCCATTGCATGATCATGTAGTTGACATCGTATTTGTGGCAAAGCCACCATGCATTATTTTTCATACATGTCACTCTTGATTCATTGCACCATCCCGGTACACCGCCGGAGGCATTCATATAGAGTCATATCTTGTTCTAAGTTTCGAATTGTAATCCTTATGTTGTAATCAATAGAAGTGTGATGATCATCATTATTAGAGCATTGCCCAAAAAAAAGAGAAAGGCCAAAAGAAAAAAAACGAAAGGCCCAAAAAAAGGGCAATGCTACTATCTCTTTTTCCACACTTGTGCTTCAAAGTAGCACCTTGTTCTTCATATAGTGAGTCTCATATATTGTGCTTCAAAGTAGCACCTTGTTCTTCATGTAGTAATCTCATAAGTTGTCTTTTTATACTAGTGGGAATTTTTCATTACAGAACTTGGCTTGTATATTCCTACGATGGGCTTCCTCAAATGCCCTAGGTCTTCATGAGCAAGCGAGTTGGATGCACACCCACTAGTTTTCTTTTGTCGAGCATTCATAGCTCTAGTGCAACCGTTGCATGGCAATCCCTACTCCTCATGTTGACATCAATTGATGGGCATCTCCATAGCCCGTTGATTAGCCTCGTCAATGTGAGACCTTCTCCTTTTTGTCTACTCCACACAATCCCCATCATCATATTCTATTCCACCCATAGTGCTATATCCATGGCTCACGCTCATGTATTGCGTGAAGGTTGAAAAAGTTTGAGATTATTTAAGTATGAAACAATTTCTTGGCTTGTCATCGGGGGTATAGAAGTTGGGAATCTTTGTCTGATGAAAATGAAGCATAGCCTAACTATATGATTTTGTAGGGATGAACTTTCTTTTGCCATGTTATTTTGAGAAGACATGATTGCTTTGATTAGTATGCTTGAAATATTATTATTTTTGTGTCAATATGAACTTTTGTCTTGAATCTTTCGGATCTGAATATTCATATCACAATTAAGAAGATTTACATTAAAATTATGCCAAAGTATCACTCCGCATCAAAAATTCTTTTTTATCATTTACCTACTCGAGGACGAGCAGGAATTAAGCTTGGGGATGCCTGATACGTCTCCAACGTATCTATAATTTTTGATTGCTCCATGCTACTTTATCTACTGTTTTGGACCATATTGGGCTTTATTTTCCACTTTTATATTATTTGTGGGACTAACCTATTAACTGGAGGCCCAGCCCAGAATTGCTGTTTTTTTGCCTATTTCAGTGTTTCGAAGAAACGGAATATCAAACAGAGTCCAAACGGAATCAAACCTTCGGGAACGTGATTTTCCAACCGAACGTGATCCAAGAGACTTGGACCCTACTCCAAGAAGTGCCAGAGGTGGTCACGAGGGTGGAGGGCGCGCCCCCTGGGCGCACCCCCTACCTCGTGGGCCCCTTGACGCTCCACCGACGTACTCCTTCCTCCTATATATACCTACGTATCCCCGAACGATCAGAACAGGAGCCAAAAACCTAATTCCGCCGCCGCAACCTTCTGTATCCACGAGATCCCATCTTGGGGCCTGTTCTGGAGATCCGCCGGAGGGGGCATCCACCACGGAGGGCTTCTACATCAACACCATAGCCCCTCCGATGAAGTGTGAGAAGTTAACTTCAGACCTTCGGGTCCATGGCTAGTAGCTAGATGGCTTCTTCTCTCTTTTTGGATCTCAATACAATGTTCTCCCCCTCTCTTGTGGAGATCTATTCGATGTAATCTTAGCGGTCTGTTTGTTGAGACCGATGAATTGTGGGTTTATGATCCAATATTATCTATGGAAAATATTTGATTCTTCTCTGAATTCTTTTATGTATGATTGAGTTATCTTTGCAAGTCTCTTCGAATTATCCTTTTTGGTTTGGCCAACTAGATTGGTAGTTCTTGCAATGGGAGAAGTGTAGCTTTGGGTTCAATCTTGCGGTGTCCTTACCTAGTGACAGAAAGGGTTGCAAGGCACGTATTGTATTGTTGCCATCGAGGATAACAAGATGTTTTTTTATCATATTGCATGAATTTATCCCTCTACATCATTTCATCTTGCCTAAGGCGTTACTCTGTTTTTAACTTAATACTCTAGATGCATGCTGGATAGCGGTCGATGAGTGGAGTAATAGTAGTAGATGCAGAATTGTTTCGATCTACTTGTTTTGGACGTGATGCCTATATACATGATCATTGCCTAGATATACTCATAACTATGCTCAATTCTGTCAATTGCTCAACAGTAATTTGTTCACCCACCGTAGAATATCTATGCTCTTGAGAGAAGCCACTAGTGAAACCTATGGCCCCTGGGTCTATTCTCATCATATCAATCTCTATCGCTTTATTTACTTGATTTGTTTTTACTTTGCCTTTTACTTTTTACTTTACATCTATCTATCAAAAATACCAAAAATATTATTTATCATCTCTATCAGATCTCACCCTCGTAAGTGACCATGATGGGATTGAAAACCCCTAATCGCGTTGGTTGCGAGTAGCTATCGTTTTGTGTAGGTACGAGGGACTTGTGCATGGTCTCCTACTGGATTGATACCTTGGTTCTCAAAAACTGAGGGAAATACTTATGCTACTTTGCTGCATCATCCTCTCCTCTTTGGGGAAAACCAACGCAGTGCTCACGAGGTAGCAGGCGGAGGGGCGTGGGCCGACGGCGGTGCGATGGGCGGCGGGGTGCGGCGGCGGCTCCGGCGGCGACGCGGGGCGGCGGCGGGGCGGGGCGACGGCGGCGGCGGCGGGCTAGGGATAGGGTTTCAGGGCGGGGCGGCTAGGTGGGCTGGGGGCGTCGGGGGTGGCGGCTTATAAGGGCCGTCCCGAGGAGTCCCGCTCGGGTACGGCCCGAAGTCTGTTTCCTTTTTTTAAAATAATTACGACGCGCACTAAAAGAAAGAAAAGGAATACTAAACGGACTCCAAAAATTCCGAAATAAAATTTCCCCGTCCTCTAAAAATAAGCCGGACAAGATGAACATTTATTTGGGCCTAAAATGCAATTTTGAAAAACGAGCATTTTTTCTAATTCAAATTAAATAGTGATAAAACTCCGAAATAAAATCTTATTTGATTTTATTATTTAATCTCCAATGTTTATTTATTTTGGGAAAGTCATTTTATTCCCTCTCTATTATTTTTATAATAGAAATATACAAAGGTAAAATAACTAAAATTAAATGATCCTATTTTCAAAATTTGAGAAAACTCAAATATGAAAATAACGAAATCCCCAACTCTCTCTGTGGGTCCTTGAGTTGCGTAAAATTTCTAGCATCAAGCAAAATGCAATAAAATATGATATGCAACGATGATCTAATGTATAACATTCCAAATTGAAAATTTGGGATGTTACAGGAATTTTTCGGGGTTCGTTTGGACATTTGTATACATTAACTGGATGTTCTAGGCATTTTATGTGCATAATTCAAATTTGAACTACATGCACATGCTCTAGTGCATATAAATTGGTTGAGAAATCAAATATGTGTCGTTGGGTGCATGCTTAGGTCCCATGCAAGAAATGGGAATGAATTTCAAACACCAGGGCACTGTTGATTGCCGGCAAAACATTGAGATACTTTGTTTTTAAATTCTAGTAAATCCAAAACTCGTCTGAAATTCATGAGACTTGGCATGCTATCATGGAATGGCACCCAACATTTTGTGGTATTTTTCGTGTCCATTTTGGGAGAAGGCGCACTCGAATAATAGCCAATAAAGGCATTTTGAAAAAAATAATTGCCACTCTAACATCGCAAATGTTTTAGATAGAACACCCGTATGTAAACCAATAGCTTCCCCAGTAAGCCAAGGGAAAATGTGTCAAGCAGGATTTGTGCACCTGGTCATCACAAATGTTTTACATAGAACACCTCTATGCAAAGTGAGAGCTATGGTCTTCCGCAGTAAGCCAAGGGAAAATTCGGCGTGCAGGATTTGTGCATCTCTTTGATATGTCTCCGTCGTATCTACTTTTCCTAACGCTTTTCCTCTTGATTTGGACTCTAATTTGCATGATTTGAATGAAACTAACCCGGACTAGCGTTGTTTTCATCATAACTACCATGGAGTTGTTTTTTGTGCAGAAATAAAAGTTCTCGGAATGGAACGAAACTTTGCGAGGATTTTTTATACAATAAAAGGGAGTTTCTGGGGCCAACAACCACCAGAGGCAGGCACTGATAACCCACAAGTGTAGGGGATCGCAACAGCTTTCGAGGGTATAGTATTCAACCCAAATTTATTGATTCGACACAAGGGGAGCCAAAGAATATTCTTGAGTATTAGCAGTTGAGTTGTCAATTCAACCACACCTGGATAACTTAGTATCTACAGCAAAGTATTTAGTGGCAAAGTAGTACGATAATAAACGTAACGGTGGCAAAAGTAAAGATAATAGTTTTGGGGTTTTTGTAGTAGTTGTAACAGTAGCAACGGAAAAGTAAATAAGCGAAGAACAATATATGAAAAGCTCGTAGGCAATGGATCAGTGATGGATAATTATGCCAGATGCGATTCCTCATGTAATAGCTATAACATAGGTGACACAGAACTAGCTCCAGTTCATCAATATAATGTAGGCATGTATTCCGTAAATAGTCATACGTGCTTATGGAAAAGAACTTGCATGACATCTTTTGTCCTACCCTCCCGTGGCAGCGGGGTCCTAGCGGAAACTAAGGATATTAAGGCCTCCTTTTAATAGAGAACCGGAACAAAGCATTAGCACAAAGCGAATACATGAACTCCTCAAACTACGGTCATCACCGAGAAGTATCCCGATTATTGTCACTTCGGGGTTGTCGGATCATAACACATAATAGGTGACTATAGACTTGCAAGATAGGATCAAGAACACACATATATTCATGAAAACATAATAGGTTTAGATCTGAAATCATGGCACTCGGTCCCTAGTGATAAGCATTAAGCATAGCAAAGTCATAGCAACATGAATCTCAGAACATAGTGGATACTAGGGATCAAACCCTAACAAAACTAACTTGATTACATGGTAAGTCTCATCCAACCCATCACCGTCCAGCAAGCCTACGATGGAATTACTCACGCACGACGGTGAGCATCATGAAATTGGTGATGGAGGATGGTTGATGATGACGACGACGACGACGAATCCCCCTCTCCGGAGCCCCGAACGGACTCCAGATCAGCCCTCCCGAGAGAGATTAGGGCTTGGTGGCGGCTCCGTGTCGTAAAACGCGATGGAACTTTCTCTCCGATTTTTTTCTCCCCGAACGTGAATATATGGAGTTGGAGTTGAGGTCGGTGGAGGTCCAGGGGGGCCACGAGATAGGGGGTGCGCCCTATAGGGGGGGTCCTGTCTCATGGACAGGGTGTGGGCCCCCTGGTGTATTTCTTTTGCCCAATAATTCTTATTAATTCCAAAAAGTGCCTCCGTGGATTTTCAGGACATTCCGAGAACTTTTCTTTTCTACACATAACACAACATCATGGTAGTTCTGTTGAAAACAGCGTCAGTCCGGGTTAGTTTCATTCAAATCATGCAAGTTAGAGTCCAAAACAAGGGCAAAAGTGTTTGGAAAAGTAGATATGTTGGAGACGTATCAGGCACGTGGGTGGGCACAACCCACCAGGATGTGCCACCCCCTCCAGGCGCACCCAGGTGGGTTGTCCCCACCTGGTGGCTCCGCAGACCCTGGAACCAACGCTACAAAATCCTATTTTTCCAAAAAAAATTAGGGAGAAAGAATGATCGAGTTTCACGAGATGGAGCCGCCGCCGTGTCCTGTTCTTCATCGGGAGGCCAGATCTGGAGTCCGTTTGGGGCTCCGGAGAGGGGGATCTTCGATCTTCGTCATCACCAACCCTTCTCCATCGCCAATTTCATGATGCTCCCCAATGGGAGTGAGTAATTCCTTCGTAGACTCACTGGTCGGTGAGGAGTTGGATGAGATTCATCATGTAATCGAGTTAGTTTTGTTAGGGCCTGATCCCTAGTATCCATTATGTTCTGAGATTGATGTTGTTATGACTTTTCCATGCTTAATTCTTGTCGCTTTGGGCCCGGGTGCCATGATTTCAGATGTGAACCATTTATGTTATCACCATTATATTCATGTTCTAGATCCGATCTTGCAAGTTATAGTCACCTACTACATGTTATGATACGGCAACCCTAGAGTAACAATAGTCGGGACCACTCTCGGTGATGACCGTAGTTTGAGGAGTTCATGTATTCACCATGTGCTAATGCTTTGTTCCAGTTCTCTATTAAAAGGAGGCCTTAATATCCCTTAGTTTCCAATAGGACCCTGCTGCCATGGGAGGATAGGACAAAAGATGTCATGCAAGTTCTTTCCATAAGCACGTATGGACCCGTAGGTATTGAGAATCAAAAGAAGAAGCTATCTAGCTACTAGCTATGGACCCGTAGGTCTGTGCTAAACTACTCACGCTTCATTAGAAGGGAAATAGAGTTGATGTATATACCCTCCATGATCGAATCCCCCTCCGGCACGCTGCCGAAAAAGGCCCCAAGATGGGATCTCACGGGAACAGAAGGTTGCGGCGGCGGAAAAGTATTTTTTGGATGCTTCTGAGGGTTTTGGAATATTGTGAATATATAGGAGGAAGATCTAGGTTAGGGAGTCACCGAGGGCCCCACAAGGTAGGGGGCGCCCCCTAGGGCGCGCCCTCCACCCTTGCCTCTGCCTCGTGGCATTTCTGACTTGCACTCCAAGTCCCCTGGGTGTCTTCTGGTCCAAGAAAAATCATCGTGAAGTTTTATTCCGTTTGGACTCCGTTTAGTATTCCTTTTCTACGAAGCTCAAAAACAAGGAAAAAACAAAGACTGGCACTGGGCTCTAGGTTATATGTTAGTCCCAAAAATAATATAAAATAGCATATCAATGCATATAAAACATCCAAAACAGATAATATAATAGCATGGAACAATCACAAATTATAGATATGTTGGAGACGAATCAAGCATCCCCAAGCTTAATTCCTGCTTGTCCTCGAGTAGGTAAATGATAAAAATAGAATTTTTGATGTGGAATGCTACCTAACATATTTATCCATGTAATTTTCTTCATTGTGGCATGAATGTTCAAATCCAAAAGATTCAAAACAAAAGTTTAATATTGACATAAACAATAATACTTCAAGCATACTAATAAAGCAATCATGTCTTCTCAAAATACTATGGCAAAAGAAAGCTATCCCTACAAAATCATATAGTCTGGCTATGCTCCATCTTCATCACACAAAGTATTTAAATCATGCACAACCCCAGTTTTAGCCAAGCAATTGTTTCATACTTTAGTATTCACAAACCTTTTCAACTTTCACGCAATACATGAACGTGAGCCATGGACATAGCTCTATAGGTGGAATAGAATATGGTGGTTGTGGAGAGGACAAAAATAAGGAGATATTATCACATCAACTAGGTGTATCAACGGGCTATGGAGATGCCCATCAATAGATATAAATGTGAGTGAGTAGAGATTGCCATGCAACGGATGCACTAGAGTTATAAGTGTATGAAAGCTCAAAAAGAAACTAAGTGGGTGTGCATCCAACTTGCTTGCTCATGAAGACCTAGGGCATTTGAGGAAGCCCATCGTTGGAATATACAAGCCAAGTTCTATAATGAAAAATTCCCACTAGTATATGAAAGTGACATCATAAGAGACTCTGTACCATGAAGATCATGGTGCTACTTTGAAGCACAAGTGTGGAAAAGGATAGTAACATTGCCCCTTCTCTCTTTTCTCTCATTTTTTTTGGTGGGCTTCTTTGGCCTCTATTTTTTATTTGGGCTTCTTTGGCCTATTTTATTTTGATAACCTCACATGGGACAATGCTCTAATAAGGATGATCATCACACTTTTATTTACTTACAACTCAAAATTACAACTCGATACTAGAACAAAGGTATGACTCCATATGAATGCCTCCGGTGGTGTACTGATACGTCTCCAACGTATCTATAATTTTTTATTGTTCCATGCTATTATATTAACTCTCTTGGATGTTTATGGGCTTTATTTTACACATTTGTATCATTTTTGGGACTAACCTACTAACCGGAGGCCCAGCCCATATTGCTATTTTTTTTCCTATTTCAGTATTTCGAAGAAAAGGAATATCAAACGGAGTCCAAACGGAATGAAACCTTCAGGAGCGTGATTTTTAGAACGAACATGATCCGGAGAGCTTGGAGTGCAAGTCAAGAAGCTTCCAAGGACCCCACGAGATTGGGGGCCGCCCCCCCCCCCTGTAGGGTGCGCCCCCTGTCTCGTGGGCCCCTCGGGCGGCCACCGACGTACTTCTTCCTCCTATATATACCTACGTACCCCGAAAACATCAAGGGGCACCATGAAACACATTTTCCACCACCGTAACCTTCTGTATCCGCGAGATCCCATCTTGGAGCCTTCGCCGACACTCTGCCGGAGGGGGAATCAACCATGGAGGGCCTCTACATCAACATCCTTGCCCCTCCGATGAGTTGTGAGTAGTTTACCACAGACCCTACGGGTCCATAGTTATTAGCTAGATGGCTTCTTCTCTCTTTTTGGATCTCAATACAATGTTTCCCCCCTCTCTTGTGGAGATCTATTCGATGTAAACTCTTTTTGTGGTGTGTTTGTTGAGATCCGATGAATTGTGGGTTTATGATCAAGTTTATCTATGAATAATATTTGAATCTTCTCTGAATTCTTTTATGTATGATTGAGTTATCTTTGCAAGTCTCTTCGAATTATCAGTTTGGTTTGGCCTACTAGATTGGTCTTTCTTGCCATGGGAGAAGTGCTTAGCTTTGGGTTCAATCTTGCGGTGTCCTTACCCAGTGACAGAAAGGGTTGCAAGGCACGTATTGTATTGTTGCCATCGAGGATAACAAGATGGGGTTTATATCATATTGCATGTGTTTATCCCTCTACATCATGTCATCTTGCTTAATGCGTTACTCTGTTCTTATGAACTTAATACTCTAGATGCAGGCAGGAGTCGGTCGATGTGTGGAGTAATAGTAGTAGATGCAGGCAGGAGTCGGTCTACTTGTTATGGACGTGATGCCTATATACATGATCATGCCTAGATAATCTCATAACTATGCGCTTTTCTATCAATTGCTCGACAGTAATTTGTTCACCCACCGTAATACTTATGCTATCTTGAGAGAAGCCTCTAGTGAAACCTATGGCCCCCGGGTCTATCTCTTATCATATTTGCTTTCAATCTACCTTTATTTGCATCTTTACTTTTTGCATCTATATTATAAAATACCAAAAATATATTTATCTTATCATACTATCTTTATTAGATCTCACTTTCGCAAGTGGCCGTGAAGGGATTGACAACCCCTTTATTGTGTTGGTTGCGAGTTCTCAGTTTGTTTGTGTAGGTGCGTGGGACTTTTGAGGAGCCTCCTACTGGATTGATACCTTGGTTCTCAAAACTGAGGGAAATACTTACGCTACACTTTGCTGCATCACCCTCTCCTCTTCGAGGAAAACCAACGCAAGCTCAAGACGTAGCAAGAAGGATTTCTGGCGCCGTTGCCAGGGAGGTCTTCGCTCAAGTCAAGACATACCAAGTACCCATCACAAACCCATCTCCCTCGCATTTACATTATTTGCCATTTGCCTCTCGTTTTCCTCTCCCCCCACTTCACCCTTGCCGTTTTATTCGCCCTCTCTTTCCCAATCTCCTCCTCTCTTTTCGCTTGCCGTTTACTGTTTGCTTGTGTGTTGGATTACTTGTTGCCATGGCGCAAGATAATACCAAATTGTGTGATTTCTCGAATACCAATAATAATGATTTCCTTAGTACTCCGATTGCTCCTCTTAATGATGTTGAGTCTTGTGAAATCAATACCGCTTTGCTGAATCTTGTTATGAAAGATCAATTTGTCGGCCTTCCTAGTGAAGATGCCGCTACTCATCTAAACAATTTTGTTGATTTGTGTGATATGCAAAAGAAGAAAGATACGAATAACAATATTGTGAAATTGAAGTTATTTCCATTTTCACTTAGAGATCGTGCTAAAGTTTGGTTTTCGTCTTTGCCTAAAAATAGTATTGAATCTTGGAACAAGTGCAAAGATACTTTTATCTCTACGTATTTTCCTCCCGCTAAGATCATCACTCTTAGGAACGATATTATGAATTTTAAACAACTTGATGTTGCCCAATCTTGGGAAAGAATGAAATTGATGCTTCGCAATTGCCCCCTACTCATGGTTTGAATTTATGGATGATCATACAAAAGTTTTATGCTGGTTTGAACTTTGCTTCTAGGAATCTCTTAGATTCGGCCGCGGGAGGCACGTTTATGGAAATTACGTTAGGAGATGCTACAAAATTGCTTGACAAAATTATGGATAATTATTCTCAATGGCAAACCGAAAGATCTTCTAGTAAAAAAGTGCATGCTCTAGAAGAAATCAATGTTTTGAGTGGAAAGATGGATGAACTTATGAAGATGTTTGCTACTAAAAATACTCCTCTTGATCCCAATGATATGCCTTTGTCCTCCTTCATTGAGAATAATAATGAATCTATGGATGTGAATTTTGTTGGTAGGAATAGTTTTGGAAATAATGCTTATAGAGGAAATTTTAATGCTAGACCTTTCCCTAGTAATCCCTCTAATAATTATGGAAATTCCTACAATAATTCTTAAGGTAATTTTAATAAGATGCCCTCTGATTTTGAGAATAGTGTGAAAGAATTTATGATTTCTCAAAAAAAATGCTTTGCTTGAAGAAAAATTGCTCAAAGTTGATGATTTGGCTAGGAACGTTGATAGACTTTCGCTTGATGTTAATTCTCTTAAACTTGGATCTTCTTCTCCTAAGCATGATATCAGTGAGTCTCTCAAGGTAATGAGAATTTCCGTTGACGAGTGCAAGGAAAGAACCGCTAGATTGCGTGCTAAAAAAGAATGCTTTATAAAAGCGTGTTCTTCTAGTTTCCGTGAAAATAATGATGAGGATCTTAAAGTTATTGATGCGTCTCCAATTATATCTATGTTTTGCAATATGAGTTTTTATGATCAAGGGAGTGATGATGAATCAACTTTGCCTAGAAGGCATCCCAAAAATTCGGAGTCTATAGATCTTGATGTTAAATCTGGTAAAAGTGAGATTGGAGAATCTTCAACATCTAATAATGTTGAACCCACTATCTCGGATTTCAAGGAATTTGATTATGATAATTGTTCTTTAAAAGGGTGTATTTCCTTGTTGCAATAAGTTGTTAATTCTCCTCATGCTTATAGTCAAAATAAAGCTTTTACCAAACATATTGTTGATGCCTTGATGCAATCTTATGGTGAAAAACTTAATTTCAAAGTTTCTATACCTAGAAAACTTAATGATGAGTGGGAACCTACTATAAAGATTAGAACTAAAGATTATGAGGTTTTTGCTTTGTGTGATTTGGGTGCTAGTGTTTCCACGATTCCGAAAACTTCATGTGATATTCTAGGTTTCCATGATCTTGATGATTGCTCTTTAAATTTGCACCTTGCGGATTCCACCATTAAAAAGACTATGGGAAGGATCAATGATGTTCTTATTGTTGCAAATAGAAATTTGGTGCCCGTAGATTTTATCGTTCCTGATATAGATTGCAATCTTTCTTGCCCTATTATTCTTGGTAGACCTTTACTTAGAACGATTGGTGCGATTATTGATATGAAGGAAGGGAATATTAGATTCCAATTTCCATTAAAGAAAGGCATGGAGCACTTTCCAAGAAAGAAAGTCAAATTATCTTATGAATCTATCATGCGTGCTACTTATGAATTTAGTGCCAAAGATGGCACTCGTTAGATCTATCCTTGCTTTTTATGCCTAGCTAGGGGCGTTAAACGATATCACTAGTTGGGAGGCAACCCAATTTTTCTTTATGTTTTTAGTTTTTGCTTCTATTTAGTAATAAATCTTGCATCTATCTTCTGGTTAGATGTGTTTTTATCTTTTAATAAGTGTTTTTGCCAAGTAGAACCTATAGGATAACCTACGATGATAGTTGATTTGATTCTGCTGAAAAACAGAAACTTTGCACGCACGAATATAATTTTGTTAAATCACAGGAACATGCTTTTGCGTTTATTCTTTTTTCTGATATTCAATAAACAAATTGTTACAGTTCCAGAAGTTTGCGTTAGTTACAGATTGCTACAGATTGTTCTATTTTTGACAGATTCTGTTTTTCGTGTGTTGTTTGCTTATTTCAATGCATCTATGGCTAGTAATTCAGTCTATGAACCATAAAGAAGTTGGAATACAGTAGGTTTAACACCAAATTAAATAAAGAATGAGTTCATGGCAGTACCTTATGTGGTGGTTTTGTTTTCTTTCACTAACGGAGCTTATAAGATTTCCTGTTGAGTTTTGTGTTGTGAAGTTTTCAAGTTTTGGGTAAAGCTTTTATGGACTATGGAATAAGGAGTGGCAAGAGCCTAAGCTTGGGGATGCTTATGGCACCCCAAGATATTCAAGAATAGCCAAAAGCCTAAGCTTGGGGATGCCCCGGGAAGGCATCCCCTCTTTCGTCTTCGTTCATTGGTAACTTTACTTGGAGCTATATTTTTATTTGCCACATGATATGTGTTTTTCTTGGAGCGTCGTGTATTATATTAGTCTTTGCTTTTTAGTTTACCACAATCATCCTTGATGTACACACCCTTTGGGAGAAGCCTATTTGATTAGAATTTGCTAGAATACTCTATGTGCTTCACTTATATCTTTTGAGCTTGATAGTTTTTGCTCTAGTGCTTCACTTATATCTTTTAGAGCACGGTGGTGTCTTAAATCTTGAAGAAATTGCTAGTCTCTCATGCTTCACTTATATTATTTTGAGAGTCTTTTAGAACAGCATGGTATTTGCTATTATCATAAAGTTGGTCCTAGAATGATGAGCATCCAAGTTGGTATAATAAAAACTATCATAGAAAGTGAATTGGATGCTATGATCAATTTGATACTTGATAATTGTTTTGAGATATGAAGGTAGTGATATTAAAGTCATGCTAGTTGGGTGATTATGAATTTAAAGAATGCTTGAGTTGAAGCTTGTGCTTCCCGTAGCATGCACGTATGGTGAACCGCTTTGTGATGAAGTTGGAGCACAATTTTATTTATTGATTGTCTTCCTTATGAGTAGCAGTCGGGGACGAGCGATGGTCTTTTCCTACCAATCTATCCCCCTAGGAGCATGCGCGTGGTACTTTGGTTTTTGACGACTTCTAAATTTTTGCAACAAGTATATGAGTTCTTTTGATTAATGTTGATTCCATGGATTATACACACTCTTTCACCCTTCCACCATTGCTAGCATCTCTTGTATCGTGCAACTTTCGCCGGTACCATACACCCACCATTTACCTTCTTCAAAACAGCCACCATACCTACCTATTATGGCATTTCCATAGCCATTCCGAGATATATTGCCATGCAACTTTCCACCGTTCCGTTCGTATGACACGCATTACTTTTGTCATATTGCTTTTTGCATGATCATGTAGTTGACATTGTATTTGTGGCAAAGGCCACCTTCATAATTTTCATACATGTCTCTCTTGATTCATTGCATATCCCGGTACACCGCCGGAGGCATTTATATAGAGTTATATCTTGTTCTAGCTTTGAGTTGTCAATCCATAAAAGTGTGATGATCTTCATTATTAGAGCATTGTCCTAGTGAGGAAAGGATGATGAAGACTATGATTCCCCCACAAGTCGGGATGAGGCTTCGGACTTTACAAAAAGAAAAAAAAGAAGAAGAAAAAAAGAGAGAAAGGCCAAAAAGAAAAAAAAAGAAGGCAAAAGAAAAAAAAGAAAAAAAGGGAAAAGAAATAATAAAATGAGAGAAAAAGAGAGAAGGGACAATGCTACTATCTCTTTTTCCACACTTGTGCTTCAAAAATAGCACCATGATCTTCATGTTAGAGAGTTTTACATGTTGTCACTTTCATATACTAGTGGGAATTTTTCATTATAGAACTTGGCTTGTATATTCCAATGATGGGCTTCCTCAAAGTGCCCTAGGTCTTCGTGAGCAGGCAAGTTGGATGCACCCCACTTAGTTTCTTTTGTTGAGCTTTCATATATTTATAGCTCTAGTGCATCCGTTGCATGGCAATCCCTACTCACTCACATTGATATCTATTAATGGGCATCTACATAGCCCGTTGATACGCCTAGTTGATGTGAGACTATCTTCTCCTTTTTGTCTTCTCCACAACCACCATTCTATTCCACATATAGTGCTATGTCCATGGCTCACGCTCATGTATTGCGTGAAAGTTGAAATTTCTTGAGATTATTAAAGTATGAAACAATTGCTTGGCTTGTCATCGGGGTTGTGCATGATTAAATACTTTGTGTGATGAAGATAGAGCAACAGCCAGACTATATGATTTTGTAGGGATAACTTTCTTTAGCCATGTTATTTTGACAAGACATGATTACTTTGATTAGTATGCTTGAAGTATTACTATTTTTTATGTCAATATGAACTTTTATTTTGTATTCATTTGGATATGAACATTCATGCCACAATAAAGAAAATTACATTATGAATTATGCTAGGTAGCATTCCACACCAAAAATTTCTTTTTTATCATTTACCTACTCGAGGACGAGCATGAATTAAGCTTGGGGATGCTTTATACATCTCCAACGTATCTATTATTTTTATTGTTCCATGCTATTATATTACCTCTTTTGAATGCTTATGGGCTTTATTTTACACATTTATATCATTTTTGGGACTAACCTACTAACCGGAGGCCCAGCCCATATTGCTGTTTTTTTTGCCTATTTCAGTATTTCGAAGAACAGGAATATCAAACGGAGTCCAAACGGAATGAAACCTTCGGGAGCGTGATTTTTGGAACAAACATGATCCGGAGAGCTTGGAGTGCAAGTCAAGAAGCTTCCGAGGGCCCCACGAGATAGGGGGCCGCCCCCCCCCCCCCCCCCCCCTGTAGGGTGCGCCCCTGTCTCGTGGGCCCCTAGTGCGGCCACCGACGTACTTCTTCCTCCTATATATACCTACGTACCCTGAAAACATCCAGGGGCAGCACGAAACACAATTTCCACCGCTATAACCTTCTATATCCGCGAGATCCCATCTTGGAGCCTTCCCCGGCACTCTGCCGGAGGGGGAATCAACCACGGAGGGCCTCTACATCAACATCCTTGCCCCTTCAATGAGTTGTGAGTTGTTTACCACAGACCTACGGGTCCATAGTTATTAGCTAGATGGCTTCTTCTCTCTTTTTGGATATCAATACAATGTTCTCCCCCTCTCTTGTGGGGATCTATTCGATGTAAACTATTTTTGTGGTGTGTTTGTCGAGATCCGATGAATTGTGGGTTTATGATCAAGTTTATCTATGAATAATATTTGAATCTTCTCTGAATTCTTTTATGTATGATTGAGTTATCTTTGCAAGTCTCTTCGAATTATCAGTTTGGTTTGGCCTACTAGATTGGTCTTTCTTGCCATGGGAGAAGTGCTTAGCTTTGGGTTCAATCTTGCGGTGTCCTTTCCCAATGACAGAAAGGGTTGCAAGGCACGTATTGTATTGTTGCCATCGAGGATAACAAGATGGGGTTTATATCATATTGAATGTGTTTATCCCTCTACATCATGTCATCTTGCTTAATGTGTTACTCTGTTCTTATGAACTTAATACTCTAGATGCAGGCAGGAGTCTGTCGATGTGTGGAGTAATAGTAGTAGATGCAGGCAGGAGTCGGTCTACTTGTTAAGGACGCGATGCCTATATACATGATCATGCCTAGATAATCTCATAACTATGCGCTTTTCTATCAATTGCTCGACAGTAATTTGTTCACCCACCATAATACTTATGCTATCTTGAGAGAAGCCACTAGTGAAACCTATGGCCCCCGAGTCTATCTCTTATCATATTTGCTTTCAATCTACCTTTATTTGCATCTTTACTTTTTGCATCTATATTATAAAATACCAAAAATATATTTATCTTATCATACTATCTTTATTAGATCTCACTTTCGCAAGTGGCCGTGAAGGGATTGACAACCCCTTTATTGCGTTGGTTGCGAGTTCTCAGTTTGTTTGTGTAGGTGCGTGGGACTTTTGAGGAGCCTCCTACTGGATTGATACCTTGGTTCTCAAAACTGAGGGAAATACTTACGCTACACTTTGCTGCATCACCCTCTCCTCTTCGAGGAAAACCAACGCAAGCTCAAGACGTAGCAAGAAGGATTTCTGGCGCCGTTGCCGGGGAGGTCTTCGCTCAAGTCAAGACATACCAAGTACCCATCACAAACCCATCTCCCTCGCATTTACATTATTTGCCATTTGCCTCTCGTTTTCATCTCCCTCCCCCCAACTTCACCCTTGCCGTTTTATTCGCCCTCTCTTTCCGAATCTCCTCCTCTCTTTTCGCTTGCCGTTTTTCTGTTTGCTTGTGTGTTGGATTACTTGTTGCCATGGCGCAAGATAATACCAAATTGTGTGATTTCTCGAATACCAATAATAATGATTTCCTTAGTACTCCGATTGCTCCTCTTAATGATGTTGAGTCTTGTGAAATCAATACCACTTTGCTGAATCTTGTTATGAAAGATCAATTTGCCGGCCTTCCTAGTGAAGATGCCGCTACTCATCTAAACAATTTTGTTGATTTGTGTGATATGCAAAAGAAGAAAGATACGAATAACAATATTGTCAAATTGAAGTTATTTCCGTTTTCACTAAGAGATCGTGCTAAAGTTTGGTTTTCGTCTTTCCTAAAAATAGTATTGATTCTTGGAACAAGTGCAAAGATGCTTTTATCTCTATATATTTTCCTCCCGCTAAGATCATCACTCTTAGGAACGATATTATGAATTTTAAACAACTTGAGGTTGCCCAATCTTGGGAAAGAATGAAACTGATGCTTCGCAATTGCCCCCTACTCATGGTTTGAATTTATGGATGATCATACAAAAATTTTATGCTGGTTTGAACTTTGCTTCTAGGAATCTCTTAGATTCGGCCGCGGGAGGCACGTTTATGGAAATTACGTTAGGAGATGCTACAAAATTGCTTGATAATATTATGGCTAATTATTCTCAATGGCAAACCGAAAGATCTTCTAGTAAAAAAGTGCATGCTCTAGAAGAAATCAATGTTTTGAGTGGAAAGATGGATGAACTTATGAAGATGTTTGCTACTAAAAATACTCCTCTTGATCCCAATGATATGCCTTTGTCCTCCTTCATTGAGAATAATAATGAATCTATGGATGTGAATTTTGTTGGTAGGAATAGTTTTGGAAATAATGCTTATAGAGGAAATTTTAATGCTAGACCTTTCCCTAGTAATCCCTCTAATAATTATGGAAATTCCTACAATAATTCTTATGGTAATTTTAATAAGATGCCCTCGATTTTGAGAATAGTGTGAAAGAATTTATGATTTCTCAAAAAAAAATGCTTTGCTCGAAGAAAAATTGCTCAAAGTTGATGATTTGGCTAGGAATGTTGGTAGACTTTCACTTGATGTTAATTCTCTTAAACTTGGATCTTCTTCTCCTAAGCATGATATCAGTGAGTCTCTCAAGGTAATGAGAATTTCCATTGACGAGTGCAAGGAAAGAACCGCTAGATTGCGTGCTAAAAAAGGAAGCGTTATAAAAGCGTGTTCTTCTAGTTTCCGTGAAAATAATGATGAGGATCTTAAAGTTATTGATGCGTCTCCGATTAG
Organism: Triticum timopheevii; assembly: GCA_963921465.1. Lineage (NCBI taxonomy): Eukaryota > Viridiplantae > Streptophyta > Magnoliopsida > Poales > Poaceae > Triticum > Triticum timopheevii. Next base: position 118,104,275 of record OY997271.1, read on the forward strand.
ATCTATGTTTTGCAATATGAGTTTTGATGATCAAGGGAGTGATGATGAATCAACTTTTCCTAGAAGGCGTCCCAAAAATTCGGAGTCTTTAGATCTTGATGTTAAATCTGGTAAAAGTGAGATTGGAGAATCTTCAACTTCTAATAATGTTGAACCCACTATCTCGGATTTCAAGGAATTTGATTATGATAATTGTTCTTTAAAAGGGTGTATTTCCTTGTTGCAATCCGTTGTTAATTCTCCTCATGCTTATAGTCAAAATAAAGCTTTTACCAAACATATTGTAGATGCCTTGATGCAATCTTATGATGAAAAAATTAATTTCGAAGTTTCTATACCTAGAAAACTTAATGATGAGTGGGAACCTACTATAAAGATTAGAACTAAAGATTATGAGTGTTTTGCTTTGTGTGATTTGGGTGCTAGTGTTTCCACGATTCCGAAAACTTTATGTGATATTCTTGGTTTCCATGATCTTGATGACTGCTCTTTAAATTTGCACCTTGCAGATTCCACCATTAAAAAGCCTATGCGAAGGATCAATGATGTTCTTATTGTTGCAAATAGAAATTTGGTGCCCGTATATTTTATCGTTCTTGATATAGATTGCAATCTTTCTTGCCCTATTATTCTTGGTAGACCTTTCCTTAGAACGATTGGTGCGATTATTGATATGAAGGAAGGGAATATTAGATTCCAATTTCCATTAAAGAAAGGCATGGGGAACTTTCAAAGAAAGAAAGTCAAATTACCTTATGAATCTATCATGTGTTCTACTTATGAATTTAGTGCCAAAGATGGCACTCGTTAGATCTATCCTTGCTTTTTATGCCTAGCTAGGGGCATTAAACGCGAGCGCTAGTTGGGAGGCAACCCAATTTTTCTTTATGTTTTTAGTTTTTGCTTCTGTTTAGTAATAAATCTTGCATCTATCTTCTGGTTAGATGTGTTTTTATCTTTTAATAAGTGTTTGTGCCAAGTAGAACCTATAGGATAACCTACGATGATAATTGATTTGATTCTGCTGAAAAACAGAAACTTTGCGCGCACGAATATAGTTTTGTTAAATCACAGGAACATGCTTTTGCGTTTATTCTTTTTTTGTCTATTCAATAAACAAATTGTCCAGGACTTCTTAGTTTGGTAGGATTTTTAGAGTTCTAGAAGTTTGCGTTAGTTACAGATTGCTACAGACTGTTCAGTTTTTGACAGATTCTGTTTTTCGTGTGTTGTTTGCTTATTTGAATGCATCTATGGCTAGTAATTCAGTCTATGAACCATAAAGAAGTTGGAATACAGTAGGTTTAACACCAAATTAAATAAATAATGAGTTCATGGCAGTACCTTATGTGGTGGTTTTGTTTTCTTTCACTAACGGAGCTTATAAGATTTCCTGTTGAGTTTTGTGTTGTGAAGTTTTCAAGTTTTGGGTAAAGCTTTTATGGACTATGGAATAAGGAGTGGCAAGAGCCTAAGCTTGGGGATGCTTATGGCACCCCAAGATATTCAAGAATAGCCAAAAGCCTAAGCTTGGGGATGCCCCGGGAAGGCATCCCCTCTTTCGTCTTCGTTCATTGGTAACTTTACTTGGAGCTATATTTTTATTTGCCACATGATATGTGTTTTTCTTGGAGCGTCGTGTATTATATTAGTCTTTGCTTTTTAGTTTACCACAATCATCCTTGATGTACACACCCTTTGGGAGAAGCCTATTTGATTAGAATTTGCTAGAATACTCTATGTGCTTCACTTATATCTTTTGAGCTTGATAGTTTTTGCTCTAGTGCTTCACTTATATCTTTTAGAGCACGGTGGTGTCTTAAATCTTGAAGAAATTGCTAGTCTCTCATGCTTCACTTATATTATTTTGAGAGTCTTTTAGAACAGCATGGTATTTGCTATTATCATAAAGTTGGTCCTAGAATGATGAGCATCCAAGTTGGTATAATAAAAACTATCATAGAAAGTGAATTGGATGCTATGATCAATTTGATACTTGATAATTGTTTTGAGATATGAAGGTAGTGATATTAAAGTAATGCTAGTTGGGTGATTATGAATTTAAAGAATGCTTGAGTTGAAGCTTGTGCTTCCCGTAGCATGCACGTATGGTGAACCGCTTTGTGATGAAGTTGGAGCACAATTTTATTTATTGATTGTCTTCCTTATGAGTAGCAGTCGGGGACGAGCGATGGTCTTTTCCTACCAATCTATCCCCCTAGGAGCATGCGCGTAGTACTTTGGTTTTTGACGACTTCTAAATTTTTGCAACAAGTATATGAGTTCTTTTGATTAATGTTGATTCCATGGATTATACACACTCTTTCACCCTTCCACCATTGCTAGCATCTCTTGTATCGTGCAACTTTCGCCGGTACCATACACCCACCATTTACCTTCTTCAAAACAGCCACCATACCTACCTATTATGGCATTTCCATAGCCATTCCGAGATACATTGCCATGCAACTTTCCACCGTTCCGTTCATATGACACGCATTACTTTTGTCATATTGCTTTTTGCATGATCATGTAGTTGACATTGTATTTGTGGCAAAGGCCACCTTCATAATTTTCATACATGTCGCTCTTGATTCATTGCATATCCCGGTACACCGCCGGAGGCATTTATATAGAGTCATATCTTGTTCTAGCTTTGAGTTGTAAATCCATAAAAGTGTGATGATCTTCATTATTAGAGCATTGTCCTAGTGAGGAAAGGATGATGAACACTATGATTCCCCCACAAGTCAGGATGAGGCTTCGGACTTTACAAAAAGAAAGAAATAAGAAGAAAAAAAGAGATGAAGGCAAAAAAGAAAAAAAAGGCAAAAGAAAAAAAAAGAAAAAAGGGGAAAAGATAAAATAAAATCAGAGAAAAAGAGAGAAGGGACAATGCTAGTATCTCCTTTTCCACACTTGTGCTTCAAAAATAGCACCATGATCTTCATGTTAGGGAGTTTTTTATGTTTTCACTTTCATATACTAGTGGGAATTTTTCATTATAGAACTTGGCTTGTATATTCCAATGATGGGCTTCCTCAAAGTGCCCTAGGTCTTCGTGAGCAAGCAAGTTGGATGCACCCCACTTAGTTTCTTTTGTTGAGATTTCATGTATTTATAGCTCTAGTGCATCCGTTGCATGGCAATCCCTACTCACTCACATTGATATCTATTAATGGGCACCTACATAGCCCGTTGATACGCCTAGTTGATGTGAGACTATCTTCTCCTTTTTGTCTTCTCCACAACCACCATTCTATTCCACATATAGTGCTATGTCCATGGCTCACGCTCATGTATTGCGTGAAAGTTGAAAAAGTTTGAGATTATTAAAGTATGAAACAATTGCTTGGCTTGTCATCGTGGTTGTGCATGATTAAATACTTTGTGTGATGAAGATAGAGCAACAGCCAGACTATATGATTTTGTAGGGATAACTTTCTTTAGCCATGTTATTTTGAGAAGACATGATTACTTTGATTAGTATGCTTGAAGTATTACTATTTTTTATGTCAATATGATCTTTTATTTTGTATTCATTTGGATCTGAACATTCATGCCACAATAAAGAAAATTACATTATGAATTATGCTAGGTAGCATTCCACATCAAAAATTTCTTTTTTATCATTTACCTACTCGAGGGCGAGCATGAATTAAGCTTGGGGATGCTTGATACGTCTCCAACGTATCTATAATTTTTTATTGTTCCATGCTATTATATTACCTCTTTTGGATGTTTATGGGCTTTATTTTACACATTTATATCATTTTTGGGACTAACCTACTAACCGGAGGCCGAGCCCATATTGCTGTTTTTTTTGCCTATTTCAGTATTTCGAAGAAAAGGAATATCAAACGGAGTCCAAACGGAATGAAACCTTCGGGAGCATGATTTTTGGAACAAACATGATCCGGAGATCTTGGAGTGCAAGTCAAGAAGCTTCCGTGGGCCCCACGAGATAGGGGGCCGCCCCCCCCCCCTGTAGGGTGCGCCCCCTGTCTCGTGGGTCCCTCGGGCGGCCACCGACGTACTTCTACCTCCTATATAAACCTACGAACCCCGAAAACCAGGGGCACCACAAAACACAATTTCCACCGCTGTAACCTTCTGTATCCGCGGGATCCCATCTTGGAGCCTTCGCCGGCACTCTGCCGGAGAGGGAATCAACCACGGAGGGCCTCTACATCAACATCCTTACCCCTCCGATGAGTTGTGAGTAGTTTACCACAGACCTACTGGTCCATAGTTATTAGCTAGATGGCTTCTTCTCTCTTTTTGGATCTCAATACAATGTTCTCCCCCTCTCTTGTGGGGATCTATTCGATGTAAACTCTTTTTGCAGTGTGTTTGTCGAGATCCGATGAATTGTGGGTTTATGATCAAGTTTATCTATGAATAATATTTGAATCTTCTCTGAATTCTTTTATGTATGATTGAGTTATCTTTGCAAGTCTCTTCGAATTATCAGTTTGGTTTGGCCTACTAGATTGGTCTTTCTTGCCATGGGAGAAGTGCTTAGCTTTGGGTTCAATCTTGCGGTGTCCTTACCTAGTGACAGAAAGGGTTGCAAGGCACGTATTGTATTGTTGCCATCGAGGATAACAAGATGGGGTTTATATCATATTGCATGTGTTTATCCCTCTACATCATGTCATCTTGCTTAATGCGTTACTCTGTTCTTATGAACTTAATACTCTAGATGCAGGCAGGAGTCGGTCGATGTGTGGAGTAATAGTAGTAGATGCAGACAGGAGTCGGTCTACTTGTTATGGACGTGATGCCTATATACATGATCATGCCTAGATAATCTCATAACTATGCGCTTTTCTATCAATTGCTCGACAGTAATTTGTTCACCCACCGTAATACTTATGCTATCTTGAGAGAAGCCTCTAGTGAAACCTATGGCCGCCGGGTCTATCTCTTATCATATTTGCTTTCAATCTACCTTTATTTGCATCTTTACTTTTTGCATCTATATTATAAAATACTAAAAATATATTTATCTTATCATACTATCTTTATTAGATCTCACTTTCGCAAGTGGCCGTGAAGGGATTGACAACCCCTTTATTGCGTTGGTTGCGAGTTCTCAGTTTGTTTGTGTAGGTGCGTGGGACTTTTGAGGAGCCTCCTACTGGATTGGTACCTTGGTTCTCAAAACTGAGGGAAATACTTACGCTACACTTTGCTGCATCACCCTCTCCTCTTCGAGGAAAACCAACGCAAGCTCAAGACGTAGCATGTACCGGGATGTGCGATGATCTAGCGTAGCAAATGACATAAAAGACGGACAAGCCATGTAAACATCATGCTAGCTATCATGATAAACGGAACGGTGGAAGTTGCATGGAAGTATATCTCGGAATGGCTATGGAAATGCCATAATCGGTAGGTATGGTGGCTGTTTTGAGGAAGGTATATGGTGGGTGTAATGCATCGGCAAAAGTTGTGCGGTACTAGAGAGGCTAGCAATGGTGGAAGGGTGAGAGTGCATATAATCCATGGACTCGACATTAGTCATAAAGAACTCACATACTTACTGCAAAAATCTACTAGTTATTGAAATGAAGTACTACGCGCATGCTCCTAGGGGAAGGGTTGGTAGGAGTTAATCATCAGGCGATCCTGACCTCCACACAAAGGATGACAATCAATAAATAAATCATGCTCCAACTTCTTTACATAACGGTTCACTATACGTGCATACTACGAGAATCACAAACTTTAACACAAGTATTCTTACCAATCAAAAATTACTCACTAGTATGACTCTAATATCACCATCTTCATATCTTAAAACAAATGCAAGGAATCAACTTCTCTTAGTATTCACTGCACTTTATATGAAAGTTTTTATTATATCCCTCTTGGATGCTTGTCATATTAGGACTAAATTCATAACCAAAGCAAATTACCACGCTGTTTAGAGAGACTCTCAAAATAATATAAGTGAAGCAAGAGAGTTCAATGATTTCTATAAAATAAAGCCACAGTCGTGCTCTAAAAAGATATAAATGAAGCACTAGAGCAAAATTGCCTAGCTCAAAAGATATAAGTGAAGCACAATAGAGTATTCTAATAAATAACGATTCATGCGTGTCCCTCTCAAAATGTGTGTACAACAAGGATGATTGTGTCAAACTAAAAATCAAAGACTCATATCATACAAGACGCTCCAAGGAAAACACATATCATGTGGTGAATAAAAATATAGCCTCAAGTAAATTTACCGATAGACGAAGACGAAAGAGGGGATGCCATCCAGGGCATCCCCAAGCTTAAGCTCTTGGTTGTCCTTGAATATTACCTCAGGGTTCCTTGGGCATCCCCAAGTTTAGGCTCTTGTCACTCATTATTCCATAGTCCATCAAATCTTTACCCAAAACTTGAAAACTTCACAACACAAAACTCAATAGAAAACTCATGAGATCCGTTAGTATAAGAAAGTAAATCACTACTTTTTGGTACTATTGTGAATTCATTCTTTATTTATATTGGTGTCATATCTACTGTATTCCAACTTCTCCATGGTTCATACCCCCGATACGACTCATAGATTCATCAAAATAAGCAAACAACACATAGAAAACATAATCTGTCAAAAACAGAACAATCTGTAGAAATCAGGAAACTTCGTATAATTCTGTAACTCCAAAAATTCTGAAACATTAGGACAGCCTGGTAAATTTATATACCAATCTTGTGCGAAAAGAATTAGATCAAAATCATGCTTCTATGAATTAATAAAATTATATTACTGGGGGTAAAAGTTTCTGTTTTTCAGCAAGATCAAATCAACTATCATCGTAAGCCATCCCAAAGGTCTTACTTGGCACAAACACTAACTAAAACACAAAAACACATCTAACCAGAGGCTATATGAATTATTTATTGAAAAATAGAACCCAAAAAATCAAGAAGAAAAATAAAATTGGGTTGCCTCCCAACAAGCGCTATTGTTTAACGCCCTTAGCTAGGCATAAAAACATAGATCTAGGTATTGTCATCTTTGGTATGCAATCCATAAGTAGCTCTCATAATAGATTAATATGGAAACTTAATTTTCTTTCTAGGAAAGTGTTCCATGCCCTTCCTTAACAGAAATTGAAATCTAATGTTCCCTTATTTCATATCAATAATTGCACCAATCGTTCTAAGGAAAGGTCTACCAAAATAATAGGACATGTAGGATTGCAATCTATATCAAGAACAATGAAATCTACGGGCACATAATTCCTATTTGCAACAATAAGAACATCACTAATCCTTCCCATAGGTTTCTTAATAGTGAAGTCCGCAAGATGCAAATTTAAAGAACAATCATCAAATTCACGGAAAGCTAACACATCACATAAAGTTTTTGGAATTGTGGAAACGCTAGCACCCAAATCACACAAAGCATGGCACTCATAATCTTTAATATTAATCTTAATAGTAGGTTTCCACTCATCATAAAGTTTTATAGGGATAGAAACTTCCAATTCAAGCTTTTCTTCAAAAGGTTTCATCAAAACATCAACGATATGTTTAGTAAAAGCTTTATTTTGATTATAAGCATGAGGAGAATTCAACATGGATTGAAACAAGGAAATACAATCTATTAAAGAACAATTATCATAATTAAATTCCTTGAAATCCAAAAGAGTGGGTTCATCGCTACTTAAAGTTTTGACCTCTCCAATCCCACTTTTATCAATTTTTGCATCAAGATCTATAAACTCCGAATCATTGGGACACCTTCTAGCTAAAGTTGACTCATCTCCAGTCCCATCTTTATCAAGATTTATTTTAGAAAACAAAGATTCAAAAGGAGTCACATCAATCACTTTAAGACCTTCATCATTATTTTCACAAAAACTAGAAGAACACGCTTTTACAAACCAATCTCGCTTAGCATGCATCTTAGCGGTTCTTTCTTTGCACTCATCAATGGAAATTCTCATAGGTTTTAGAGACTCATTAATATCATGCTTAGGTGGAATAGATCTAATTTTCAAAGAATCAATCTCAAGAGAAATTCTATCCATGTTCCTAGCCAAATCATCAATCTTAAGCAACTTTTCTTCAACTAAAGCATCAAAATTCTTTTCCAAACTCATAAATTATTTAATACTATTCTCAATATCATAGGGCATCTTATTATAATTTCCATAAGAATTGTTGTAGGAATTGTTGGGAATCGTTGCATGGGAAACAAAAAAAATTCTACGCACATGCAAGATCTATCCATGGAGATGCATAGCAACGAGAAGGGGAGAGTGTGTCTATGTACCCTCATAGACCGTAAGCGGAAGCGTTTCACAACGCGGTTGATGTAGTCAAACTTTCTTCGTGATCCAACCGATCAAGTACCGAACGTACGGCACCTCCGCGTTCAGCACACATTCAGCTCGATGACGTTCGCGCCTTCTTGATCCAGCAAGACGGTGAGGTAGTGGATGAGTTCCGGCAGCATGACGGCGTGGTGACGGTGATGGTGAAGTGATCTCTGCAGGGCTTCGCCTAAGCATTACGAAAATATGACTAGGGGTGTAAACGGTGGAGGGGGGCACCGCACACGGCTAGGCAATTGTCTATTCTGTGCTAGGCGACCCCCTCCCACATATATATATAGGTGGGAGGGAGGGAGGAGCAGCCAAAGGAGGCGCACAAGTAGGAAGAATCTGATACGTCTCCAACGTATCTATAAATTTTGATTGTTCCATCATGTTATATTGTCATTCTTGGATGTTTTACAATCATTTTATATCATTTTTTGGTACTAACCTATTGACATAGTGCCCAGTGCCAGTTGATATTTTCTGCTTATTTTTTACATCGCAGGAAATCAATACTAAATGGAGTCCAAACGCAGCGAAACTTTTTGTTGATTTTTTTTGGACCAGAAGACATCCAGTGGGCCAAATAAGTACTAGAGGGTCGTCCCGTGGTGAGAACAAGACACCAGGGTGTGACTGGAGGCCCAGGTGCGCCTTGGTAGGTTGTGCCCACCACGGTGTCCCCCCGCACCGCCTCTTTGCTCTATAAATACCACAATATTCCAGAAACCCTAGGGGAGTCGACGAAAATCAATTCCAACCGCCGCAAGTTCCAGAAACACCAAATCCAATCTAGAGACCATCTCAGAGGGGTTCATCATGTCCATTGGTGCCTCTCCGATGATGCGTGAGTAGTTCTTTGTATACCTACGGGTCCGCAATTAGTAGCTAGATGGCTTCCTCTCTCTCTCTCTCTCTCTCTCTCTCCCTCTCTCTCTTGATTCTCAATATAATGGTCTCTTGGAGATCCATATGATGTAATTCTTTTTGCGGTGTGTTTGTTGGGATCCGATGAACTTTGAGTTTATGATCAGATCTATGTTTATATCCATGAAAGTTATTTGAGTCTTCTTTGATCTCTTATATGCATGACTGATTATAGCCTCGTATCTCTTCTCTGATATTTGGGTTTTGTTTGGCCAACTTGTTCTATTTATCTTGCAATGGGAAGAGGTGCTTTGTGATGGGTTCGATCTTACGGTGCTTGATTCCAGTGACAGAAGGGAAAACAACACGTATGTATCATTGCTATTAAGGATAAAAAGATGGGGTCTATTTCGACATAAATAGATCTTGTCTACATCATGACATCATTCTTATTGCATTACTCCATTTTTCCATGAAATTAATGCACTAGATGCATGTTGGATAGCGGTCGATGTGTGGAGTAATAGTAGTAGATGCAGGCAGGAGTTGGTCTACTAATCTTGGACATGATGCCTATATATTGATCATTGCCTGGATATCGTCGTGATTATTTGAAGCTCTATCAATTTCCCAACAGTAATTGTTTTCCCACCGTTTGCTATTTTTCTCGAGAGAAGCCACTAGTAAAACCTACGGCCCCCGGGTCTCTTCTTTATTATATTTGCCTTCGCGATCTATTTTCCTTTGCTTTTATTTTCATATCTATTAAACCAATAGTACAAAAAATACCTTGCTGCACTTTATTTTATTTGTGATATATTTATCCTATGTATTACAACTTTATCACGTCTTCTTGCCAATTGCTGGCACCGTTACCCGAAAGGGATTGACAACCCATTTAACACGTCGGGTTGCGAGTATTTGTTATTTGTGTGCAGGGGTTTGATGTCTACTACACAACCTTCTTCTTGTAGACGTTGTTGGGCCTGCAAGTGCACATGTTTGTAGGATAGTAGCAAATTTTCCTCAAGTGGATGACCTAAGGTTTATCAATCTATAGGAGGCGTAGGATGAAAATGGTCTCTCTCAAGCAACCCTACAACCAAATAACAAAGAGTCTCTTGTGTCCCCAACACACAATACAATGGTAAATTGTATAGGTGCACTAGTTCGGCGAAGAGATGGTGATACAACTGCAAAATAGATGGTAGATATAGGTTTTTGTAATCTGAAATAATAAAAACAGCAAGGTAACTAATGATAAAAGTGAGCGTAAACGGTATTGCAATGATAGGAAACAAGGCCTAGGGTTCATACTTTCACTAGTGCAAGTTCTCTCAACAATAATAACATAGATAGATAATATAACAAGCCCTCAACATGCAACAAAGAGTCACTCCGAAGCCACTAATAGTGGAGAACAAACATAGAGATTATGGTAGGGTACGAAACCACCTCAAAGTTATTCTTTCCGATCAATCTATAAAAGAGTTCGTATTAGAATAACACCTTAAGACACAAATCAACCAAAACCCTAATGTCACCTAGATACTCCATTGTCACCTCAAGTATCCATGGGCATGATTATACGATATGCATCACACAATCTCAGATTCATCCAACCAACACAAAGTACTACAAAGAGTGCCCCAAAGTTTCTATCGGAGAGTCAAGAACGTGTGCCAACACCTATGCATAGGTTCCCAATGTCACGAAACCCGCAAGTTGATCACCAAAACATACATCAAGTGGCACATGATATCCCATTGTCACCATAGATAATCACGGCAAGACATACATCAAGTGTTCTCATAAAAGACTCAATCCGATAAGATAACTTCAAAGGGGAAACTCAATTCATCACAAGAGAGTAGAGGGGGAGAAACATCATAAGATCCGACTACAATAGCAAAGCTCGGGATACATCAAGATCGTGCCATAGAGGGAACACGAGAGAGAACACGAGAGAGATAGAGAGAGAGAGAGAGAGAGAGAGATCAAACACATAGCTACTGGTACATACCCTCAGCCCCGAGGGTGAACTACTCCCTCCTCGTCATGGATAGCGCCAGGATGATGAAGATGGCCACAGGTGATGGGATCCCCCTCTGGCAGGGCGCCGGAATGGGATCCCGAGAGGTTTTTGGTGGCTACAGAGGCTTGCGGTGGCGGAACTCCCGATCTATCTTTTGTTCTGGAAGTTTTAGGGTACGAGAGTATATATGGGTGCAGGGGGTACGTCGGTGGAGCTACGGGGGCCCCACGAGGTAGGGGGCATGCCCAGGGGGTGGGCACGCCCCCCACCCTCATGAGCACCTCCCGTATCTCCTGACGTGCACTCCAAGTCCATCGGGTGGCTTTCCTTCCAAAAATAACTTCTCCAGTTGATTTCGTTCTGTTTTGACTTCGTCTGATATTCCTTTTCCTCGAAACACTGAAATAGGCATAAAACAGCAAATCTGGGCTGGGCCTCCGGTTAATAGGTTAGTCCCAAAAATAATATAAAAGTGGATAATAAAGCCCAATATTGCCTAAAACAGTAGATAAAGTAGCATGGAGCAATCAAAAGTTATAGATACGTTGGAGACGTATCAAGCATCCCCAAGCTTAATTCCTGCTTGTCCTCGAGTAGGTAAATGATAAAAAAGAATTTTTGATGCGGAGTGATACTTTGGCATAATTTCAATGTAAATCTTCTTAATTGTGATATGAATATTCAGATCCGAAAGATTCAAGACAAAAGTTCATATTGACACAAAAATAATAATACTTCAAGCATACTAATCAAAGCAATCATGTCTTCTCAAAATAGCATGGCAAAAGAAAGTTCATCCCTACAAAATCATATAGTTAGGCTATGCTTCATCTTCCCCACACAAAATATTTAAATCATGCACAACCCCGATGACAAGCCAAGCAATTGTTTCATACTTATGACATTCTCAAAACTTTTTCAATCTTCACGCAATACATGAGCGTGAGCCATGGATATAGCACTTATAGGTGGAATAGAAGGGTGGTTGTGGAGAAGACAAAAAGAGGGAAGATAGCCTCACATCAACTAGGCGTATCAACGGGCTATGGAGATGCCCATCAATAGATATCAATGTGAGTGAGTAGGGATTGCCATGCAACGGATGCACTAGAGCTTTAATTATATGAAATCTCTACAAAAGAAACTAAGTGGGTGTGCATCCAACTCGCTTGCTCACGAAGACCTAGGGCATTTTGAGGAAGCCCATCATTGGAATATACAAGCCAAGTTCTATAATGAAAAGTTCCCACTAGTATATGAAAGTGATAAAATGAGAGACTCTCTATCATGAAGATCTGGTGCTACTTTGAAGCACAAGTGTGGTAAAAGGATAGTAGCATTGTCCCTTCTCTCTTTTTCTCTAAATTTTTTTATTTGGGCCTTTCTCTTTTTTATGGTCTCTTTTTTTCGTCCGGAGTCTCATCCCGACTTATGGGGGAATCATAGTCTCCATCATCCTTTCCTCACTTGGGACAATGCTCTAATAATGATGATCATCACACTTTTATTTTTCTTACAACTCAACAATTACAACTCGATACTTAGAAAAAAGTATGACTCTATATGAATGCCTCCGGTGGTGTACCGAGATATGCAATGAATCATGAGTGACATGTATGAAAGAATTATGAACGGTGGCTTTGCCACAAATACAATGTCAACTACATGATCATGCTAGCAATATGACAATAATGGAGCATGTCATAATAAACGGAACGGTGGAAAGTTGCATGGCAATATATCTCGGAATGGCTATGGAAATGCCATGATAGGTAGGTTCGGTGGCTGTTTTGAGGAAGGTATATGGTGGGTGTATGATACCGGCCAAAAGTGCACGGTATTAGAGAGGCTAGCAAAGGTGGAAGGATGGGAAAAAGTGCGTATAATCCATGGACTCAACATTAGTCACAAAGAACTCATATACTTGTTGCAAAAATTTAGAAGTTATCAAAGCAAAGTATTATGCGCATGCTCCAAGGGGGATAGATTGGTAGGAAAAGACCATCGCTCGTCCCCGACCGCCACTCATAAGGAAGACAAACAATAAATAAATCATGCTCCGAGTTCATCACATAATGGTTCACCATACGTGCATGCTACGGGAATCACAAACTTCAACACAAGTATTCTTTGAATTCACAACTACTTAACTAGAATGACTCTAATATCACCATCTTCATATCTCAAAACAATTATCAAGCATCAAACTTATCTTAGTATTCAACGCACTCAAAAGAAAGTTTCACATATCTTGAATACCAAGTATATTAATATTAAGCAAATTACCATGCTATTAATGACTCTCAAAATAATCTAAGTGAAGCATGAGAGATCAATAGTTTATTTAAAACAAATCCACCATCGTGCTCTAAAAGATATAAGTGAAGTACTAGAGCAATAACAAAAACTACTCCGAAAGATATAAGTGAAGATCAATGAGTAGTCGAATAATTATGCAACTATGTGAAGACTCTCCCATTTAATAATTTTAGATCTTGATACTTTATTCAAACAGCAAGCAAAGCTAAAGAAATGACATGACGCTCCAAGCAAAACACATATCATGTGGTGAATAAAAATATAGCTCCAAGTAAAGTTACCGATGAACAAAGACGAAAGAGGGGATGCCTTCCGGGGCATCCCCAAGCTTAGGCTCTTGGTTGTCCTTGAATATTACCTTGGGGTTCCTTGGGCATCCCCAAGCTTAGGCTCTTGCCACTCCTTATTCCATAGTCCATCGAATCTTTACCCAAAACTTGAAAACTTCACAACACAAAACTCAACAGGAAATCTTATAAGCTCCGTTAGTGAAAGAAAACAAAACCACCACATTGGTACTATAATTAACTCATACTAAATTCATATTGGTGTAACATCTACTGTACTCCAACTTATCTATGGTTCATAAACTATTTTACTAGCCATAGATTCATCAAAACAAGCAAACAACACAATGAAAACACAATCTGTAAAAAACAGAACAGTCTGTTGTAATCTGTATCAAACGTATACTTATGGAACTCCAAAAGTCCTACCAAATTAGGAAGTCCTAAACAATTTGTGTACCAATCCAGAGAAAAAATAATTAGATCAGAAGCACTTTTCTGTCAATTAAACAAACTAATTTACTGGGTGCAAAAGTTTCTGATTTTCAGCAGGATCAGCACAACTATCACCAAAAGCCATCCTAAAGGTCTTACTTGTCACTTTATTGAAACAAAAGCTATAAAACATGATTACTACAGTATCATAATCATGTGGACACACAAAAACAGTAAGGATAAATATTGGGTTGTCTCCCAACAAGCGCTTTTCTTTAATGCCTTTCTAGCTAGGCATGATGATGACAGTGATGCTCACATAAATGATAAGAATTGAAACATAACGGGAGCATCATGAAGCATATTACTAGCACTTTTAAGTCTAATCCACTTCCTATGCATAGGGATTTTGTGAGCACACAACTTATGGGAATAATAATCAACTTGCATAGGAAGGTAAAACAAGCATAACTTAAAGATTTTAAGCACATAGAGAGGAAACTTGACATTATTGCAATTCCTACAAGCATATATTCCTCCCTCATAATAATTTCAAGTGGCATCATGAATGAATTCAACAATATAACCAGCACCTAAAGCATTCTTTTCATGACCTACAAGCATAGAAAATTTACTACTCTCCACATAAGCAAAATTCTTCTCATCAATAGTAGTGGGAGCAAACTCAACAAAATAACTATCATATGATTGAAAATTAAGATCAAGATGACAAGTTTCATGGTTATCATTATTATTTAAAGCATACGTGTCATCACAATAATCATCATAGATAGGAGGCATGCTTTCATCATAGTAAATTTGCTCATCAAAGCTTGGGGGACAAAAAATATCATCTTCATCAAACATAGCTTCCCCAAGCTTGTGGCTTTGCATATCATTAGCATCATGGATATTCAAGGAATTCATACTAACAACATTGCAATCATGCTCATCATTCAAAGATTTAGTGCCAAACATTTTAATGCATTCTTCTTCTAACACTTGGTCACAATTTTCCTTTCCATCATACTCACGAAAGATATTAAAAAGATGAAGCGTGTGAGACAAACTCAATTCCATTTTTTTGTAGTTTTCTTTTATAAACTAAACTAGTGATAAAACAAGAAACAAAATGATTCGATTGCAAGATCTAAAGATATACCTTCAAGAACTCACCTCCCCGGCAACGGCGCCCGAAAAGAGCTTGATGTCTACTACACAACCTTCTTCTTGTAGACGTTGTTGGGCCTGCAAGTGCACAGGTTTGTAGGACAGTTGCAAATTTCCCTCAAGTGGATGACCTAAGGTTTATCAATCCGTAGGAGGCGTAGGATGAAGATGGTCTCTCTCAAGCAACCCTACAACCAAATAACAAAGAGTCTCTTGTGTCCCCAACACACCCAATACAATGGTAAATTGTATAGGTGCACTAGTTCGGCGAAGAGATGGTGATACAAGTGCAAACTAGATGGTAGATATAGGTTTTTGTAATCTGAAATGATAAAAACAGCAAGGTAACTAATGATAAAAGTGAGCGTAAATGGTATTGCAATGATAGGAAACAAGGCCTAGGGTTCATACTTTCACTAGTGCAAGTTCTCTCAACAATAATAACATAGATAGATAATATAACAAGCCCTCAACATGCAACAAAGAGTCACTCCAAAGCCACTAATAGCGGAGAACAAACATAGAGATTATGGTAGGGTACGAAACCACCTCAAAGTTATTCTTTCGGATCAATCTATCAAAGAGTTCGTACTAGAATAACACCTTAAGATACAAATCAACCAAAACCCTAATGTCACCTAGATACTCCATTGTCACCTCAAGTATCTGTGGGCATGATTATACGATATGCATCACACAATCTCAGATTCATCCAACCAACACAAAGTACTACAAAGAGTGCCCCAAAGTTTCTATCGGAGAGTCAAGAACGTGTGCCAACTCCTATGCATAGGTTCCCAATGTCACGAAACCCGCAAGTTGATCACCAAAACATACATCAAGTGGCACATGATATCCCATTGTCACCACAAATAATCACGGCAAGACATACATCAAGTGTTCTCATAAAAGACTCAATCCGATAAGATAACTTCAAAGGGGAAACAAAATTCATCACAAGAGAGTAGAGGGGGAGAAACATCATAAGATACGACTACAATAGCAAAGCTCGGGATACATCAAGATCGTGCTATAGAGGGAACACGAGAGAGAACACGAGAGAGAGAGAGATCAAACACATAGCTACTGGTACATACCCTCAGCCTCGAGGGTGAACTACTCCCTTCTCGTCGTGGATAGCGCCGGGATGATGAAGATGGCCACCGGTGATGGGATCCCCCTCCGGCAGGGCGCCGGAATGGGCTCCCGAGAGTTTCTTGGTGGCTACAGAGGCTTGCGGCAGCGGAACTCCCGATCTATCTTCTGTTCTGGAAGTTTTAGGGTACGAGAGTATATATGGGTGCAGGGGGTACGTCGGTGGAGCTACGGAGGCCCCACGAGGTAGGGGGCGCGCCCGGGGGGGTGGGCGCGCGCCCCACCTCGTGAGTACCTCCCGTATCTCCTGACGTGCACTCCAAGTCCATCGGGTGGCTTTCCTTCCAAAAATAACTTCTCCAGTTGATTTCGTTCCGTTTTGACTTTGTCTGATATTCCTTTTCCTCGAAACACTGAAATAGGGATAAAACATCAAATCTGGGATGGGCCTCTGATTAATAGGTTAGTCCCAAAAATAATATAAAAGTGGATAACAAAGCCCAATATTGCCTAAAATAGTAGATAAAGTAGCATGGAGCAATCAAAAATTATAGATACGTTGGAGACGTATCAGGGTTGTTTACGTTGTGTTGCTTGGTTCTCCTACTGGTTCGATAACCTTGGTCTTATCACTGAGGGAAATACCTACTGTCACTGTGCTGCATCATCCCTTCCTCTTTGGGGAAATACCGATGTAGTTCAAGCAGGCATCAAAAGGAATTCCTGGCGTCGTTGCCGAGGAGGATCAAGTCAAGATAGTCTCCCGGCCACGTGCCAATTTCTGGCGCCATTGCCGGGGAGGATGATCAACATCAACTAGGTTCCTAATCACAAATGTCACCTCCTCGCAATTTACATTGTTTGCTATTTGACTCTTGTTTTCCTCTCCCCCACTTCACAAAAATTTGTCGTTTTATTCACCCTCTTTCTCGTTCACCGTTTTCTCATCAAATCTATTCGTGTTCTTGTCTTCTCGTCACAGTGGCTAGTTTGAACGCTCCTCCTTTGTTACCAGATTTTGAAGTTCTATACTTCAAACAAAGACAAGGAGAAATTTTGAAAGATGCTTGGTATAGGCTTATGGAGTCTTACCGTGTTTGCAATCTAAAGGGAGATGCAAAAAAACTCTTATAAATTTTTACGTAGGATTGGCTTGGCATCATAGACAACTCTTGGATTTTGCCGCTAAAGGGAATTTTGTTGAGCTTGATGTTAATGCTGCCTATGAAATCTTAGAAGGAATTTTGGGGGTTCCACCACAAAAGAAAGGGTTCTCTTTCACCCCAGAGGGAGTTCAAATTTTGGACAAACTCGGTGATTTGCATAAACATATGGTTGAATTGCAAAAATATAATGAACCTCATAAACATCTCGATGGTAGTATCAATCGTATGAACCCTTTGATTACCCTTTGCAATAAACGGTTGGATATTTTAGATCTCAAGATGGTTTCTTTCCCGGAAAATTTAGGGAAGCGCAAAGAGCCTCCCGGATTTGAAAATACCCTTACTAAAGTGGCAAATATTATAGAGGACAAAACTTAGATCCTACACGTTATGCCTAGCTAGGGGCATAAAACGATAGCGCTCGTTGGGAGGCAACCCAACTTGTATCTTTTTGTTTTTTGGTTTTCTAGATGTTTTCAATAAAATACATAATTATGCCTCTGATTAGATGTGTTTTTGTGGTTTAAATTAGTATTTATGCCAGGCAACGCCTTTGGGATGATTTGTGTGAGAGTTGATTTGATCTTGCTGAAAAACAGAAACTCTTGCACTCACGAAATTATTTTCATTTTTGTAATAAGAGTGATTTTGAGTTGATTCTTTTTTCATAACATTAATAAACAAATTATTCACGTAGTCCTAATTGTTCAGAATTTTTGGAGTTACAGAAGTATTCAAAGTAGTTAGATTGCTACAGATTGTTCTGTTTTTGACAGATTCTATTTTCTTTGAGTTGTGTGCTTGTTTTGATGATTCTATGGTTTTCTTTGAAGATTTTTTGCCATAGAGAAGTTGGAATACAGTAGATATGATGCAAAAATAAAATATGTTTGCAACTGTACTTATAGTAGTGGTTTGCTTTCTTATACTAACGGATCTCACGAAGGTTTTGTTGAGTTTGGTGTGATTGAAGTTTTCAAGTTTTGGGTGATCTTACGATGGATGAAGGAACAAGGATTAGCGAAAGGCTAAGCTTGGGGATGCCCAAGTGAAAGAACACGCGGTGCCCCCATGTTTGGTTTTGGTAATTGATGACAATCTCTATGGACTAATGGTTGTCTTGAGTTATATTTGAAGGATTTGTCCATAGGCTTTTCTTGAAGTCCATGTGTTGGTTTCAAGGAGTTTATGAGTTGACCAAGGTGCTATTAAGGAATTATCCAAAGATTGGTCATGCGGGTGTTGAGCTTATTGCAAGCATGTCTTGAAGAAGAAGGTTGTGTGATCATTCATGTTTACCTTCAATACATCATCCAAATGAATAGAGTTGCAAAGATTCAAGGTTGATCAAGACTAAGTCAATAGTGAATCAAGTTGATTAACTAACAAAGCGTAGAAGATGTACCGAGAGGGATCAAGTGATCCCATGGTATGGTAAGCATTGTCCATTGCACTTTGTGTACTAACCCATGGTCTATGTGAGAGTTCTGTGTGGGGTTAGGTTCGTATCCATGGGCTTGCATCAAGAGGAAGATATCATACAACCCATGGAAAGGATGACATCAAGTGGTGATCGTCATCAAGATTTCCGTGTGCAAGTTCAAGTGGAGCATCACGAAGAGATCAAGTGCTTGAATCTTGCCATCCATTGTGGTGCCAATGGACTTGTGAAGATGAGCTGAAGAGTGGCTCACCCATAGTGGACTATGGGGGAGCAATCATCTAGTCTTCATCGAGCCAACGCAATCAAGAAAGGTGGTCCAACTTGAGGGAGTGAAGATCGTCATCATCTAGCTCAAGTGGACCATGTGCAAGGCAAAGGTTTGCCCTTGATAGGGTTTCTATTTTACCGGTCTCATGGTAGTTGTGGGAGACCGGGTTATAGGATCGATTGCCGTACTATCAAGGGGGCCTCTCGATGAGTTGCTTGATCGTATCGTTCATAGAGAGCTCAAACCATTGCATCCTTGCATCATGTTTCTTGGTTCTTGTTTGATTCTCTTTGTGAGTCTTAGAGCTTATGGTCATCTTGATGACAAGCTTGAGTTCATCGAAAATGGAGTTTGCATGCGTCTTCTATGATGTTTTCGGTGTTGGAGGTTTTACCGGTCTTCTCCGAAGAAGGGTTCTCACCATTTTCTTTTTGGGCCTTTTCTCATTTGCTTATTATTGGTATTTCTTTCAAGATTGTGTTAGCCCTTGTCGCTAGCTTTCCAACAAACTTGGTTTCATCGAATTCGGAGTCCGTTTGCAAAAGTTGTGGCAGTTTTGGTGTTCTGAAAAGGCTGCAGCGGTACTACCGCGAATTGGAGTGGATGTAATTTTTTTACTACCGCTCCAGAGCGGTACTACCGCGGCTCCTAGAGCAGTAGTACCGCTCCGGACCAAAAAACTCGTCCCAAGTCCTGCGGAGGTAGGTACGGAAGTATATTTTTTGTACCGCAAGCAGTAGTACCGCGATCCCTAGCGGTAGTACCGCTCTGTGCGGGTTGTGAGCATAACGGTTGGATTTTTCCCCACCTATAAAAGGGGGTCTTCTTCCCCATTGAACCTTATCCTTTGAGCTCGTGTTCTTCCCCCATTGTTGACCTTCTTTGAGTTTGCTAACTCTCAATCCCTCCATGGATTCTTGCTAGTTTTTGAGGGAAAAGAGAGAGGAGATCTAGATCCACGTTTCCACCAATCACTTTCTCCTCTAAGTGACGGGAACCCCTTGGATCTAGATCTTGGAGTTCTTCGTGTTCTTCTTTCGTTCTTCCTCTCATTTTCCTCCCTAGCATTAGTTGCTTCGGTGGGATTTGGGAGAGAAGGACTTGGGCACTCCGTGTGCCCTTGCCATTGCATTTGGTGCATCGGTTTGAGTTCTCCACATGATACATGGAAGTTACAAGTTGAGAAGCTTATTACTCTTGGGTGCTTGGTGCCCTTGAGCTTGTTCCTCTTGGGTGCTTGGGCGCCTAGACGGTTGGTGGTGTTCGGAGCTCAATCATTGTGGTGTAAAGCTCCGGGCAAGCGTCGGGGTCTCCAATTAGGTTATGGAGATCGCCCCGAGCAATTTGACTGGTTCCGGTGACCGCCCCCAAGGGTTTCCAAAGTGTGCGGGTTCGGTGACCGCCCCCAAGGGTCGCCATTTGTACGGGTTCAGTGACCGCCCTCAAGGGTCCCTTAGTGGAATCACGGCATCTTGCATTGTGCGAGGGCGTGAGGAGATTACGGTGGCCCTAGTGGCTTCTTGGGGAGCATTGTGCCTCCACACCGCTCCAAATGGAGATTAGCATCCGCAAGGGTGTGAACTTCGGGATACATCGCCGTCTCCCTGTGCCTCGGTTATCTCTTACCCGAGCTCTTTACTTATGCACTTTACTTTGTGATAGCCATATTGTTTCTTGTCATATATGTTGCTATCACCTAAGTAGTTTTTCTTGCTTAGCATAAGTCGTTGGTGCACATAGGTGAGCCTAGTTTTTGTAGGTTTTGTGCTTGACAAATTAACCGCTAGGTTTATTCCGCATTTGTTCAAGCCTCAACCGTAATTATTTTAAAGCGCCTATTCACCCCCCCTCTAGGCGACATCCACGATCTATCAATTGGTATCAGAGCCTCGTCTCTCTTTGTTGGGCTTAACCACCTAGAGAGTAAAGATGTCGACTAGAGGATTAGGATTCTCTGATACTCTTAGTTTCGATGGCACAAATTTTGATGTTTGGATAATTCGCATGCTTAATCTCTTTAGGGTCATGGACCCAAATTTAGAGCGAATTGTAGATATGGGTTTTTCTCCTCCAAAGGATCCCCAAAGATTATCTTTAGAGGATGAGAAAAACTCTTATCTCAATGCTCAAGCCTCTAATGTGCTTTTTGATGCCTTGAGCAATGTAGTTATATTTCAACTCATGTCGTTCCGGGCTGCTCATGAGTTATGGACAAAGCTTCAAGATAAATATGGTGTGTCCAAGATTTGTGGGGATGGTTGTTCTCCCTCCACCTCCGGTCATATAGTCTTCTCAATTTCTTCTACTTCACCTACATGTGGTTTGCCACAAGGTAATGATATGGTGAGTAGTGTTGGTCATTGCAATGATGATAGTATGCTTCTTGTGGATGATCCTTCATCTCTATATTATTGCAATGCTCCCTCTTTGGGATTTAACACTTCGAGCACTCCAAATGTTTCACATGCTTGTGTTGATAGTCCTTGCATATCATGTAGAAATTGCTTGACTAAATATCATGATGATATGCTTGCTATGTCTTGTTGCCATGATAAAAATGCATCTATTTCCTCGAATTGTTGTGCTAACAATGTAGAGGAAACCGAACACTCCATGGAACAATATGTGGTGTTTAATGGTGCCTCAAGGGATCCTACATCATCATCTATTGCGTTTTGCCTTATGGCTAAGGCGTCAAAGGTATCTCCTACTTTGTACCCCCAATATGTCTCTTGATGATGATGTTGATGCTAATGATGATGAGGATAATGATGAAGAGAATGATAATGTTGCCTCCTTAAAAATTAAGGGGGAAATGGTTTTTAAAGCTCTTCATAAAAATAAAATTGCTCGTTCCAACTTCATGGAAATTATGTCCATTGCTATTGAGAGCAAGAAATATATTGATGAGTTGGAATCTCGCCTTGAGGAGCATGAGGTCACCATTGATAAAATGGAAGGTCATGGGCGTGATTACGCTAATGAGATTGCGGACCTCTCTCAAGCTCTTGAACTTGAACAAACCACCAAGGAATCTCTTGAGGAGACTTTTTCTCTAGAATTGTCTAGAGTGAAGGAATCTACTGATAGAGCTCTTGAGGTGGCCAATGTTTTTTAAACTAAAAATGCTAAGCTTGAAGTTGCTCATGCGAGACTCCTTGAGGATTTTGAGCACCTCGAAAATGGCTCAAGGGTCATCAAGGGTGAGCTCATCAAACTCACCGAGTCTCATGCTCAACTTGAAGCTTCTTATTTAAAAGAGCGTGCCAAGTTGCCTTCTCCTCTTATTGTTAATGATGATGCTTCTTCCACTAATTCTATTACTTGTGAAGCATCCATTTTGAAGGTGAATGTTGAGCTACAGGCTCAACTTGAGGTGCTATCTAGTAATTATGGGAAATTGGAAGAAAGTCATGAAAAGCTCTCAAGCTCTCATGATGATCTTCTAGTATCCCATAGTGTGCTAAAGATAGCTCATGAGGCCATGATTGCTAAGGTAACATCTAGTGAGCCTCATGTGGATACTAGCACTACTTCTAGTCAAAATAGTATATTTCCATGTGCTAGTCCTTGTAATTCATCTACTCACAATGTTGGTACATCTTGCGATGAATTGCTTTCCTTGCCTTGTTGCTCTAATGATGAAGCTTATACTTCCTCTAGTACTTGTGTTGAGACTAACCATGTAGAGGAAATCAAAGAGCTCAAGGCCCAAGTCACTTCTTTGAAGAAAGACTTGGAAAAGTGTCATGAAGGGAAGGCCACACTCAACAATATCTTGAGTGTGCAAAAATCCCCCAATGACAAAGGTGGACTTGGATTCAACTCCAACAAGAAGAAGAAGTCCAAGTTGAACAAGAAGAAGGGCCAAGAAAAAGTCAAGAATTCGGCCAAGATTGTTTGCTTCAAGTGCAAAGTCGAAGGGCATCATGTTAGATCTTGCCCATTGAAGAAGAAGCTCATTAGTGACAAGCAACAAGGGAAGCGACCACAAGTTCAATCTCATGCTCAACCTCAAGTTGAAGAAAGGCCACTTCCCAAGAAGACTCAAGCTAATGCTTCTCTTGTGGAAAAATCAAGTGAGAAGAAAGTGAAGAGTAGACGTTGCTACTTATGTCGTGAGAAAGGTCACGTCGCTTCTTCATGCACTAGTGGTAACTTATCCAACCCAATTATTATTGATGATATCTATTCTCTTGGGAAGGATAAGGTTGGCAATGTGTTTGCCAAGTTTGTTGGTACTCAAAGTGGTGTCAAGAAAAGAACCATTTGGGTAGCCAAGCCTATTGTGACTAACCTCTTAGGACCCAACTTGGTTGGGGACCAACAAGCTCAAACTTGATCAATAGGTGTTTTTGGAGGGCATTGGAGACTTGGCTACATTATGAAGAATTAAGGGGACTTCATCATTCTTTTTGTCACAAGCCAAGTCAATTGGATTATCAAGTTTCTATCGTATATCCAATGTGCCTCCTTGCAGTAACTTGTACTTAAATTGTTTACTTTGAAAGTTACTTGCCCCCTTGCATGTTTTGGTTTTGTTCCTTGCATGTGTTTGTATATGTTGCGCTTCCAACTTGCTTATGTATGTTGGTGTGCACTTCATGTACGTGTGAGTTGTGTGTTGAGCCTTTGTGCATCTTCTTTGTATCTTAGTTGGCTCTTGTGAGATATTAATGGAATATCCCATTATTGGGGAGTGATGTGCTTTGTGCACCTCACACTCCTATAAGTGTGTGTACATGAGGAATACCATCTAGTATTGATATTACAAGATTATCTAGTCACTATGTGGTATGTCTTCTCATGAGAAATTCAAATTCTAAATTGTCCATTAATTATCTCTTGTTGGATCCTCTTATTGCCTCTTGTTAAGTTTTCTTCATTGGTATCACATTATGGGGGAGTAATATGCTATGTATATTACTAGCCTAGAAAATGTGTACATTCGAGATATTGTCACCTAGTGTTGATATTGTAGATTATCTTGTTCCTAGGTGGCATGTTAGCTCTACAAGTTGCAATCTGCTTGTGTGTGGTGTGAAGATGATGTTGGATATCCTTGCTATCTACCACCGGGAATTCTTTCCATATACTTCTTGTCTTTTGACAATTGGTAGTCATTTATGTGTGGTAGAATTTATTGATCATCTTTACATTGGCTTTTGTTTTACTTGCCTTTTCTCTTGCCAAGGATTGTGTCAACTCCCGTTGTCTTCCATACCACTTGTGGATCTTGTTTATTTCTTGTTCTTGTCTAGTGTTTTCTAGACATAGTGAAAGCGGTGATCCCACCTTGTGCATTTTGTATTCAAATACAAATCCTATATAATGCACAACTCGTGGGGGAGCTATTCTATTTTCTTCAGAACACTCTTCTTGTGATCCTTATCAAGTGTGTTTTGGTGGAAGGCAAGCCATTTCTTTTTGGTACTTTGTGCCATCATGAAACTTTGTTGAGGGCTTGGTTTGTTTGGAACCATCCTCTCTTTGGGAGTTTGACATCTTTAGTTTAGTGTGTTTCAATGGATATCTCATTCCTTGATGTATCTTTAATGATATCTTCCAAGTGATGATTTCTCCATTTAGTATCCTTTTCACTTGGAATTTCTTTGTCTTTTGGTTTCGGGTTTTGAAAGTCTTGAGCATGCATGTTTACTTCATGTATTTCATTTCGCATGCTTTCTTTCTTTGACTCAATATATAAGGGAAACTCCACCTAGTCTCAATTTGGATGAGATGTGCATGAAATTCATTTTCATATCTATATGCACATATTTATGTGGAGTTTGTCCTATGTATTGGTGTTTCTAACTATTTGGTCCCGATGAGTTTGGGTACCGTTTAGTTTGTGTTGTTCTTCTAGGAACATTTGGAGATGCATTGGATGCTTGGCTCACTCACAAGGAAGGTGTTGTCACCATGTGCATATTTTGGAGTCAAGCTAGGATGATCAATGAACTACTATCTACCTTCAATTGGTATCTACTACATCCTTCCACTGATATCTCGGTAACAAGTATCTATTCATGCTTTCCTCTCTTGCATTCAACCTTGTGTAGGCTGTATCTTGGCATGATATTCATTTCATATCTTGTGATACTTGTTTCCTTTCTCAAAGCATCCCAACGATGATCTCTGTTGCTAGTTGTGATGCCCTTGATGGATGTGTGTTTGGACTTCATTTATAAACAATAAGACCATATCTAGCCAAGTGCTATGCTTTCAAGCAAATATCTTATTGGTATATTTATGACTTCCTTGTGGATATCTTGTTCCTTCGTGGTGTAACTATTTCGAGTGTACATCCTTCTTTGTAGATATATATATATCATCATGATTTCGTCTACATAGAACCTTATACACTTGAGAGAAATTACATCTCTAGTTGATATCCTTTCTTTCACGTCCACCTTTCTTTCTTATGTTATTTCTTTGGTGGCTCCGTGGAAGCTTTTGCCTTGAGTGCGTGTCCTCTATCGTTGCATCTTGATGCACTCTTGTGTGGTGAAGATTATTTTCCTCATGCTTATCTTTACAAGGCTTTTGCCATCTTAATTGGCGTCCCTCGTCTTGATGAGGCTTTCATCTTCTATCTTCACCACGGGTTGTCACAAGCATAAGTTCTTTATATGCTTATTAGTAAGCTTGTGAACCCATTTGCTAGTTGTGTGTGGGAATGATAGGCCTTGCACCGTGTGCCTCATTCTTTCAAGACTATGTTGATGCTTAATGCTCATCCTAATTTTAGTCCTCTCAAGTGCTTCGCCATGACTCTCACACATCATTTTGGTTGAGCCTATTCTTAAGTTGTCTCTTTTACATGTTGCTCAACCATGTGCTTGTTGCAAGCGCTAGGCTTTGTTTCCTATATGCTCACTTGCACTGGATGTGAGTTTCTATTGATTTTGGGGGAGCTATGATCCTATTTTGTGCACTTTGTATTCAAATACAAAAATTCTTATGTGTGCACAAATCATGGGGAGCTTCTCTAGTTTCTTTAGAACACTCCTTTGCGCTTATCATAATATCTTTATTCTTGTGGCATGTAGGATCATTGGTCTAGTTGTTTCAATTGATATCCGTTGATTGCTTGCTTTAATTGGTATCTTCTGATTGCTTGTGTCTCTCTTTGTTATGTCTTTGTGTCATATATTTTTGTTGCAATCTTTGGGCCTCAATATAGTTTGTCTTCCTCCAAGTATTGGCAGTTGGATATGTGTATTGCATTCCACTCTCTTGTTGAGAAACACACAATTTATGGAGGAACACCTTTTATTTTTTTTGGCCTTCTTAGCTTTTCACCCATTTTGGCAATCGATGCCAATGGGGGAGGAGTTTCAGAGAGTTTTGTGGAGAAGTCTTCTGAGTTTTCTCCTTGCTTTGGTTTTGGTTCCTAAGCATTTGCATCTCATTCTCATGCATCATTGGTTGTTGCATTGCATGGTGATGCATAATTCCTTGTATAAACTCTCTTGAAAGTGATTGTCATCAATTACCAAAATGGGGGAGATTGAAAGAACATGTGGTGCCCCCATGTTTGGTTTTGGTAATTGATGACAATCTCTATGGACTAATGTTTGTCTTGAGTTATATTTGAAGGATTTGTCCATAGGCTTTTCTTGAAGTCCATGTGTTGGTTTCAAGGAGTTTATGAGTTGACCAAGGTGCTATTAAGGAATTATCCAAAGATTGGTCATGCGGGTGTTGAGCTTATTGCAAGCATGTCTTGAAGAAGAAGGTTGTGTGATCATTCATGTTTACCTTCAATACATCATCCAAATGAATAGAGTTGCAAAGATTCAAGGTTGATCAAGACTAAGTCAATAGTGAACCAAGTTGATTAACTCACAAAGTGTAGAAGATGTACCGAGAGGGATCAAGTGATCCCATGGTATGGTAAGCATTGTCCATTGCACTTTGTGTACTAACCCATGGTCTATGTGAGAGTTCTATGTGGGGTTAGGTTCGTATCCATGGGCTTGCATCAAGAGGAAGATATCATACAACCCATGGAAAGGATGACATCAAGTGGTGATCGTCATCAAGATTGTCGTGTCCAAGTTCAAGTGGAGCATCACGAAGAGATCAAGTGCTTGAATCTTGCCATCCATTGTGGTGCCGATGGACTTGTGAAGATGAGCCGAAGAGTGGCTCACCCATAGTGGACTATGGGGGAGCAATCATCTAGTCTTCATCGAGCCAACGCAATCAAGAAAGGTGGTCCAACTTGAGGGAGTGAAGATCATCATCATCTAGCTCAAGTGGACCATGTGCAAGGCAAAGGTTTTCCCTTGATAGGGTTTCTATTTTACCGGTCTCATGGTAGTTGTGGGAGACCGGGTTATAGGATCGATTGCCGTACTATAAAGGGGGCCTCTCGATGAGTTGCTTGATCGTATCGTTCGTAGAGAGCTCAAACCATTGCATCCTTGCATCATGTTTCTTGGTTCTTGTTTTATTCTCTTTGTGAGTCTTAGAGCTTATGGTCATCTTGATGACAAGCTTGAGTTCATCGAAAATGGAGTTTGCATGCGTCTTCTATGATGTTTTCGTTGTTGGAGGTTTTACCTGTCTTCTCCGAGGAAGGGTTCTCACCATTTTCTTTTGGGCCTTTTCTCATTTGCTTATTATTAGTATTTATTTCAAGATTGTGTTAGCCCTTGTCGCTAGCTTTCCAACAAACTTGGTTTCATCGAATTCGGAGTCCGTTTGCAAAAGTTGTGGCAGTTTTGGTGTTCTGAAAAGGCTGCAGCGGTACTACCGCGAATTGGAGCGGATGTAATTTTTTACTACCGCTCCAGAGCGGTACTACCGCGGCTCCTAGAGCAGTAGTACCGCTCCGGACCAAGAAAACTCGTCCCAAGTCCTGCGGAGGTAGGTACGGAAGTATATTTTTTGTACCGCAAGCAGTAGTACCGCGATCCCTAGCGGTAGTAGCGTGAGGACGAGCGGTAGTACCGCTCTGTGCGGGTTGTGAGCATAATGGTTGGATTTTCCCCCACCTATAAAAGGGGGTCTTCTTCCCCATTGAACCTTATCCTTTGAGCTCGTGTTCTTCCCCCATTGTTGACCTTCTTTGAGCTTGCTAACTCTCAATCCCTCCATGGATTCTTGCTAGTTTTTGAGGGAAAAGAGAGAGGAGATCTAGATCCACGTTTCCACCAATCACTTTCTCCTCTAAGTGAGGGGAACCCCTTGGATCTAGATCTTGGAGTTCTTCGTGTTCTTCTTTCATTCTTCCTCTCATTTTCCTCCCTAGCATTAGTTGCTTCGGTGGGATTTGGGAGAGAAGGACTTGGGCACTCCGTGTGCCCTTGCCATTGCATTTGGTGCATCGGTTTGAGTTCTCCACATGATACATGGAAGTTACAAGTTGAGAAGCTTATTACTCTTGGGTGATTGGTGCCCTTGAGCTTGTTCCTCTTGGGTGCTTGGGCGCCTAGACGGTTGGTGGTGTTCGGAGCTCAATCATTGTGGTGTAAAGCTCCGGGCAAGCGTCGGGGTCTCCAATTAGGTTGTGGAGATCGCCTCGAGCAATTTGACGGGTTCCGGTGACCGCCCCCAAGGGTTGCCAAAGTGTACGGGTTCGGTGACCGCCCCCAAGGGTCGCCATTTGTACGGGTTCAGTGACCGCCCTCAAGGGTCCCTTAGTGGAATCACGGCATCTTGCATTGTGCGAGGGTGTGAGGAGATTACGGTGGCCCTAGTGGCTTCTTGGGGAGCATTGTGCCTCCACACCGCTCCAAACAGAGATTAGCATCCGCAAGGGTGTGAACTTCGGGATACATCGTCGTCTCCGCGTGCCTCGGTTATCTCTTACCCGAGCTCTTTACTTATGCACTTTACTTTGTGATAGCCATATTGTTTCTTGTCATATATCTTGCCATCACCTAAGTAGTTTTTCTTGCTTAGCATAAGTCGTTGGTGCACATAGGTGAGCCTAGTTGTTGTAGGTTTTGTGCTTGACAAATTAACCGCTAGGTTTATTCCGCATTTGTTCAAGCCTCAACTGTAATTATTTTAAAGCGCCTATTCACCCCCCCCCCCTCTAGGCGACATCCACGATCTTTCACCAAGGCACCCCAAGATAATATTCAAGAAGTAGCAAGTAACTAAGCTTGGGCATGCCCCTGATATCTACTACACAACCTTCTTCTTGTAGATGTTGTTGGGCCTGCAAGTGCACAGGTTTGTAAGACAGTAGCAAATTTCCCTCAAGTGGATGACCTAAGGTTTATCAATCCATGGGAGGTATAGGATGAAGATGGTCTCTCTCAAACAACCCTGCAACCAAATAACAAAGAGTCTCTTGTGTCCCCAACACACCCAATACAATGGTAATTTGTATAGGTGCACTAGTTCGGCGAAGAGATGGTGATACAAGTGCAATATAGATGGTAGATATAGGTTTATGTAATCTGAAAATATAAAAACAGCAAGGGAACTAATGATAAAAGTGAGCGTAAATGGTATTGCAATGATAGGAAACAAGGCATAGGGTTCATACTTTCACTAGTGCAAGTTCTCTCAACAATAATAACATACTTAGATCATATAACAATCCCTCAACATGCAACAAAGAGTCACTCCAAAGCCACTAATAGCGGAGAACAAACAAAGAGATTATGGTAGGGTACGAAACCACCTCAAAGTTATCCTTTCTATTCTATCTATTCAAGAGTCCATAGTAAATTACATGAAGCTATTCTTCACGTTCAATCTATCATAGAGTTCATACTAGAATAACACCTTAAGACACAAATCAACCAAAACCCTAATATCACCTAGATACTCCATTGTCACCTCAAGTATCCGTGGGCATGATTATACGATATGCATCACACAATCTCAGATTCATCTATTCGACCAACACAAAGTACTTCAAAGAGTGCCCCAAAGTTTCTACCGGAGAGTCAAGACGAAAACGTGTGCCAACCCCTATGCATAGGTTCATGGGCGGAACCCGCAAGTTGATCACCAAAACATACATCAAGTGGATCACGTGAATATCCCATTGTCACCACAGATAAACACGGCAAGACATACATCAAGTGTTCTCAAATCCTTAAAGACTCAATCTGATAAGATAACTTCAAGAGGAAAATTCAATTCATCACAAGAGAGTAGAGGGGGAGAAACATCATAAGATCCAACTATAATAGCAAAGCTCGCGATACATCAAGATCGTGCCATAGAGAAAACAGTCAATAAAAAAGCAATATGGGCCAGGCCTCCAGTTAATAGGTTAGTCCCAAAAGTAATATAAAAGTGTATAATAAAGTGCGTAATCATTCAAAACAGATAATAAAATAGCATGAATGCTTCATAAATTATGGATGCGTTGGAGATGTATCAGCATCCCCAAGCTTAATTCCTACTCGAGCTCGAGTAGGTAAATGATAAAAGAAAGAATTTATGAAGTGTGAATGCTAGAAGGTGCACAAGTTTGATCAATGATAATTTCAATCACCTTTGAAGCAAATATGCCCTAGAGGCAAAAATAAAGTTATTCTTTATTTACTTATATCATGATGAATCTTTATTATTCATGCTAGAATTGTATTAACCGAAAACATGATACATGTGTGAATACATAGACAAACTTAATGTCACTAGTATGCCTCTACTTGACTAGCTCATTAATCAAAGATGGTTATGTTTCCTAACCATAGGCATGAGTTGTCATTTGATTAACGTGATCACATCATTAGGAGAATGATGTGATTGACATGACCCATTCGTTAGCTTAGCACTTGATCATTTAGTATGTTGCTATTTCTTTCTTCATGACTTATACATGTTCCTTCAACTATGAGATTATGCAACTCCCGTTTATCGGAGGAACACTTTGTGTGCTACCAAACGTCACAACTTAACTCGGTGATTATAAAGGAGCTCTACAGGTGTCTCCAAAGGTACATGTTAGGTTGGCGTATTTCGAGATTAGGTTTTGTCACTCCGATTGTCGGAGAGGTATCTCTGGGCCCTCTTGGTAATGCACATCACAATAAGCCTTGCAAGCAATGTAACTAATGAGTTAGTTACGGAATGATGCATTACATAACGAGTAAAGAGACTTGCCGGTAACGAGATTGAACTAGGTATTGGGATACCGACGATCAAATCTGGGGCAAGTAACATACCGATGACAAAGGGAACAACGTATGTTGCTATGCGGTTTAACCGATAAAGATCTTCGTAGAATATGCAGGAGCCAATATGAGCATCTAGGTTCTGCTATTGGTTATTGACCGAAAACGTGTCTCGGTCATGTCTACATAGTTCTCGAACCCGTAGGCTCCGCACGCTTAAGGTTTCGATGACAGTTATATTATGAGTTTATGAGTTTTGATGTACCGAAGGTTGTTTGGAGTCCTGGATGTGATCACGGACATGACGAGGAGTCTCGAAATGATCGATACATAAATATCGATATATTGGACGACTATATTTGGACACTGGAAAGGTTCCGGGTGAGATTGGGACAATACCGGAGCTCGGGGACGTTATCGAAACCCCCCGGGAGGTATATGGGCCTTATTGGGCCTTAGTGGAAAGGAGGGGAAAGGAGCAAGGGAGGGGGCGCCCCCCCCCACCCAAGCCCAATCTGAATTGGGAGGGGAGCCGGCCCCCCTGTCCTTCCTCCCTCCTTTCTCTTCCTTCCCTCTCCCTCTCCTAACAGGAAAAGGGGGGAGTCCTACTCCCGGTGGGAGTTGTACTCCCCCCCTAGGGCGCGCCACACCCCTTGGCTGGCCCCCTCCTCCACTCCTTTATATACGGGGGAGGGGGGCACCCCATAGACACAACAACTGATCTCTTGATCTCTTAGCCGTGTGCGGTGCCCCCCTCCACCATAGTCCTCCTCGATAATATTGTAGCGGTGCTTAGGCAAAGCCCTGCAATGGTAGAACATCAACATCGTCACCACGCCATCGTGCTGACGGAACTCACCCTCGACACTCGGCTGGATCGGAGTTCGGGGGACGTCATCGACCTGAACGTGTGCTAGAACTCGGAGGTTCCATAGTTTTGGTGCTTGATCGGTCGGGCCGTGAAGACGTACGACTACATCAACCACGTTGTTCTAACGCTTCCGCTTTCGGTCTACGAGGGTACGTGGATGACACTCTCCCCTCTCGTTGCTATGCATAACCATGATCTTGCGTGTGCGTAGGAAAATTTTGAAATTACTACGTTCCCAACAGTGGCATCCGAGCCTGGTTTTATGCATAGATGTTATATGCACGAGTAGAACACAAGTGAGTTGTGTGCGATACAAGTCATACTGCTTACCAGCATGTCATACTTTGGTTCGGCGGTATTGTTGGATGAAGCGGCCCAGACCGACATTACGCGTACGCTTACGCGAGACTGGTTCTACCGACGTGCTTTGCACACAGGTAGCTGGTGGGTGTCAGTTTCTCCAACTTTAGTTGAACCGAGTGTGGCTACGCCCGGTCCTTGCGAAGGTTAAAACAACACTAACTTGACGAACTATCGTTGTGGTTTTGATGTGTAGGTAAGAATGGTTCTTGCTCAGCCCATAGCAGCCACGTAAAATTTGCAACAACAAAGTAGAGGACGTCTAACTTGTTTTTGCAGGGCATGTTGTGATGTGATATGGTCAAGACGTGATGCTATATTTTATTGTATGAGATGATCATGTTTTGTAACCAAGTTATCAGCAACTGGCAGGAGCCATATGGTTGTCGCTTTATTGTATGAAATGCAAGCGTCCTATAATTGCTTTACTTTATCACTGAGCGGTAGCGATACTCGTAGAAGCAATAGATGGCGAAACGACAACGATGCTACGATGGAGATCAAGGTGTCGCGCCGGTGACGATGGTGATCACGACGGTGCTTCAGAGATGGAGATCACAAGCACAAGATGATGATGGCCATATCATATCACTTATATTGATTGCATGTGATGTTTATCCTTTATGCATCTTATTTTGCTTTGATTGACGGTAGCATTATAATATGATCTCTCACTAATTATCAAGAAGTGTTCTTGCTGAGTATGCACCGTTGCGAAAGTTCTTCATGCTGAGACACCACGTGATGATCGGGTGTGATAGGCTCTACGTTCAAATACAACGGGTGCAAAACAGTTGCACACGCGGTATACTCAAGTTAAACTTGACGAGCCTAGCATATACAGATATGGCCTCAGAACACGGAGACCGAAAGGTCGAGCGTGAATCATATAGTAGATATGATCAACATAGTGATGTTCACCATTGAAAACTACTCCATCTCATGTGATGATCGGACATGGTTTAGTTGATTTGGATCACGTGATCACTTAGATGACTAGAGGGATGTCTGTATAAGTGCGAGTTCTTTAGTAATATGATTAATTGAACTTAAATTTATCATGAACTTAGTACCTGATAGTATTTTGCTTGTCTATGTTTGTTGTAGATAGATGGCTTGTGCTGTTGTTCCGTTGAATTTTAATGCGTTCCTTGAGAAAGCTAAGTTGAAAGATGATGGTAGCAATTACACGGACTGGGTCCAAAACCTGAGGATTATCCTCCTTGCTGCACAGAAGAATTACGTCCTGGAAGCACCGCTGGGTGCCAGGCCTGCTGTAGATGCAACTGACGACGTTAAGAACGTCTGGCAGAGCAAAGCTGATGACTACTCGATAGTTCAGTGTTCCATGCTTTACAGCTTGGAACCGGGTCTTCAACGACGTTTTGAACGTCATGGAGCATATGAGATGTTCCAGGAGTTGAAGTTAATATTTCAAGCAAATGCCCGGATTGAGAGATATGAAGTCTCCAATAAGTTCTATAGCTGCAAGATGGAGGAGAATAGTTTTGTCAGTGAACGTATACTCAAAATGTCTGGGTATAATAATCACTTGATTCAACTGGGAGTTAATCTTCCTGATGATAGTGTCATTGACAGAATTCTTCAATCACTGCCACCAAGCTACAAGAGCTTCGTGATGAACTATAATATGCAAGGGATGGACAAGACTATTCCCGAGCTCTTCGCAATGCTAAAGGCTGCGGAGGTAGAAATCAAGAAGGAGCATCAAGTGTTGATGGTCAATAAGACCACCAGTTTCAAGAAAAAGGGTAAAAGGAAGAAGAAGGGGAACTTTAAGAAGAACAGCAAACAAGTTGCTGCTCAAGAGAAGAAACCCAAATCTGGACCTAAGCCTGAGACTGAGTACTTCTACTGCAAGCAGACTGGTCACTGGAAGTGGAACTGCCCCAAGTATTTGGCGGATAAGAAGGATGGCAAGGTGAACAAAGGTATATGTGATGTGCATGTTATTGATGTGTACCTTACTAATGCTCACAGTAGCAACTGGGTATTTGATACTGGTTCTGTTGCTAATATTTGCAACTCAAAACAGGGACTACGGATTAAGCGAAGATTGGCTAAGGACGAGGTGACGATGCACGTGGGAAATGGTTCCAAAGTCGATGTGATCGCGGTCGGCACGCTACCTCTACATCTACCTTCGGGATTAGTTTTAGACCTGAATAATTGTTATTTGGCGCCAACGTTGAGCATGAACATTATATCTGGATCTTGTTTGATGCGAGGCGATTATTCATTTAAATCAGAGAATAATGGTTGTTCTATTTATATGAGTAATATCTTTTATGGTCATGCACCCTTGAAGAGTGGTTTATTTTTATTTAATCTTGATAGTGGTGATACACATATTCATAATGTGGAAACAAAAAGATGCGGAGTTGATAATGATAGTGCAACTTATTTGTGGCACTGCCGTTTGGGTCATATTGGTGTAAAGCACATGAAGAAACTCCATACTGATGGAGTTCTGGAATCACTTGATTATGAATCACTTGGTACTATGACTAAAACACCGTTCTCTGGAACTATGTAGCGAGCAACAGACTAGTTGGAAATCATACATACCGATGTATGTGGTCCAATGAATGTTGAGGCTCGCGGCGGATATCGTTATTTTCTCACCTTCACAGATGATTTGAGAAAATATGGGTATATCTACTTAATGAAACACAAGTCTGAAACATTTGAAAAGTTCAAAGA
Organism: Triticum timopheevii; assembly: GCA_963921465.1. Taxonomy (NCBI): domain Eukaryota; kingdom Viridiplantae; phylum Streptophyta; class Magnoliopsida; order Poales; family Poaceae; genus Triticum; species Triticum timopheevii. The sequence goes on from OY997271.1 coordinate 118,139,738, forward strand.
ATTTCAGAGTGAAGTGGAAAATCATCATAACAAGAAAATAAAGTTTCTACGATCTGATCGTGGAGGAGAATATTTGAGTTACGAGTTTGGTTTACATTTGAAACAATGCGGAATAGTTTCGCAACTCACGCCACCCAGAACACCACAACGAAATGGTGTGTCCGAACGTCGTAATCGTACTTTACTAGATATGGTGCGATCTATGATGTCTCTTACTGATTTACTGCTATCATTTTGGGGTTATGCTTTAGAGACGGCCGCATTCACATTAAATAGGGCACCATCAAAATTCGTTGAGACGACGCCTTATGAACTGTGGTTTGGCAAGAAACCAAAGTTGTCGTTTCTTAAAGTTTGGGGCTGAGATGCTTATGTGAAGAAACTTCAACCAGATAAGCTCGAACCCAAATTGGAGAAATGTGTCTTCATAGGATACCCAAAAGAGACGATTGGGTACACCTTCTATCACAGATCAGAAGGAAAGACTTTTGTTGCTAAATTCGGATCTTTTCTAGAAAAAGAGTTTCTCTCGAAAGAAGTGAGTGGGAGGAAAGTAGAACTTGATGAGGTAACTGTACCTGCTCCCTTATTGGAAAATAGTTCATCACAGAAACCGGTTCCTATGACGACTACACCAATCAGTGAGGAAGCTAATGATATTGATCATGAAACTTCAGATCAAGTTACTACCGAACTTCGTAGGTCAAATAGAGTAAGATACACACCAGAGTGGTACAGTAATCCTATTCTGGAAGTCATGTTACTTGACCATGGCGAACCTACGAACTATCAGGAAGCAATGATGAGCCCAGATTCCGCAAAATTGCTTGAGGCCATGAAATCTGAGATGGGATCCATGTATGAGAAAAAAGTATGGACTTTGATTGACTTGCCCGATGATCGGCAAGCCATCAAGAATAAATGGATCTTCAAGAAGAAGACATACGCTGATGGTAATGTAACTGTCTACAAAGCTCGACTTATTGCGAAAGGTTTTTGACAAGTTCAAGGAGTTGACTACGATGAGACTTTCTCACCCGTAGCGATGCTTAAGTCTGTCCGAATCATGTTAGCAATTGCCGCATTTTATGATTATGAAATATGGCAAATAGATGTCAAAACTGCATTCCTGAATGGATTTCTGGGAGAAGAGTTGTATATGATGCAACCCGAAGGTTTTGTCGATCCAAAAGGTGCTAACAAAGTGTGCAAGATCCAGCGATTCATTTATGGACTGGTGCAAGCCTCTTGGAGTTGGAATAAACTCTTTGATAGTGTGATCAAAGCATATGGTTTTATACAAAATTTTGGAGAAGCCCGTATTTACAAGAAAGTGAGTGGGAGCTCTGTAGCATTTCTGATATTATATGTAGATGACATATTGTTAATTGGAAATGATATAGAATTTCTGGATAGCATAAAGGGATACTTGAATAAAAGTTTTTCGATGAAAGACCTCGGTGAAGCTGCTTACATATTGGGCATCAAAATCTATAGATATAGATCAAGACGCTTAATTGACTTTCACAAAGCACATACTTTGATAAAGTTTTGAAAAGGTTCAAAATGGATCAGGCAAAGAAAGGGTTCTTGCCTGTATTACAAGGTGTGAAGTTGAGTCAGACTCAATGCCCGACCACAGCAGAAGATAGAGAGAAAATGAAAGATGTTCCCTATGCTTCAGCCATAGGCTCTATCATGTATGCAATGCTGTCTACCAGACCTGATGTATGCTTAGCAATAAGTTTAGCAGGGAGGTACCAAAGTAATCTAGGAGTGGATCACTGGACAGCGGTCAAGAATATCCTAAAATACCTGAAAAGGTTTAAGGATATGTTTCTCATTTATGGAGGTGATAAAGAGCTAGTCGTAAATGGTTACGTCGATGCAAGCTTTGACACTGATCCGGATGATTCTAAATCGCAAACCGGATACGTGTTTATATTGAATGGTAGAGCTGTCAGTTGGTGCAGTTCTAAACAAAGCGTCATGGCGGGATCTACATGTGAAGCGGAGTACATAGCTGCTTCGGAAGCAGCAAATGAAGGAGTCTGGATGAAGGAGTTCATTTTCGATCTAGGTGTCATACCTAGTGCATCGGGACCAATGAAGATCTTATTTGACAATACTGGTGTAATTGCCTTGGCAAAGGAATCTAGATTTCACAAGAGGACCAAGCACATCAAGAGACGCTTCAATTCCATCCGGGACCAAGTCCAGGTGGGAGACATAAAGATTTGCAAGATACATACGGATCTGAATGTTTCAGACCCGTTGACTAGGCCTCTTCCACGAGCAAAACATGATCAGCACCAAGGCTCCATGGGTGTTAGAATCATTACTATGTAATCTAGATTATTGACTCTAGTGCAAGTGGGAGACTGAAGGAAATATGCCCTAGAGGCAATAGTAAAGTAATTATTTATTTCCTTATATCATGATGAATGTTTATTATTCATGCTAGAATTGTATTAACTGAAAACATGATACATGTGTAAATACATAGACAAACTTAATGTCACTAGTATGCCTCTACTTGACTAGCTCATTAATCAAAGATGGTTATGTTTCCTAACCATAGACATGAGTTATCATTTGATTAACGGGATCACATCATTAGGAGAATGATGTGATTGACATGACCCATTTCGTTAGCTTAGCACTTGATCGTTTAGTATGTTGCTATTGCTTTCTTCATGACTTATACATGTTCCTTCAACTATGAGATTATGCAACTCCCGTTTACCGGAGGAACACTTTGTGTGCTACCAAATGTCACAACGTAACTGGGTGATTATAAAGGAGCTCTACATGTGTCTCCAAAGGTACATGTTGAGTTGGCGTATTTCGAGATTAGGTTTTGTCACTCCGATTGTCGGAGAGGTATCTCTGGGCCCTCTCGGTAATGCACATCACTATAAGCCTTGCAAGCAATGTAACTAATGAGTTAGTTACGGAATGATGCATTACATAACGAGTAAAGAGACTTGCCGGTAACGAGATTGAATTAGGTATTGGGATACCAACGATCAAATCTCGGGCAAGTAACATACCGATGACAAAGGGAACAACGTATCTTGTTATGCGGTTTGACAGATAAAGATCTCCGTAGAATATGTAGGAGCCAATATGAGCATCCAGGTTCCGCTATTGGTTACTGAACGGAAACGTGTCTCAGTCATGTCTACATAATTCTCGAACCCGTAGGGTCCACACGCTTAAGGTTTCGATGACAGTTATATTATGAGTGTATGAGTTTCGATGTACCGAAGGTTGTTTGGAGTCCCGGATGTGATCACGGACATGACGAGGAGTCTCAAAATGATCAAGACATAAAGATCGATATATTGGACGACTATATTTGGACACCAGAAAGGTTTCGGGTGAGATTGGGACAATACCGGAGCTCCGGGAGGTTATCGGACCCCCCCCCCTCCCGGAGGTATATGGGCCTTATTGGGCCTTAGTGGAAAGGAGGGGAAAGGAGCAAGGGAGGGGGCGCCCCCCCACCCAAGCCCAATCTGAATTGGGAGGGGGGCCGGCCCCCCTGTCCTTCCTCCCTCCTTCCTCTTCCTTCCCTCTCCCTCTCCTAATAGGAAAAGGGGGGAGTCCTACTCCCGGTGGGAGTTGGACTCCCCCTAGGGCTCGCCACCCCCCTTGGCTGGCCCCCTCCTCCACTCCTTTATATACGGGGGAGGGGGCACCCCATAGACACAACAATTGATCTCTTGATCTCTTAGCCGTGTGTGGTGCCCCCCTCCACCATAGTCCTCCTCGATAATATTGTAGCGGTGCTTAGGCAAAGCCCTGCGACGGTAGAACATCAACATCGTCACCACGCCATCGTGCTGACGGAACTCTCCCTCGACACTCGGCTGGATCGGAGTTCAGGAGATGTCATCGAGCTGAACGTGTGATAGAACTCGGAGGTGTCGTAGTTTCGGTGCTTGATCGGTCGGGCCGTGAAGACGTACGACTACATCAACCGCGTTGTTCTAATGCTTCCGCTTTCGGTCTACAAGGGTACGTGGACGACACTCTCCCCTCTCATTGCTATGCATCACCATGATCTTGCGTGTGCATAGGAAAATTTTGAAATTACTATGTTCCCAACAACCTTTCCTAGCATGATTATATGTCATAATAGTAGTTCATCTCATAAAACTTCTCACGAACAAGCAATTCACATGTTAAAGCATAGACTATAAACTTTCTTGAAAACTAGCAAACTTCATTCTCAGTCATCAAACAATTACAATTCATCCTATTTTCAGGAAGGGTCTATGTCAGAGCTTTGATTTAGCAAACTTCACATACTCAACTATCATATAGTCTTCTACAATTGCTAACACTCACGCAATACTAATGGTTATGGAGATTTAATCGGACACTGAGAAAGATAGGGTCTTATAGTGTTGCCTCCCAACGTATTCACCTTTGGGTGATGTCAACAATAATAGTTCATGCTAACTTACATCCAATTGGATATATATATATATATATATATATATATATATATATATATATATATATATATATATATATATATATATATCAGGATCTTTCCAACACGAGGTGCTTGCCAAAGGATAAAATGAAAAAGGGAAAGGTGAAGATCACCTTGACTCTTGCATAAAGTAAAAGACATAAAGTAAAAGATAGGCCCTTCGCAGAGGGAAGCAGAGATTGTCATGCGCTTTTAGGGTTGGATGCACAAAATCTTAATGCAAAAGAACGTCACTTTATATTGCTACTTGTATATGGACCTTTATTATGCAGTCCGTCGCTTTTATTGCTTCCATAACAAGATCGTATAAAGCTTATTTTCTTCACACTAATAGATCATACATATTTAGAGAGCAATTTTTATTGCTTGCACCGATGACAACTTACTTGAAGGATCTTACTCAATCCATAGGTAGGTATGGTGGACTCTCATGGCAAAACTGGGTTTAAGGATATTTGGAATCACAAGTAGTATCTCTACTTGGTGCAAGGAATTTGGCTAGCATGAGGGGGAAAGGCAAGCTCAACATGTTTGAATGATCCATGACAATATACTTCAATTGAGATGTGAGAAAACATAACCCATTACGTTGTCTTCCTTGTCCAACATCAACTCTTTAGCATGTCATACTTAATGAGTGCTCACAATTATAAAAGATGTCTAAGATAGTATATTTATATGTGAATTCTCTCTTCCTTCAATATTCATTCATGAATTGTTCAAATGACCAATACAATGCTTGCTAACCTTCACTAAATTTATAACCTCTACTTCTTAGATGTGAAGTCATTACTCCCCATGGTATAAGCAAATGAAACATATATAATTTCAGATTTATGACATTCAACTCATTCAACCATTTACTCATAGAATATAAGTAAAGCATACGAGTGAATGACAAACTACTCCAACAAGATATAAGTGAAGAACAATGAGTAGTTAAATAATTATGTAGCTATATGAAGACTCTCTCTCATTAAAGAATTTCAGATCTTAAGTACTTTATTCAAACAGCAAGCAAAACAAAATAAAATGACATTGCAAGGATAGCACAACTCATGTGAAGAAGCAAAAACTTAGGCTCAACCGATACTAACCGATAGTTGTTGAAGAAGAAAGGTGGGATGCCTAACGGGGCATCCCCAAGCTTAGATGCTTGAGACTTCTTGAAATATTATATTGGGATGCCTTGAGCATCCCCAAGCTTGAACTTTTGTGTCTCCTTAATTCCTCTCATATCATGGTTTCTCTATTTCTCAAAAGCTTCATCCACACCAAACTCAACAAGAACTCGTGAGTTAGGTTAGTATAAACCAATGCAAAACCTTATCATTTTCTACTGTAACAAATCACTAAAATTATTATCCAACATTGCATACTAAATGCCTCTGCATATTTAATACTCCTATCCTCAAATAGAATCATTAAACAAGCAAACATATGCAAACAATGCAAACATAACAGCAATCTGCCACTTATGGAACTCCAAACATTCTACCAAATTAGGAAGTCGTAAGAAATTTGTGTGCCAATCCAGAGCAAAACGAATCAGATCAAAATCACGTTTCCATGAATTATCAAAACTAAATGACTGGGTGCAAAAGTTTCTGATTTTCAGCAGGATCAACACAACTATGATCGTAAGCTATCCTAAAGGTCTTACTTGGCACTTTATTGAAACAAAAGCTATAAAACATGATTAATACAGTAGCATAATCATGTGGACACACAAAAACAGTAGGGGTAAATATTGGGTTGTCTCCGAACAAGCGCTTTTCTTTAATGCCTTTCTAGCTAGGCATGATGATGACAATGATGCTCACATAAAAGATAAGAATTGAAACATAAAGAGAGCATCATGAAGAATATTACTAGCACATTTAAGTCTAACCCACTTCCTATGCATAGGGATTTTGTGAGCAAACAACTTATGGGAACAATAATCAACTAGCATTGGAAGGCAAAATAAGCATAACTTCAAAACTTTAAGCACACAGAGAGGAAACTTGATATTATTGCAATATGTAAGAACACATGTTCCTCTCTCATAATAATTTTCAGTAGCATCATGAATGAATTCAACAATATAACCAGCACCTAAAGCATTCTTTTCATGATCTACTTGCATAGAAAATTTACTACTCTCCACATAAGCAAAATTCTTCTCATTCAGAATAGTGGGAGTATCATAAGAGACTTGAATACTATAAATTGTTTCCACAATAAAAGAGTAATGTTCAGAAAAAGGGTAATCATAATCATGAAAAGTTTTATAAATATAATCATCACTACTTTTTATAGCATAAGTTTCATCACAATAATTATCATAAGTACCAGCTTCGTTCTCATCATAATCGATTGAAACCTCTCCCAAGATAGTGGAATCATCACTAAATAAAGTTGACACTCTTCCAAACCCACTTTCATCAATATAATCATCATAGGTAAGAGGCATGCTATCATCATAACAACTTTGCATATCAAAACTTGGGATGCTAAAAATATCATCTTCATTAAACATAGCATCCCCAAGCTTGGGACAAACATTAATTTCAGCAAATATATTCTCAAATATGTCATCCTCATCAAACATAGCTTCCCCAAGCTTGGGCCTTTTCATATAATAAGCATAATCACTCTCATCATTAAAAATATGGATAGCACCAATAGTATAGCAATTATCATCATCACAATGAGTAGTAGGAGCAACATCATTTGGGAGGGATACCTTTTTACCTTTATTACTCCTTCTTTTCTTTTTCTTCTTCACATTATGTGTGGGTTCAACCTTCTTCTTTGAGCTCCTTATTGATGAGATTGGTTGATCAGAAAGCTCCTCCTCGTTACCTGATTCATCATAAGAAATAATAGGAGGATATTGGGAAGTCTCTTCCCTTTCATTAGTATTCTCTTCATCTTCTAATTGCTTTCTTTTCTTTAGGTAATTGGCAATATAAGGATTTTCAATGCAATTCACCGCACAATACAAATAAATCTTCTCTAGATCAAAATCAAGAAATCTATCAAGATTAAATTTTGGAATACCCTCAGTTATACATTCCATTTCTTCATACCTCAAAACAAGACTAAGCTCTTTATGATGCTCAAGGGTAATCAAGTTATCACAATTTTTGGACACGATTCGATCATGAAACAATTTGCATTGGAGATTTAAATAACCACGTTCATTGCAAAGTTCACAAGGAGCGCGGAAAATATTGAATCTTTTAGCACAATCATCAAGACTTTCTTGCAACAGTTTAGTTTCTAAATGTTTATGCCTCTTGCACTATCTATCTTCCCTATTTGGTGCGTACTTGCAAACCCAATCTACTCCACAAAAATTGACATGCTTATAAGAGATATTTTCATCATAACTAGTGCAATCATCATTAGTACTATGAATATTCAAAGAGTTCATACTAACAACATTTCAATCAAGCTCATCATTCAAAGATTTAGTACCAAGCATTTTTAATGCATTCTTCTTCTAGCACTTGAGCACAATTTTCCTTTCCATCAAACTCACGAAATATATTAAAAAGATTAAGCGTATGAGACAAGCTTAACTCCATTTTTTTGTAGTTTTTCTTTTATAAACTAAACTAGTGATAAAACAAGAAACAAAAATATTCGATTGCAATATCTAAAGATATACCTTCAAGCACTCACTTCCAGCAACGGCGCTAGAAAAGAGCTTAGTTGACGGGGTATGGGTGCCGCTTACCTAGCCTCCCCGGCAACGGTGCCAGAAAAGAGCTTGATGTCTACTACACAACCTTCTTCTTGTAGACGTTGTTGGGCCTGCAAGTGCACAGGTTTGTAGGACAGTAGCAAATTTCCCTCAAGTGGATGACCTAAGGTTTATCAATCCGTGGGAGGCGTAGGATGAAGATGGTCTCTCTCAAACAACCCTGCAACCAAATAGCAAAGAGTCTCTTGTGTCCCCAACACACCCAATACAATGGTAATTTGTATAGGTGCACTAGTTCGGCAAAGAGATGGTGATACAAGTGCAATATAGATGGTAAATATAGGTTTTAAATCTGAAAATATAAAAATAGTAAGGTAACTAATGGTAAAAGTGAGCGTAAACGGTATTGCAATGATAGGAAACAAGGCATAGGGTTCATACTTTCACTAGTGCAAGTTCTCTCAACAATAATAACATACTTAGGTCATATAACAATCCCTCAACATGCAACAAAGAGTCACTCCAAAGCCATTAGGTCATATAACAATCCCTCAACATGCAACAAAGAGTCACTCCAAAGCCACTAATAGCGGAGAACAAACAAAGAGAGTATGGTAGGGTACGAAACCACCTCAAAGTTATCCTTTCTGTTCTATCTATTCAAGAGTCCGTAGTAAAATAACATGAAGCTATTCTTTCTGTTCAATCTATCATAGAGTTCATACTAGAATAACACCTTAAGACACAAATCAACCAAAACCCTAATGTCACCTAGATACTCCATTGTCACCTCAAGTATCCATGGGCATGATTATATGATATGCATCACACAATCTCAGATTCATCTATTCAAGCAACACAAAGTACTTCAAAGAGTGCCCCAAAGTTTCTACCGGAGAGTCAAGACGAAAACGTGTGCCAACCCCTATGCATAGGTTCATGGGCGGAACCAGCAAGTTGATCACCAAAACATACATCAAGTGGATCACGTGAATATCCCATTGTCACCACAGATAAACACGGCAAGACATACATCAAGTGTTCTCAAATCCTTAAAGACTCAATCCGATAAGATAACTTCAAGAGGAAAAGTCAATTCATCACAAGAGAGTAGAGGGGGAGAAACATCATATGATCCAACTATAATAGCAAAGCTCGCGATACATCAAGATCGTGCCATAGAGAGAACACGAGAGAGAGAGAGAGAGAGAGAGAGAGAGAGATCAAACACATAGCTACTGGTACATACCCTCAGCCCCGAGGGTGAACTACTCCCTCCTCGTCATGGAGAGCGCCGGAATGATGAAGATGGCCACCGGTGAGGGATCCCCCCTCCGGCAGGGTGCCGGAACGGGCTCCCGAGAGGTTTTTGGTGGCTACAGAGGCTTGCAGCGGCGGAACTCCCGATCTATCTTCGTATTTGATGGTTTTAGGGTATATGGGAATATATAGGTGAAAGAAGTCAGTCGGGGGAGCCACGAGGGGCCCACGAGATAGGGGGTGCGCCCAGGGGGGTGGGTGCGCCCTCCTATCTCCTGGCCTCCTCGAAGCTTCCCTGGCATGTTCGTTCCAAAAATCACGCTCCCGACGGTTTCATTCCGTTTGGACTCCGTTTGATATTCCTTTTCTTCAAAATACTGAAACAGGCAATAAAACAGCAATATGGGTTGGGCCTCCGATTAAAAGGTTAGTCCCAAAAGTAATATAAAAGTGTATAATAAAGCCCGTAATCATTCAAAACAAATAATAAAATAGCATGAATGCTTCATAAATTATAGATACGTTGGAGATGTATCAGCCCCCGAGTGGCATCCCTTCTTTCTTCTAACAACCATCGGTATTTTACTTGGAACTATGTTTTTATTCGTCACATATTATGAGTCTTTCCTTGGACCGTCTTGTATGATATGAATCTTTTCTTGTTTTTCTTTGTGTTTTAAGTCTTGAATTCGTGCTAGACACACCTTTTTGAGAGAGCCAAAATGCATGCTATGCTTGCTCCTATGCTTCACTTAAATTTTTAGAGCCTTGGAATTGCTCTAGTGCTTCACTTATATCTTTTTTAGCACGGTGTGCTTTGTTATTTTTGAAGAAATGCTATCATGCTTCACTTAGATTTATTTGGGAGTTAGTAAAAAATTTAAGAAATTATCTCTTGCTTCACTTAGATTATTTTGTGAGAAAGAAATATTTGCTCATGTTCTTCACTTATATTTGTTTGAGCTTATTAAAAGCAACATATGAAAATAGTCCCAAAGTGATAGATATCCAAGGAGGATATAATAAAAACTTTCATGAAGATCATTGGACAAAATAAACTTGGTTCTTAGTAATGGTTTTGAGATATGATGATGTGATATGTGAGTCATGTTAATGAGTAATTATGCTTTAGTAAGAATATTGGTATTAAGGTTTGTGATTCCCTATGCAAGCAAGAAAGTCAATAGTTATGCAATGAAACATCATGCACGCAGCGGCAACTACATGCAGCTATCCGACCGGTCGCGTGTCGTGTGATGATCTGTACAAAATGATTTAAGAATAGAGTAAAGTGGAGATACATCGCTCTATATAGAGATATACATTGCCCATGTTGGTACGGGTGGGCTCGGCCCGGGTACAGGTCTGACACACAATGGGGACAGGGCGTGCAGTGTAGGCCATCATTTTTTGGAACGCGAGCCTGGTGATTTGTCCACAAAGTTTTGTACGGGGTCGGTACTGGGTGGTGGGGACACAACTTGGGCGCATGTCTTGGGAATTCCCATGTCCTGCATCTCGCACCAGATTCCTTTTTCAACTGAGGGGAAAGAACATGCTGAGCTTGAAAAAACTCGCCGGATATGCATTAGTTGGATCGGGGGGGGGGGGCTTGACTAATGTCGAGTTCTCCGGAGTGTCGAGCACAAAGTTCAGTTCTGGGGGCGGGGATGTGGTGTCGGCAACCCCCGGCTACGCGACGCCGGCCGTCGTCTCGCACACCTCCATCCAGTCAATCCACCGCGGTGCCATGGCGTCATCCTGCGCGACAATCAGTTCTCGGGGCAGGGTGTGCCGGCGGCGCAACCGGCCGTCGTCTCGAGCTACGCCGTGCAGTCGTTACGTCACGGCGGCCCGGCTTAAGCAAACACCACCATCCACGTTGGCTGGAAGCGCAAGTACCTACTGAATTTCTGTCTCCTGTGAGAAAGGTGTAATTTCTGTCGCCAAAAGTCGCACAGGCCTCCATCCTGCGCCAGTTATCAAGCTGAAGGATGAACAGAAAAACAAAAACAACAACAAAAACGGGCTCATCTGATGGATGGTTGTACAAATCAGACTTACTCCTTGGTTCGGCCACTTGTAGAAACGGACGCGGGGTTCCGGTCTGTCCTGGACACAAACCATCCTTGTCCCGATGCACCTGGGGCACAGGATTAATGGCAGCAACGGCGGGGGTGCTCGGAGACACCGAGCAGAAGATGAGCTTTGGGACATCTTGGCGCACCGCTGTCGGTGGATCGGTACAATGCGAGATGCTTGTGCATGTTTGAATGAGAACTACAAACGACCATTATTGTACGGCCGGGTGCATGGGCCTTAAATACATCCAGGGCAAAAAGTGTTTACATTATATAGTGTCTCAGTGCAATGGTTGTCGTCCTCTCGCCCTGCACATGTACAACGCTCTGTAGCCGTTTGTCAGATTTCCTGTCAGTGCATGGTATTTCAAATACGCGAAATACGCAACATATATCACACGCCAGTGGGCCTCTATACTCCAAGTAGCAAGTTTGGGTGCTACTAATCGCAACGCTGTGCCAGCCGTCGATGCTTGCATGCAGCTGCCGCTGCGTGCAGCATTGCACTTCTCATGAGATTACATCCTACTTGTGGTGCATTATTTGGTGTTACTTATGCTTAATGCTCAGGTACAAGATTTTTCGTTTCTTGGTTGGACACTTCCCAATCTTTTTGCTAGCCTTCATTTTGCACTAAGTATGATCACTACTTGTGCATCCAAAACCCTTTAAACCAGTTTTGCCTTATGAGTCCACTATACCTACCTATATGCGGTATTTCAGTGCCGTTCTAAGCAAATTTGCATGTGCCATCTCTAATTTTCAAAATAAATTTCTCTTTCATGTGCTCGTACCGCTCGTGAGGTGGTGAGGGGTGGCCGATGTTTTCCATGCTAGATGTGTTATTCTTACGATGAGTGTTTATTCACTTGTCATTGCACGAGAGTACGGCAAAGGTATTAGGGATGCCCAGTCCCGAAGTAAAAAATGAATTTACTTTATGTTGTCAAATAATAAATTCCTTGGAAAGTGTTGGTATGGGGGGCACCCATGGATACGTTTAGCCATGAAAAGTGAAAGTATGATGGAAAAAGGAATAAATTTTATTTTCTGTTTGGGAACCGCCTATGATGTATCTAGCATGGAAAGTATTGGGAACTCTAAGTGGTTTTCGTTGGTGGGAAAAGTATGCCTCCCAAAATGTTTTTATCTCTCAATTTTCGCTTTGAGCTTTGGCACCTCTGCAAATCCATACTTTCCTCTGCAAAGGACCTTTCTTTTACTTTATGCAAAAAAAATTTGAATTTGAGTCTCCATCTTCTCTTATAAAGCACCAACTAAGGGGCACTATGATCATATTTGAGCATTGGGTGTAGCTAATATTCGAGTGTGTTTCATGAATGGATCAATGGTTGAGCATGATGGGCTAGGGATAACTTGCTTTAGTGTTGATATTTTGAAAGACATGGTTGCTTGTTGATATGCTTGAGTATTAAAGTCTTCATGTAAAAACTAGACTATTGCTTTGAACCATATAAAAGTCCAAATGTCCATGCTACAAAGGAAATAATATGTGATGAATACGTTAGGCAGCATTCCACATCAAAAATTCTGTTTTTATCATTTACCTACTCGAGGACGAGCAGGAATTAAGCTCGGGGATGCTGATACGTCTCTAACGTATCTATAATTTTTTATTGTTCCATGCTGTTATATTATCATTCTTGGATGTTTTACAATCATTTTATAGTCATTTTATATCATTTTTTGGTACTAACCTATTGACATAGTGCCCAGTGCCAGTTGTTGTTTTCTGCTTGTTTTTTACATCACAGGAAATCAACACCAAACGGAGTCCAAACGTAGCAAAAGTTTTTGTGGTTTTTTTTGGACCAAAAGAAATCCAGTGGGCCAAAGAAGTACTAGAGGGTCATCCCGTGGTGAGCACAAGACACCAGGGTGCGTCTGGAGGCCCAAGCGCGCCCTGGTGGGTTGTGCCCACCACGGTGGCCTCCTGCACCGCCTTTTTGCTCTATAAATACCCAAATATTCCAGAAACCCTGGGGGAGTCGACGAAAATCAATTCCAACAGCTGCAAGTTCCAGAAACACCAAATCCAATCTAGACACCATCTTAGAGGGGTTCATCATGTCCATTGGTGCCTCTTCGATGATGCGTGAGTAGTTCTTTGTAGACCTTCGGGTCCGTAGTTAGTATCTAGATGGCTTCCTCTCTCTCTCTCTCTCTCTCTCTCTCTCTCTCTCTTTCTCTCTCTCTCTCTCTCTCTTGATTCTCACTACAATGGTCTCTTGGAGATCCATATGATTAAGTCTTTTTGTGGTGTGTTTGTTGGGATCCGATGAACTTTGAATTTATGATCATATCTATGTTTTTATCCATGAAAGTTATTTGAGTCTTGTTGGATCTCTTATATGCATGATTGATTATAGCCTCGTATTTCTTCTCCGATATTTGGGTTTTGTTTGGCCAACTTGATATATTTATCTTGCAATGGGAAGAGGTGCATGATGGGTTTGATCTTACGGTGCTTGATCCCAGTGACAGAAGGGGAAACGACACGTATGTATCATTGCTATTAAGGATAACAAGATGGGGTATATTTATACGTAAATAGATCTTGTCTACATCATTTCATCGTTCCTATTACATTACTCCGTTTTTCCATGAACTTAATACACTAGATGCATGCTAGATAGTGGTCGACGTGTGGAGTAATAGTAGTAGATGCAAGCAAGAGTCGGTCTACTAATCTTGGACGTGATGCCTATATAATGATCATTGCTTGGATATCATCATGATTATTCGAAGTTCTATCAATTGCCCAACAGTAATTATTTTCCCATCGTTTGCTATTTTCCTCAAGGGAAGCCACTAGTGAAACCTACGGCCCCCGGGTCTCTTCTTTATTATATTTGCCTTCGCGATCTATTTTCCTTTGCTTTTATTTTTGGATCTATTAAACCAAAAATACAAAAATACCTTTGCTACATTTTATTTTATTTGTGATCTATTTATCCTATCTATTACAACTTATCACGTCTTGTCGCCAATTTATGGCACCATTACCCGAAAGGGATTGACAACCCCTTTAACACGTCGGGTTGCAAGTATTTGTTATTTGTGTGCAGGGGTTGTTTACATTGTGTTGCTTGGTTCTCCTACTAGTTCGATAACCTTGGTTTCATCACTGAGGGAAATACCTACCCTCGTTGTGCTGCATCATCCCTTCCTCTTTGGGGAAATACTGACGTAGTTCAAGCAGACATCAGAATCCTACTTGGGGTCCCTCCCAAGCCGCCCCCCCCCCCCTTTTCTTATTTGGAGTGCGGGGAAAGGCAGTGGAGGGTGGCGCCCCCCCCCCCTTCCTTTCTCCCATGAGAGGGAAAGGCAGGATGGACTAGCCCTCCCCTTTTTCCTTCCCTAGGGTTGGAAAACAAGGGAGGGGCGCACCAGCCCCCTTGTGGGCTGGTCCGTCCCCTCCTTTGGCCCATAAGGCCCATATCTTGCCGGGGGGTGCCCGGCCTTCCGGTGACCCGATTCCTTCCTGGTACATCCCGAAACACTTCCGGTGTCCAAATACCATCGTCCTATATATCAATCATTACCTCTCGACCATTTCGAGACTCCTCGTCATGTCTGTGATCTCATCCGGGACTCCGAACAACATTCGGTCACCAAAACATATAACTCATATAACACTATATCGTTAACGAACGTTAAGCGTGCAGACCCTACGAGTTTGAGAACTACGTAGACATGACCGAGACACCTCTCCGATCAATAAACAATAGCGGGACCTAGATGCCCATATTGGCTCCTACATATTCTACAAAGATCTTTATCGGTCGAACCGTTATGACAACATACGTAATTCCCTTTGACCATCGGTATGTTACTTGCCTGAGATTCGATCGTCGGTATCTCTATACCTAGTTCAACCTCGTTACCGGGAAGTCTCTTTACTCGTTCTGTAATACATCACCTCGTGAGTAACTCCTTAGTCATTTGCTTGTAAGCTTATGATGTGTATTACCAAGAGGGCCCAGAGATACCTCTCCGATCCTCGGAGTAAAAAATCCTAATCTCAATCTATGCCAACTCAACAAACACCTTCAGAGATACCTGTAGAGCATCTTTATGATCACCCATTTATGTTGTGACGTTTCATAGCACATAAGGTATTCCTCCCGTATCCGGGAGTTGCATAATCTCATAGTCGAAGGAATATGTATTTGATATGAAGAAAGCAATAGCAAAAAACTGAACGATCATTATGCTAAGCTAATGGATGGGTCTTGTCCATCACATCATTCTCCAAATGATGTGATCCATTATAAAATGACAACACATGTCTATGGTTAGGAAACCTTAACCATCTTTGAACAATGAGCTAGTCTATAGAGGCATACTAGGGACACGGTATTTGCTTATGCATTCACACATGCATTTAAGTTTCTAATCAATAAAACTCTAGCATGAATAATAAGGAAATAAAAAATAACAACTTTATTATTGCATTTAGGGCATATTTCCTTCAGTCTCCCACTTGCACTAGAGTCAATAATCTAGTTCACATCGTCATGTGATTAACACTCATAGTTCACATCGCCATGTGACTAACACCCAAAGAGTTTACTAGAGTCAATAATCTAGTTCACATCGCCATGTGATTAATAACCCAAAGAGTAGTAAGGTGTGATCATGTTTTGCTTGTGAGAGACGTTTAGTCAACGGGCCTGCAATATTCAGATGCGTATGTATTTTGCAAATTTCTATGTCAACAATGCTCTGCATGGAGCTACTCTAGCTAATTGCTCCCACTTTCAAGATTGAGACTCAGGATCATTTTGACCGTTGTCCAGTGATCTACTCCTGGATCACTATTATACCCCCATGCCAAACTCATGGCAAGGTACAAACAGGTTTGGTACACAGCATGACATACTTTATAGAACCTATGGCTGAGGCATAGGGAATGACTTTCATTCTCTTTCTATCTTCTGCCGTGGTCGGGTTTTGAGTCTTACTCAACTTCACACCTTGTAATACAGGCAAGAACCCCTTCTTGGACATAACCATTTTGAACTTTTTCAAATCTTATCAAGGTATGTGTTTTGTGAAAGTCCTATTAAGCGTCTTGATCTATCCCTATAGATCTTGATGCCCAATATATAAGCAGCTTCACCGAGAGGTCTTTCATTGAAAAATTCTTATTCAAGTATCATTTTATGCTTTCCAGAAATTCTGTATCATTTCCAATCAACAATATGTCAACCACATATAATATCAGAAATGCTACAGAGCTCCCACTCACTTTCTTGTAAATATAGGCTTCACTGTAAGTTTGTATAAAACCATATGCTTTGATCACCTCATCAAAGCGTATATTCCAACTCCGAGATGCTTGCACCAGTCCATAGATGGATCGCTGGAGTTTGCACACTTTGTTAGCCCCTTTAGGATCGACAAAACCTTCTGGTTGCATCATATACAACTCCTCTTTAAGATATCAGTTAAGGAATGCAGTTTTGACATCCATTTGTCAGATTTCATAATTATAAAATGTGGCAAATGCTAACATGATTCGGACATACTTAAGCATCGCTACGGGTGAGAAAGTCTCATTGTAGTCAACCCCTTGAACTTGTCGAAAACCTTTCACGACAAGTTGAGCTTTGTAGACATAACATTACCATCAGCGTCAGTCTTCTTCTTGAAGATCCATTTATTCTCTATGGTTTCCCGATCATCGGGCAAGTCCATCAAAGTCCACACTTTGTTCTCATACATGGATCCTATCTCAGATTTCATGGCCTCAAGCCATCCTATCTCAGAAGCAAAATTCAATCCGGCATAAATTTTTTGTATGATGATCTACAAATTTAAAGCATGAGTAGGGCAATTTCATATCATCAATTTCATCCTCTCCCAAGATTATGCAACATGTTCATGATCAAGTTGCTTAAAATTCATAATATCATTCCTAAGGGAGATGATCTTGGCATGAGGAAAATACTTGGAAATAGAAGCATCTTTACACTTATTCCATGAATCAATACTATTTTTAGGTAAAGATGAAAACCAAGTTTTAGCATGATCTCGTAGCGAGAACGGGAATAGCTTCAATTTAACAATATCATTATCCACATCTTTCTTCTTTTGCATATCACACAACTCAACAAAGTTATTTAGATGGGATGCGGCATCTTCACTAGGAAGGCCGGAAAATTGATCTTTCATAACAAGGTTCAGCAAAGCGGCATTAATTTCATAAGATTCCGCACCAGTGGCGGGAGCAATTGGAGTACTAATAAAATCATTATTATTAGTATTGGAAAAGTCACACAATTAGGTATTCTCTTGAGCCATCATGACAAAGCAAGCAATCTAACACATGAGCAAACAAAAAGCAAGCGAAAAGACGAACGGAAGAAAGGCTAAGAAAAAGGCAAATCTTTTCGAAAATTGTTTTAGAAGTGGGGGAGAGGAAAATGAGAGGCGAATGGCGAATAATGTAATGCAAGAGATGAGAGTTTATGATGGATACTTGGTAGGCTTGATGTAGATCTCCTCGGCAACAGCGCTAGAAATTCTTCCTACTACTACTTGAGCTTGCGTTGGTTTTTCCCTTGAAGAGGAAAGGGTGATGCAGCATAGTAGAGATAAGTATTTCCCTCAGTTAAGAACCAAGGAATCAATCCAGTAGGAGAAACGCGCAAGTCCCCAATAGATGCACCTGCACAAACGATCAAACACTTGCACCCAACGCGGTAAAGGGGTTATCAATCCCTTCACGGTCACTTGCAAAGGTGAGATCTGATAGAGTTAGATAAAACTAAACAAAAGATAAAATGTTTTTAGGTTTTTGGTTTATAGATCTGGAAATAAAAGATTGCAAAATAGTATATCGGAAACTAATATGAAGGAAAATAGACCCGGGGGGCATAGGTTTCACTAGAGGCTTCTCTCATTAAGGCAAATAATACGATGGGTGAACAAATTATTGTCGAGCAATTGATAGAAAAGCGCAAAGTTATGACGATTGTCACACCCTAGCTAGTTCATGCATTAGAGTGTTGCATCATGTCTATTCCATTCAGTAGAAACTTGAAATGGGGATGACAGAACCCCCAGCCCCCTCTGAATCCAACTAGGGTTTACTAAAAATATTTTCAACGAACCTGAAATGCCCTTCTAAAATGTCCATCATTTTTGTCTTGGTTCAGAACCTCTGCCAAAAGTGGTGCACAATTTTCTAGGTCATCCTAAGGTCTTTGAATTAAATCATAAGTATTTGAATTTGGACGTTTAAAATCTATAAAATATTTTAAATGTCCAAATAATCCTAAACTAAAATGTTCCATGTTGTTTATATCCTAAACAGTGGGCATGAGCAGTTTGGGGATTTTTGGAGTTGCTTAGGTATTTTTAGAAAGTCCACAAAGTTACAGAAAAAAATAGAAAACCGAAATCAAAAGAGAGAGAGGGAACTAACCTGGCAGCCCACCAGCCAGCCCACCTAGCCGGCCCAGCCCAGCAGCCGCTCCAGCGAGCTGCTTCACGTGGCCAGGCAGGCAGGCAGGTGCTTGACGTCAACTCCAGCATGCGCCACACAGTTGCTCGCCGCCCTGCTTCCTCCCCTCGCTGCCCTGCTGGCCTGGACGATCTCCACGTCGCGCCCCGACCCCTCTGGACACGACCATTCTCCCCCTGCCTATCTCCCTCGCCCTCCCGCTCCATGGCCGACGCTGCCGCGCCCGCACCACCGTGAAGCTCGCGCTCCCCGTCGTCCCTGCACCGCGCCATCGTGTCCAGGAGCTCCGCCGCCCTCCTCTCCTTCGAGCTAGCCGAGCCCCGAGCGCTCGCTTGCCTCGAGGCCTCTGCACCAACCTCGTACGACCCCGCCACCATCGGAGATCCCTTTCGCCGTCGCCACTGCACCAGCTCGTCCCCGACCGCGCCGACTGCTTCCACATGACCGCCATGAGCCCAGCTACCCCCTCCCCCTTCTCGTTCTCGCTCTCGAGCCCTGCATCAACTGCATGAAGCTTCACCGCACGCACCACCGCCGAGCTCGTCGCCGACGTGTCTCCGGCCAACCACCGGCCACACCACCATGTCCAACACACTCACTGCATCCCCAGGAACCCAACGCATCTCACCACGTGCCTCGTCGTGCCCCGTAGCCTCGGGTTCGTCTTCACCCAACTCCGGCGACTGCCAAGGTCGTCGCCGGCGACGTTTCCGGCCACCCCGAGCTCAACCACCACCACCAAGCGCTGCGGCTTGCTCCCAGCTACACGTAGAAGCCCTTCGCCGCTCTTTTGGTCGCTGGAACGCACTAATGCACTTCCACCGCCGCGTCTGGCCTCGCCGGCGGCTAAACGTCGACGGGTTTGACCCTGTTGACTTGACCAGGTGGGCCCAGATTGACTTCCCCTGAGTCTATGACAAGTGGGGCCCGTTCTGCTAATTAACTTAGATTAGTACTAACTAAATTTAGTTAGTTTAAATAACTACTAACACGCGGGACCCATTGGTCAGTTTGACCTGGACCAGCTCCGTTGACCACTGACGTCATCCTGACGTAATGCTGACGCAGTAAGTTATTTACTGGAATTATTATTACACAGGAAATTCCAGAAAACACCACAAACTTCAAAAATCATAGAAATTAATCTGTAGCTCCAAATGCAAAGTGTTATATATGAAAAATGATCAGAAAAATCCAACCTATCCATCTATACTGGTTTCATGCATGTTTAATCAAGCTAACCTGTTGTTTAGTACAGAACAAGATAAAGCACTTAAAAGGGCCACTTATGAGTTTGAAACTTGAATCTTTGGTTCAAAATAGTTCAAACCCATCTAATCTTAGTTGCATTAGCCCAATACACTCATTTTGCCATGTCTCATGCATGCATCATATTGTTGCATATTGCTTGGTGATGATTGTGTATCGGTGCTCTCTGCGGCAGGTCCTGCCCCCGAGGAGTACCGTGATTACCCCAACGAAGAACAATACCAGTGCACCGACCCATCAGGCAAGCAACCAACCATTTGATCATATCGATACAATCCCATGTTCTCGCTTTTGCTCTCTTTTACTGCATTAAGACAACGCGATTCAAACTGCTGTGTGCTGCAGTAGTTGAACCCATTTCCTCTGCATGACCTGTCATTGCCACAGTAACTAGATGAAACCCACTAGCATGTGTAGGAGTTGATTGAGCCATATGAATGTGTTGTTCCTACCTTGCTATGCCTGCTATGCTTAGAGTCGTGCCAGGTCTGGTTCATCCGGGTGATGGGCTAGAGTGAAATGATCATGTGGGTATGAGAGTAAAGTGTTGAACACGATTTGGTAAAGGTATCGATGAGAGGCCATGTAGGAGTACATGGTGGGTTGTTTCATTGAAGTCGTCCTTAAGCACTGAGATCTGTATGTGTGATTTAAGAATCAGCTACTACCATGCATTGGGCCCGAAACCAATGGACCCTCTCGGCTTATTATTCACCCTAGTCCTCTGTCCAGGAGTTGCAAGTAGTTTCTGGTGTTTGTAGCCTACTGGAGGTCATGGACAGCGCTGACTGCGGGGTGGGCTGTGATGCGGTAGGTACGTGGCCGGGTACACCGGGCACCCGTTAGGTGTCTCGGAACCCTGTTCACATCGTTCGGGGCCGTATGTGGAAACCTCGGCCGGACTCCCTGCGGATGGAACCAGAATAGGCAATAAACCTGGACTAGAGACTTAGGTGTTTAGGTAGGCCGTGGCCGACACCAATGTTGGGCTTCCGCTTGAAGGTTGCCGAGTACATGTCGTGTAAACGGCGGTAAGTGGTGAGAGCGTGTATGAAGAAGTACACCCCTGCAGGGTTAACATCATCTATTCGAATAGCCGCGTCCGCGGTAAAGGACTACTTGGTTGCCTATACAGTTCATAGACAAGTAAATGGAAACTACTAAAAGCCTCAAGATAAGCGTGAGTGCCGAGGATGGCTCTTCCGTAGGAAGACGGAGGTGGATCCTCGGTAGTGTATTGAAGTGGTGAGTAGTGGACTCGAGTGCGCAAAACCATTTCAAGTTGGAGTCTCGTAGGATAGCTTAGCCAAGAGTCAAAGCTGGCTTGCTGCAATAACCCCACCAACCCTTCTTGATAATGTGCATGTATGTAGGATCTGATGTAAGTCTTGCTGAGTACCTTTGTACTCATGTTGCTTCAATTTACTTTTTACAGAAGATGCTACAACCCCTTTTGACGGGTTCTTCGTAGACGTTGACATCGATGAGTAGACTGAGGCCCAGGTGGTGACCCTGAGCTTGTGAAGGACCATGTAGTATAGCTAGGCTTACCCAAGCCTCTTTTATTTTACTAGTTGTCTGTACTCAAACAAATTACTTCCGCTGTTGGCTTGTATGCTTGTATGACTTGAATGTGAGTCGTGTGACCCGTACTTGTGTGTATGCTATGTATGGCTCTCTGAGCCTTTAAATAAAGTACTTGTGTTGTAGAGTCATGTTGTGATGCTTTGTTGTATTTGCACATATCGAGCATATTGTGTGTATGATTGAAATGCTTGGTATGTGTGGGATCTGACTATCTAGTTGTTTATCCTTAGTAGCCTCTCTTACCAGGAAATGTCTCCTAGTGCTTCCACTGAGCCATGGTAGCTCGCTACTGCTCCGGAACACTTAGGCTGGCCGGCATGTGTCCTTCTTCGTTCATGTGTCTGTCCCTTCGGGGAAATGTCACGCGATGAATATCGGAGTCCTGCTAGCCCAGTGCTACAGCCCGGATTCACTCGCTGATGACCGAGATGTTCGATGCTGGGTCATGGATGCATGTCCCTGTAAGTCTGTGCCACTTTGGGTTTACGACTAGCCATGTCAGCCCGGGCTCCTTATCATATGGATGCTAGCAACACTATCATATACGTGTGCCAAAAGGCGCAAATGGTCCCGGGCAAAGGTAAGGCGACACCCGTGGGAATACCGTGCGTGAGGCCACAAAGTGATTTGAGGTGTTACATGCTAGATCGATGTGGCATTGAGTCGGGGTCCCTGACAGCGTTGGCATCAGAGTTGGACTGCTTGTAGGTTCTCCAAGCCAAACTGGTCGATGTTGAGTCTAGAAATGCTTTAGTTATATGTAGGGGAATTGATTGTGGGATGGAACATAAGGCTCTTTTTATTCCTTTACCTCATAGTATTCTGATCTGAGTCAGTCCATTCTTCCACCTGGGGTTAAGGATTAGGATCTCTTCTCTCTATCAGGTTCACGTGTTACTAATCAGTAGTACCTTATAGGTTTGATGATTACAAGCCTAGTTCAGTTCTACTACCCTGTTATGTTGTTAAGTTGGAGCCAGAACCTTGATATGATTGTTGAGTGTCTATGCAACTCTTTGCAAAATGTCTAAAAATCCTTTTTGAGCATTTACAGCCGTTATGCTGTCCAAATTCTGCTAGAAATTCTAATGCCTTTGCATTGTGGTTGTGCTTTCAGATGGCCACTCGTGCTCAAAACCAAGTGGTTCGCCTGACCCGGTGCCTCGATGTGCCCGGTCATACGTCTATGTTAGTCCGGGTAATGATCGAGACGGGTTACCGTTGGTATCCCGAATACACGGTCGAAGAGCAGTTCCGAGACTTTAATCAAAGCCAATATCTCTACACTGTCAGGATATTTCCCTCTTATCCTGGATCTACCGAGCCCCTCCACTGTTCCTATGGACTTGGAGTTACTATTGAGATGGCTGTGTAGGATGCTGCCTATTCTATGATGACCATCATGCGAGTCAGGACTGGCCTGCTTCGGAACACTGACTTCCGTTATATGCCAGCTTCACTCCCGGGAGCGCAAGGGTATCTCCAGGCTATCTATGCTGACTCCACACATGAGGACTCACTAACTCGCACCACTGCCGAGATGCTTGAGGATAAGGACCGAGAGAATCGGGCCTTGAGACTGGAGCTTTTCAACACCCGTGCTGATCATTGGGCCACTTTGACTCGGTTTGCACCGGCTGTGCAAGCTGGATGTATGGATATGAGGGATCTGTATCCTGTTAGATCTGCTCTGCCAGCCATGGTGGATTGGCGTGATGTGGAGGCATCACCCCACCCCGTGGTCCCCGCAGGCCACCGTTTGTTGGTCCAAGATCTCATCCTAGCCCCTATGGTCCACAAGATCCTCAGGAACGTTTGTTTCCGGATGGTCACGTTGAGCTTCTAGGCTATGGTGGTGACTTCTATGAGGACTACTATGGAGCTGTCTGAGTTAGTAGTAGTTTCACTAGTATTGTAATAGTTGTATTTCCACCGTCCTGCGTGACCTGTGGAATATGACTTAGTGTGTATCAATTCTAGAGGTGTAGAAAATAATAATGTATAGGAGCTTGGAATGCCTCCGATGAGATGTAATCTTCCTTTCACCGTAGTAGTACTTTGTTTGGTCTTGTACTAAACCTTGTATGGTGTGTATGACAATGGAATAAAAGAAGCAGTTTATGTATCTACCATGTCATATGGATGATCATCTTGCATTCCGAGTTATCCATTACATTCTACATTTCTATGTCAAAATCTTATCATCCTGGACTAAACCATTGTCTTGTTTTCCTAGGATGGTCAACACCCGCAACAACCCTGCTCCCCCAGAGCAGGCCGAAGGAAGCAGAGTTGGGGAAGCAAACCTGCCTCACCCTCCTTCTCTGGCCGAGGTTATGCTGGAGGCTGAGAGAAACAAGCGGGAGACCAACCGTTTGTTGGAGCGCATTGAACAGAACACAGCACAGCACCAAAGGAATAACTTGGTGTCGCTCAGCGACTTCATCAAGTTACATCCACCCACCTTCCACCACTCCGTCGAGCCTCTCGACGCCGATGACTGGCTTCGCAGCATTACTCACAAGCTACATTCTGCACTCGTAGCTGAGGCTGATAAGGTCACCTTTGCTGCATATCATCTCGAAGGCCCCGCCGGTCTTTGGTGGGAGAACTATGAAGCCATGCGCCCAGCTGGTCATGTCACTACTTGGGCAGAATTTAGTGAGGCTTTCCGTGAACATCACATTCTGGAGGGTCTCATGGACCGTAAATGTGAGGAGTTCTGCAGTTTCACCCAAGGTCGACTCTCTGTGGACGCTTACAGCAGGAAGTTCGGTAACCTAGCACGCTATGCCACTGAAGAAGTCTCCACCGATGCCAAGAAGCAGGCAAGGTTCCGCAAGGGACTTAGCCCCGAGCTTCGCCGAGATCTCCGTTTGCATGAGTGCACCTCTTTTCAGAAGCTTGTGAACAAAGCCATCAGTGCTGAGACGGGTCAGACTGATTTCGAAGCAACACGCAAGCATGGCCGTGACATGGGTTCCTCATCCGGTGCTGGACCTCAGAAGCGCCGGGTGTGGGTGCCTAACACTGCCCTGCCCCCCAGGTTCACACCGAGGCCATCCTATCAGGCGCCTCGTCCAGCTCAGCAGTATGCACCAGCTAAGCCCTATGGTGGGCCAACCAACAATGCTCCTCCACGCACTAGCTCCGTGACATGCTTCAAGTGTGGGGAATCGGGCCACTACTTGCGTGAGTGTCCCCAAACCAACCCCAACCAATCTGGAAAGGCTGTTGGCCGTGGCAAGCCAGCAGGGAAGGTGTACTATGCCAAGCCAGCCACCACTACACGTGGCCATGTGAATTGTGTCTCAGCTGAAGAGGCTCAAGAGGATCCCAACGTCGTTCTCGATACGCTCCTTGTTAATTGCCACCCGGCATCTGTTCTTTTTGATACTGGAGCATCTCATTCATTCATATCCGAAAACTATGCTCGCTTGCATAACACCGCATTCTGTGACATGCCTTCCACCATGGAAATTTCTACTCCTGGTTCTAGATGGCAAACCTCTAGAGTAAGCCATGGGAATGAAATCCAAGTTGACAGACTTGTTTTCCTTGCATCAGATATTAATATCATCTTGGGTATGGACTGGATGTCAGCCCATCATGCCAAGATTGATTGCTTCTCTAGGACTGTTCAACTTACGCATCCTTCGGGAAAGATAGTCAATGTCTTGACCCGAATAGCCAAGCGACAGCTATATTCTCTAAATGCCAGTCCCCTGCCAGACCTCAAAGACGTTCCGGTAGTCCGTGACTTTCCGGATGTCTTTCCAGAAGAATTGCCAGGTGTTCCACCTGACAGAGATGTCGAGTTCATGATAGATCTCATTCCAGGAACTGTCCCAATTTCTAGAAGACCCTGTAAGATGGCACCACTAGAACTAGCCGAGCTTAAGAAACAACTCAATGAGTCCTTAAAAAAGGGTTTCATCCGTCCTAGTTCATCTCCATGGGCTTGCCCCGTCCTCTTCGTCAAGAAGAAGGATGGTACGGACCGGATGGTTGGAGATTATCGACCCGTCAACTTGGTCACAATAAAGAACAAGTATCCGCTCCCCAGGATCAACGACCTGTATGATCAGCTCGCTGGATCCTCAGTCTTCTCTAAGATGGATTTGAGGTTAGGCTACCATCAAATCAAAATCCGGAATGGGGACATTCCCAAAACGGCCTTTGTTAATCATTACGGACAATATGAGTACACCGTCATGTCCTTCGGTTTAACCAACGCCCCAGCCACCTTCTCTCGGTTAATGAACTCGATCTTCATGGAGTATTTGGATAAATTCGTCGTGGTTTACCTCGATGATATACTCATCTACTCCAAGAACGAGGAAGAACATGCCGAGCATCTGAGGCTAGTGTTGATGAAACTTCGAGAGCATCGCCTTTATGCCAAGTTCTCTAAATGCGAATTTTGGTTGCCAGAAGTGACCTATCTAGGACATGTAATCTCTGGTAAAGGTATTGCTGTCAATCCCGAGCGAGTTCAGGCCGTCCTTAATTGGACTCCACCTGAATCGGTCAAGCAAGTTTGGAGTTTCCTTGGCTTAGCAAGCTATTGTCGTTGCTTTGTCGAGAATTTCTCCAAAGTTGCTAAACCTCTAACTGAACTCCTCAAGAAAGATAAAAAGTTCGAGTGGACTCCACAATGTGAGCACAGTTTCTAGGAACTGAAAAGATGCCTGACTTCTGCTCCCGTACTGGTACCACCAGACTTCTCCAAGGACTTTGTTATCTATTGCGACGCCTCGCGACAAGGACTAGGTTGTATTCTCAAGCAAGATCGACATGTAATTGCTTATGCTTCACGGCAATTACACCCACATGAGGAAAATTACCCTACTCATGATCTAGAGCTTGCAGCTGTAGTACATGCACTCAAAACCTGGTGACATTACCTCTTCGGTAATCGTTGCGAAATCTTCACTGATCACCAAAGTCTGAAGTACATATTCACCCAACCGGATTTGATTCTCAGGCAAAGACGTTGGGTCGAGTTGATCACAGATTTCGACTTAGGGATAACTTACACCCCGGGAAAAGCCAACGTCATGGCTGATGCGCTAAGTCGTAAATCTTATTGCAACAATCTGATGTTGCAACAAAGTCAACCACTTCTCCACGAGGAATTTCGGAAACTTAACCTTCACATTGTTCCTCAAGGATTTCTTTCCACCTTGGTGGCGAAACCTACCCTTACGGATCATATCATCAAAGCTCAGAAGGTAGATCCGGGGATTTCCCGTATCAAAAGAAACATCAAGAAAGGAGTTGCGAATTGTTTTTCCGTTGATGATCAAGGAGTCGTATACTTCGGGAACCGTCTAGTGGTTCCCAAAGAGCGAAACCTGAGGCGATTGATCCTTAAGGAAGCTCATGAATCTCCTCTCACCATTCATCCCAGTAGCACTAAGATGTATCAGGACCTACGCCAGAGGTTCTGGTGGACTAGGATGAAGAGAGAAATTGCTCAGTATATTGCTAACTGCGACGTCTGTCGTCGTGTAAAAGCAGAGCATCAACGGCCTGCTGGCACCCTTCAACCTCTAGCTATTCCTGAATGGAAATGGGACAAAATTGGTGGACTTCATTACCGGTTTTCCCAGGACCAAGAGAGGGAATAATGCTATCTTCGTCGTTATCGACCATCTTTCCAAAGTGGCCCATTTCTTACCTGTTCACGAGAGTATAACCGCTAGTCAATTAGCAGACTTGTACATCTCCCGAATAGTGTCCCTCCATGGTGTTCCGCTGGAAATTAACTCGGATCGACGAAGTCTCTTCACCTCTCGATTTTGGGAAAGTTTCCAAAACGCTATGGGAACCCACCTTTCCTTTAGCACCGCCTTTCACCCTCAATCAAGTGGTCAAGTAGAACGCGTCAATCAGATTCTAGAAGACATGCTTCGAGCTTCTGTTATCTCATTCCGAATGGATTGGGAGAAATGCCTTCCATTTGCCGAATTTGCTTGTAACAACAGCTATCAATCTAGCTTGGGTAAAGCCCCTTTTGAAGTTCTCTATGGACGAAGGTGTCGAACGCCTCTTAACTGGTCGGAAACTGGGGAAAGACAAATTTTTGGCCCGGATATGATCCAGCAAGCAGAAGAGCAAGTTTGCATCGTTCGTGAAAAGTTGAAAACAGCCCAATCTCGTCAAAAGAGTCAATATGACCGAAAACATAAGGCTATGACTTTTGAGGTTGACGAGAAGGTTTACCTTCGGGTTACTCCTCTAAAGGGAACCCATCGTTTCGGTATCAAAGGCAAATTGGCTCCTCGCTACATTGGACCCTTTCGCATTCTTGCCAAACGAGGAGAAGTTGCCTACCAGTTGGAACTACCTCCGCATCTCTCCAGAGTCCACGATGTCTTCCACGTCTCTCAACTCAGGCGTTGCTTCTCGGATCCTATCCGTGGAGTGGACCACGAAACGCTTGATCTTCAAGATAATCTCACGTATCGAGAGTACCCCGTTCGTATCCTCGATCAAGCCGAGCGTACCACTCGACGACATAATATCAAGTTTCTCAAGGTTCAATGGTCGCACCATTCTGAGAAAGAAGCAACTTGGGAAAGGGAGGATCGTCTTCGACTCGAGTATCCCACCTTCTTCCTGGAGGAACCTAAATCTCGGGACGAGATTCTTTTGAGTAGGGGTGAGTTGTCACACCCTAGCTAGTTCATGCATTAGAGTGTTGCATCATGTCTATTCCATTCAATAGAAACTTGAAATGGGGATGACAGAACCCCCAGCCCCCTCTGAATCCAACTAGGGTTTACTAAAAATATTTTCAATGAACCTGAAATGCCCTTCTAAAATGTCCATCATTTTTGTCTTGGTTCAGAACCTCTGCCAAAAGTGGTGCACAATTTTCTAGGTCATCCTAAGGTCTTTGAATTAAATCATAAGTATTTGAATTTGGACGTTTAAAATCTATAAAATATTTTAAATGTCCAAATAATCCTAAACTAAAATGTTCCATGTTGTTTATATCCTAAACAATGGGCATGAGAAGTTTGGGGATTTTTGGAGTTGCTTAGGTATTTTTAGAAAGTCCACAAAGTTACAGAAAAAATAGAAAACAGAAATAAAAAGAGAGAGAGGCAACTAACCTGGCAGCCCACCAACCGGCCCACCTAGCCGGCCCAGCCCAGCAGCCGCTCCAGCGAGCTGCTTGACATGGCCAGGCAGGCAGGCAGGTGCTCGACGGCGACTCCAGCACGCGCCACGCAGCTGCTCGCCGCCCTGCTTCCTCCCCTCGCCGCCCTGCTGGCCTAGACGACCTTCACGTCGCGCCCCGACCCCTCTGGACATGCCCATTCTCCCCCTGCCTCTCTCCCTCGCCCTCCCGCTCCATGGCCGACGTTGCCGCGCCCGCACCATCGTGAAGCTCGCACTCCCCGTCGTCCCTGCACCGCGCCACCGTGTCCAGGAGCTCCGCCGCCCTCCTCTCCTTCGAGCTAGCCGAGCCCCGAGCGCTCGCTTGCCTCGAGGCCTCTGCACCAACCTCGTCCGACCCCGCCACCGTCGGAGATCCCTTTCGCTGTCGCCACCGCACCAGCTCGTCCCCGACCGCGCCGACTGCTTCTACGTGACCGCCGTGAGCCCAGCTACCTCCTCCCCCTTCTCGTTCTCGCTCTCGAGCCCTGCATCAACTGCATGAAGCTTCACCGCACGCACCACCGCCGAGCTCGTCACCGACGTGTCTCCGGCCAACCACCGGCCACACCACCATGTCCAACACACTCACTGCATCCCCAGGAACCCAACGCATCTCACCACGTGCCTCGCCGTGCCCCGTAGCCTCGGGTTCGTCTTCACTCGACTCCGGCGACCGCCAAGGTCATCGCCGGCGATGTTTCCGGCCACCCCGAGCTCAACCACCACCACCAAGCGTTGCGGCTTGCTCCCAGCTACACGTAGATGCCCTCCGCCGCTCTTTTGGTCGCCGGAACGCACTAATGCACTTCCACCGCCGCGTCTGGCCTCGCTGGCGGCTAAACGTCGGCGGGTTTGACCCTGTTGACTTGACCGGGTGGGCCCAGGTTGACTTCCCCTGAGTCTATGACAAGTGGGGCCCGTTCTGCTAATTAGCTTAGATTAGCACTAACTAAATTTAGTTAGTTTAAATAACTACTGACACACGGGACCCACTGGTCAGTTTGACCTGGACCAGCTCCGTTGACCACTGACGTCATACTGACGTAATGCTGACGCAGTAAGTTATTTACTGGAATTATTATTACACAGGAAATTCCAGAAAACAACACAAACTTCAAAAAATCATAGAAATTAATCTGTAGCTCCAAATGCAAAGTGTTATATATGAAAAATGATCAGAAAAATACAATCTATCCATTTGTACTGGTTTCATGCATGTTTAATAAAGCTAACCTGTTGTTTAGTAAAGAACAAGATAAAGCACTTAAAAGGGCCACTTATGAGTTTGAAACTTGAATCTTTGGTTCAAAATAGTTCAAACCCATCTGATCTTAGTTGCATTAGCCCAATACACTCATTTTGCCATGTCTCATGCATGCATCATATTGTTGCATATTGTTTGGTGATGATTGTGTATCGGTGCTCTCTGCGGCAGGTCCTGCCCCTGAGGAGTACCGTGATTACCCCAACGAAGAACAATACCAGTGCACCGACCCATCAGGCAAGCAACCAACCATTTGATCATATCGACACAATCCCATGTTCTCGCTTCTGCTCTCTTTTACTGCATTAAGACAATGCGATTCAAACTGTTGTGTGCTGCGGTAGTTGAAACCATTTCCTTTGCATGACCTGTCATCGCCACAGTAACTAGATGAAACCCACTAGCATGTGTAGGAGTTGATTGAGCCATATGAATGTGTTGTTCCTACCTTGCTATGCCTGCTATGCTTAGAGTCGTGTCAGGTCTGGTTCATCCGGGTGATGGGCTAGAGTGAAATGATCATGTGGGTATGAGAGTAAAGTGTTGAACACGATTTGGTAAAGGTATCGATGAGAGGCCATGTAGGAGTACATGGTGGGTTGTTTCATTGAAGTCATCCTTAAGCACTGAGATCTGTATGTGTGATTTAAGAATCAGCTACTACCATGCATTGGGCCCGAAACCAATGGACCCTCTCGGCTTCTTATTCACCCTAGTCCTCTGTCCAGGAGTTGCAAGTAGTTTCTGGTGTTTGTAGCCTACTGGAGGTCGTGGACAGCGCTGACCGCGGGGTGGGCTGTGATGCAGTAGGTACGTGGCCGGGTACATCGGGCACCCGTTAGGTGTCTCGGAACCCTATTCACATCATTTGGGGTCGTATGTGGAAACCTCGGCCGGACTCCCTGCGGATGGAACCTGAATAGGCGATAAACCTGGACTAGAGACTTAGGTGTTTAGGTAGGTCGTGGCCGACACCCACGTTGGGCTTCCGCTTGAAGGTTGCCCAGTACATGTCGTGTAAACGGCGGTAAGTGGTGAGAGCGTGTATGAAGAAGTACACCCCTGCAGGGTTAACAGCATCTATTCGAATAGCCGCGTCCGCGGTAAAGGACTACTTGGTTGCGTATACAGTTCATAGACAAGTAAATGGAAACTACTAAAAGCCTCAAGATAAGCATGAGTGTCGAGGATGGCTCTTCCGTAGGAAGACGGAGGTGGATCCTCGGTAGTGTATTGAAGTGGTGAGTAGTGGACTCGAGTGCGCAAAACCATGTCAAGTTGGAGTCTCGTAGGATAGCTTAGCCAAGAGTCAAAGCTGGCATGCTGCAATAACCCCACCAACCCTTCTTGATAATGTGCATGTATGTAGGATCTGATGTAAGTCTTGCTGAGTACCTTTGTACTCATGTTGCTTCAATTTACTTTTTACAGAAGATGCTACAACCCCTTTTGACGGGTTCTTCGTAGACATTGACATCGATGAGTAGACTGAGGCCCAGGTGGTGACCCTGAGCTTGTGAAGGACCATGTAGTATAGCTAGGCTTACCCAAGCCTCTTTTATTTTACTAGTTGTCTGTACTCAAACAAATTACTTCCGCTGTTGGCTTGTATGCTTGTATGACTTGAATGTGAGTCGTGTGACCCGTACTTGTGTGTATGCTATGTATGGCTCTCTGAGCCTTTAAATAAAGTACTTGTGTTGTAGAGTCATGTTGTGATGCTTTGTTGTATTTGCACATATCGAGCATATTGTGTGTATGATTGAAATGCTTGGTATGTGTGGGATCTGACTATCTAGTTGTTTATCCTTAGTAGCCTCTCTTACCGGGAAATGTCTCCTAGTGCTTCCACTGAGCCATGGTAGCTCGCTACTGCTCCGGAACACTTAGGCTGGCCGGCATGTGTCCTTCTTCGTTCATGTGTCTGTCCCTTCGGGGAAATGTCACGCGATGAATATCGGAGTCCTGCTAGCCCAGTGCTACAGCCCGGATTCACTCGCTGATGACCGACACGTTCGATGCTGGGTCATGGATGCATGTCCCTGTAAGTCTGTGCCACTTTGGGTTTACGACTAGCCATGTCAGCCCGGGCTCCTTATCATATGGATGCTAGCGACACTATCATATACGTGTGCCAAAAGGCACAAACGGTCCCGGGCAAAGGTAAGGCGACACCCGTGGGAATACCGTGCGTGAGGCCGCAAAGTGATTTGAGGTGTTACATGCTAGATCGATGTGGCATTGAGTCGGGGTCCCTGACAGCGTTATCCAAGGCAATGATTATGTAATATAGGCATCACGTCTGTGTCAAGTAGACCAACTCCTGCCTACATCTACTACTATTACTCTAGACATCGACCGCTATCCAGCATGCATCTAGAGTATTAAGTGTATAAAGAACGGAGTAGCGCCTTAAGTAAGATGAAATGATGTAGAGGAATAAACTCAAGCAATATGATGAAAACCCCATCTTTTTATTCTCAATGGCAACAATGCAATACATGTCTCGCTACTCCTATTCTGTCACTGGGTGAACTCACGCAAGATTGAACCCAAAGCTAAGCACCTACCATTGCAAGAAACCAATCTAGTTGGCCAAACCAAACCAATAATTGAAAGAGAAATACAAAGATATCAAATCATGCATATAAAAATTCAGAGAAGATTCAAATAATATTCATACATAAGTTGATCCTAAATCCACAATTCATCAGACTTCGACAACGCACCGCAAAAGAAGATTACATCGGATAGATCTTCAAGAACATCGAGGAGAACATGGTATTGAGAGTCAAAGAGAGAGAGAATAAGCCATCTATCTACTAGCTATGGACCCGTGGGTCTGTGGTAAACTACTCATGCTTCATCGGAAGGGCAATAGAGTTGATGTAGATGCTCTCCATGATCGAATCTCC
Organism: Triticum timopheevii; assembly: GCA_963921465.1. Taxonomy (NCBI): domain Eukaryota; kingdom Viridiplantae; phylum Streptophyta; class Magnoliopsida; order Poales; family Poaceae; genus Triticum; species Triticum timopheevii. Next base: position 118,172,983 of record OY997271.1, read on the forward strand.
CTCTGGCAAGATGCTGGAAAAGGCCCCAAGATGGGATCTCACGGGAACAGAAGGTTGCGGCGGCGGAAAAGTATTTTTGTGGATGCTTTTGAGGGTATTGGAATATATGTGAACATATAGGAGGAAGATCTAGTTCAGGGAGTCACCGAGGGGCCCACAAGGTAGCCCCCCTCCCCAGACGCGCCCTCCACCCTTGCCGCCTCCTCGTGGCTCGTCTGACTTGCACTCCAAGTCCCGTGGGTGTCTTCTGGTCCAAGAAAAATCATCGTGAAGTTTTATTCCGTTTAGACTCCGTTTAGTATTCCTTTTCTGCGAAGCTCAAAAATAAGGAAAAAACATAAACTGGCACTGGGCTCTAGGTTAATAGATTAGTCCCAAAAATAATATAAAATAGCATATTAATGCATATAAAACATCCAAAACAGATAATATAATATCATGGAACAATAAAAAATTATAAATACATTGGAGACGTATCATAGCCCATCAGTCCGGCCCATAGGCAATGGGCCAGCGGCCCAAGGACCCCTTAATACAGGACTCCCTCACTCAGCATCTTAATCTTCAATACTAAATATTTGTCTTCCGGTATTGTGTCTACAAAAATGTCTATTATACATTTTTACAAACAATAAAATGAATCTGTGTCAGGTTTTTGCAATCTAGAGAGAAGTTGTTTTTACAGACAAAAAACGTCTGTTAGTGGTAAGTTGAATTTTTGGGCTCCCATAAAACTCAATTTTACATATATATATGGATCCATTAGATAATCCAAAAAAGGCATGAAGCTGTTACACCATTAAGCCCTTGATGAGAACTTGTTCTCTATAATTCGGGTACCTAAGAGCAACTCGAACGCGTCGACCCACTTCGTCCATGTGCGTCCGTTTGGGTCGCGGCGGACAGAAAAGTCGGCCCAACGCCTTGATCCAAACAGACGCGGGTCCGCTTTTTCGTCGGCCTGCCGACTCAGTCCCTGCCCAATTTAGAGCCTCATTTGTGTCGGCGCGGACAAGAGACAGACGCGCGCCGCGCACGCCAACTAGTCCCCCTGGCCTGCCAGTCATTGGCAAAGCGCCCACCATTTCCTTCCACTTTCCCAAAAACCCTCCCACACGCGCGCTCCCGGACGCTCGCCATGGACGACGCCCTCGATGCCACTGCCGGCCTCGCCTCCCTCGCCTCGTCCGGCATTACCTCTGTCTCCTTCGGCAAAGGCAAGCCCCGTGCCCCCCGCAAGACCTCCGCGGCGCCTAAAAAGAAGAAACAGCTGATGCCCGAGGAACGGGCCGCAGAGTCGGCACAGCGGAAGGGCTAGAGGCACGCGGCGGACGCAAGGGAGGAAGCCACGGCTGCCGCCGCCGCGCAGCAAGAGGACACCAACGGCCGCGTCGCAACGGCAACGAGAGAGGTGTTGTTCTACCTAGGGTTAAACCCTGGTCAGCACTAGCTCTTCAACACCGCCGTGGCCGGGGCCAGCACCGACTTGTCTGCGTTTCCTCAGATGGTGCTGCTAGAGTCACCCCGTGCGTCGGCGACTCACCCAATTCCCGGCTTCCACGTCTACCCGCAAGCCTCCCGACTCTCTGGGAATGCTCGCCGGAGGTGAGCGTGGTGGCGCCTTCCACACCCGCGCCCGTGCCCATCGACCTCAACGCCACGCCGGTGGCTGGTGCCTCGTCATCCGGAGGAGCGAGGAAACGCGCGCGAGAAGATGCCACCCGACGTGCTCCCTGGCACCCGCAACCTGTTCGACAGAATACCAGCGGCCGACAACGACGAGGCGGCCAACGTTTCATGCAGAGCATCATCTTCGAGGGTGGTGCGGTGGCTGCTGGCGGTGCCGCCGCGGCTGTCTACAATCCTGATGAGACCCAAAGCCAGGATGACCGAGGTCCGTTCATGCCGGTGACCTATGATCAAGCTGGCCTGCATGACGCCTTCATGCAAGATCAGGTCGGCCTGGACCCGGATGGCTTCCCGCTCGACCACGAGTTTCCAAAGGACTACGGCCTCGAGGAAGAGGATGAGTTGGACATTGATGGGGAGCCTTTTTTCGAGGACGAGCTCGCCAACCAAGCCGCCGGGGCTAAGCTGAAGTGCGAGAGCAAGCGGACGAAGGCATACATGGCGGCCGAGGACAAGCTCCTTTGTGAGTGTTGGAGGGACATTTGGCAAGACCCCAAGGTCGGCGCCGAACAAAAGGCATCAACCTTTTGGATTCGTGTCCATCGTGAGTTCCATGAACGCAAGAAGTTTCTGTCATACCAAATGCATAGCACGCGTGGGTGGGAGTCCATTTTGAAGCGATGGAGGGTGATCCAACAAGAGTGCAACAAGTTTTGTGCCACTCTTGAGAGCATCAAGGCATGCCCCATTAGCGGCATCGGCATGCAAGATATGATATGCATGCTCCCCTCTTTGTTTTCATTCCGTTTATGCTTGCATATCCATTTGCCCATATGCTTGCATGCTATTCATTTGTAGGCATTCCAAGCTTTGGAGGCATTCAAGGTCCAACATGAAGGCAAGTTCTTCAACCTCTCTCATTGTTGGAGGGTCATCAACAAGGAGGAGAAGTTCAAGGCACAATATGCCGCCCTCATGGCGCATGGGGGGAAGAAAGTCGTGGAGGAGGTTGGGGAGGGCGAGAAGCCACGGCCGCAGGGGAAGACCAACTCCAAGAAGGAGGACAAGCGGGATGCGACGTTGATCGCCTTGCTCGCAAACATGGAGGGCATGATGACCAAGAAGGACTCAAGGGAGGAGAAGCGCCAGCAAGACAAGGAAGAGCAAATGAAAGCCTTCATGAAGATCCAAAGAAGGAAGCTTAAGATGGAGGCGGAGAAGCAAGCGGGTATGCTTAAGATGGAGGCGGTGAAGCAAGCCAAGATGCTAGAGATCGAGACCGCCAATGCCAAGACCAAGGCGAAAGAAGTGGCTCTTGCTAGCATGATGAGGGGGGTGGAGATCATAAAGGCGGGCCTCAACACCGTGTCACCGAGGAAGAGGCCGTGGTTCGAGAAGATGCAGGCCGACATGCTCAAGTTTGACCGCCATCCCTTTTTTTGTATGACGGGCAAGTGTGTTGGCATGACCACGACCGAGATGGTGTGGTTGAATTTCCTGCCCCTTGTTGTGTGTTGTCATGTGTGCCCGCCCTGGCAAGTGTGCCAGCATGAACTGTGTGGTGTTATTTTTGGAGCTGACATTGTATGCGGGCTTCCGGCATGATGCCAACGTGAACTTTGGACGACGGCATGGCCACTGGCAATGATCTGCGGCCGCGGACTTTTCAAATTTGTGCGCGGAGATGAAATGGGTCGCGGGCGTATTGCTGACCCAAATCATAAACAGGGCGGACGCCGAGCGAACGATCGATCCAAACGGAAATCATAAACAGGGCAGACACCGAGCGAACGATCGATCCAAACGGACAAAACCGCCGTCGAAACGCTTGCTCTAAACAATCCTTCCGTGTAGAAGAGCTACAAGGATTGGCACATGGTACCCAAGTCTGACATAAACACAAATGTGCCGAAGAATCCAAGTACTGGTACGCTCGCGTTGTTATGCTTCCGCACAAAAGATACCTTCTGATTCCTCTGGGCAAGTACTTGACCTTTTGATTGCAGAAATGAATGCAGTTCGAGTTGTATGGCATGGCGCAGGCGACAGACAGGTGTGATATTGTTGGTGTCAGATACCAAGTTCAGTTTAAACCAACTACTACTATTGAACTACGAGTGATAAACCAGAAGCTCACAGCAAGACAGATGAAAATGCGATCCTAAATAAATACTCCTGCTATCCAGGCATACCAGCTTGGATTTTGATGTCAACAACCAGCAGGCAACATCAATCAGTTAAATGCATTATTCCAGTGATGCTCTCGCTGAAATTTCTCAATCGCAATCAATCCCAAGTAACGGTGAACTGCAGATGTTTCTCTTACAAACTACTCCCATGTAATACCTGAAGATGAGGTCAAATGATCAGCCATCTTATCTACAAGTGGGTCACACCCAGTCCATTTAGCATCTTTCGACTAGCCAAGCAATCAAAAGTTAAGTCATCTGACATATAGCTCTATCTATATTTTGCTAGTACATTCTACTATCAGCCAGCACTCAGATGTTGCAATCAAGGGGCAAATTTGTGCTTCCATGCATGACCATAAACCCAAGGCCAGGCACTCAGATGTCACGGTTTCCATGAACAAAGAGAACACCAGATGACCATAGTTATTTAGCATCCAGAACAACACATAATCTGAAAGGCGGGGCCAAAAAAGTAGGGGGTGACAAAAACTCAGCTCCAGGTACAGTTTATCCAGTAGTAGTACAGTACAATACAAGATTAAAATGGCGCCATATCTTTATACATAAAAGAACTAAACACGCTAAAGAAAACAAACCGACGTTTTCTCATGACGCTATCTAGCAGTTTCTGTAATCCACCCAGCCTCCTACAGTTATTAACACCTGAAAAGGCCTCCAGTCTCATCCTACACTTGCCGAGTTGAGATTTCACGACAGCTTCATCCAACCACCAGCCTTTCTACTTGACAGAAAAATTCTATGTTATGATAGGAAGGTGTTGAAGGTACCAATCCAATCCAGGTTGAAAATGAATACACCACTGTACCCTTAAACAATCTGGACATAATCTGGTGTGTCGGACCTTGGACCGGCAATTGTCCGGTACACATACAATGTCTCGACCGGGCTATCATCCGGAAGTGACTCCACAGGGCATGTTCGTCCAGGATCATTCATTATCTCCACGGTAAGGCGGGGCATCTTCTCTGCAAGCTGTCGGCATGCGCCCAGGGTCAATGAGCACGACGACATCCAAAGGGATCGCATTGTCTCCAGCTTGGCAGCATTTGCCAGCAACGGCTTATTTCCAAATGGGCAGTCCCTGATCTCCAGCTTCTTCAGGCTCTTGCAGCCAGAGAGGATATAATGCAGGCCAAGATCACTGTTCCCAGCAAAGGCGATTGACAGCATCTCAAGACAATTACCATTTGCACCGATTGATTTGAACACGAGATCTGTGAGAAGGCCAGACACAGAGAGACGCCTAAGGCCCTTGCATGATTCCACAATGGCACTGAAGCCAGCATCAAGAGACTGCCGTGTGACGTAATCTGGAGTACGGGGCTCAAGGATGCATAACCGGAAGCAAGTGAAGTTGGGACGGTTCTTTGCAATTGTAATGAGGGCCTCATTCGTCATCTGGCCGCAGAAGTAGAGAACTGACTCCAACATGGGGCAACTGGCAGAAACATCAACAAGGCCTCTTTCAGTCAATAGAACTTGCCCGGCACCAAAAGGGTCAGACGGGAAGACCCGCAGCTCTTGCAGTTTACTGCAAGAGCTTGCCACGACAGCTAGACCATGGTCCTCAATTAGGTCCATCACCTGAAAAACACAGCTTAAACTTTTCAATGAAGCAAATATCAATGAAGAAAACATGGAAAGAGAGACATCGATCATAATTCAGTTTTAAGAACTACTCCCTCCGTCCGGAAAAGCTTGTCCCTCAAATAAATGTATCTAGCATCAAGTTAGTGCTAGATATCCATTTGAGAGACAAGCTTAGGACTAACTTTTTCGGACAGAGGAAGTACACTGTTGTGGGGCAAGTAAATATCTTGTAGTGCGTGGCAAAGAACTGGAAAGAAGCAGAAAACCATAGTTGTTTCTGTTTATGCCAATACGGAGATCCTAGCTTACGTTCAAAGAGGCATTATCAAGCATTCATGGCAATATTCACTTAAGCAATGTGAGTGTATATTTGCAAAATAGCGTGGGCATTGAAGTTGATAACTACCAAAAGAACAAGTAGCATACCCATAATTGCTGCAGATTCTTGCATCTGCTAATAAATTTTATTAGCTCGGGGCCTCGCACAGTAGCATAACTCAGATTGAGTGATGTGAGGCCTTCACATACACAGTAGAATGCTGGCAGGTAATCTGGCACAGCATCCCAAGCCCCAGAGAGCCTTCTCAGGCTTTTACAACCTGCAAATGCCGCTTCGAGCTTTGCAAAGAGATCTGAATGATACTCAGCAGAGAATTTGCCAGTTCCGAGTTCTACTAGTTGCGGAGCCTTACGAAGAAGGCTAGCAACCTTGTCAAGAGGGATAGCATTGTTGAGCTTCAGAGTCTTGAGGTTGCGGCATCTGCTCACTAGCCGCTCAAGTACAGCGAAATTGACCTCCCCTTCTAAGCATGAAAAGTTCAGAGTTTCCAGAGAAGTAAAGGATTCCGGAAAGTAACTGAGCCAATGACTGGAACAATCTTCAATGTAGTTCTCTTGCAGGTCAAGTTCTCTTAAATTTCTGCAGCATGGAGAGTAGAAAGAAATTAGAACTTAAGAATAGGCGATGGACCATATCTGAAAAGAATGATGAAGGCAGAACAACAGTTGCCCATTAGTCCATTACCAACACTAACATCACTTGAGAAACAAAGTCCATATGAGTATTTGGTGGAAGAATCAAGGCAATTTATGAGAAAATAACAAATAACTGCAGGTACACTTGGCTATGGCATTGCAAAGATCATGATAATGAAAATGGATACAGCAAATAAAACATTGTGTTGCTTCATTCAGGGTTCAACTAATCTTTGTTCATGTTCTTACTCCAGTTATATCAGTTTTTTGTGTGCTCAGAATACTTTAAAGTCAACATTTGCAGTAAATTAGTGTTATCTAGTATCTAGAGACTCATGGAGACTGAGCCATCTGGAACAAGTTATATGATTTACAAACCAAGGTGCTTCACAGGAACATCAGTGTGAAGCACCATTAGCAAAAATTAGTCTTCAGCATATAAGGTTTGCTTTGCCTTTGCGGTTACAGCACCTATGTCCACTATTTTAGTGTCCTTTCCCATATTCTCAAGCATACTAGATCAACAGATTTAAGCTAGCCACAGCAGCAACAAGAAGAGAATTACTGGATAAAGCACAAGCAAACCGATACAGATAGACAGAGCAATAAAAAAGGTAACAATAGAAACAAACTCAAATACTTGAATGCTCACAAAATGCAATCTTACGCATGACACATCAACTTCAATAGTGTATAACAGCACACACCTAAAGTCTCCATGATTATCAGGCGGCAGTCCAGGAAATTATTTTAGATGCAAAATAATGGTAAGTATCAGGTTTTTCTTGGCTGACAAGGACACTTGCTAAGATCTCCATTATTTGCAGCCTCAGGATATGATTAGTATGAGCTAGCTAGCTCTGCCATAAATTGGATCTAGAGCTGGGCCCCCCTCATCAGACCCAACTACTTCCAAACCACAACATATTATTTTAGGAAAGAAAAATAATATGAACTACCCAACTTAGATTCAATTATGTTAACTATCAACCTCATCCAAAACAAGATATTGAGGACTTCATCAAATGTTGAATTCACGCATACCAATTTTTTTATCAAAACAAGAACAAGGAAAGTGCTTCTGATAAACTACATTGCATTACCATGTCATGTCCAGTCCAAATGATGCAAAGTGCGCGCGCTCACATCTATGTAGTCAAAATTTTCTAGGACGAAGACATGAGAAAAGCTCAAAGACAACTGAATAGTAGGTTCAAGAATCGACAGAACACTCACAAGTGAATGTAGCGTTTGTTTTTCACATAGAAAAAAAATGTATCTGTACCCTCTTTCTCAATGATAGTCGATAAACAGTACTGATCACAACAGTCTGTATTACTGAGGTTCAGTCTAATGATTTGTTATGCACCTGCATATATGGCATTGGACTAGAATATAACCAATGCACATTCAGTTACTGCAGACTCTCATCTATGTTTGCACAGGATAACACAACAGTATCAAAAACTGATTAAACATCATTAGCCTTTCCTCACAGCTTAATACTTTCCTATCACTCAAAACGATAGAAACAGTACAGGTTGTGCACATTAATACTATGGATTTCTGTCCAAACTCCTAGGTACCAAATCCTTCAAGTTCCTTTTCAAAAGGTATGGATCTTATAAATTCCTACTTTCTGTCTAAGGGATCCCCGCAAGCTCAACTAATCAGACTACAAAGGAAGGGATCAAAGTTGCTTGTTTCACTAGTCCATTATATGCAGGCATTATGAGCACTGGAGCAAATATCACATTCTCCCTTGAGAATCCCCAAAAAAAGGGAAAACCACAGTAATGGGAATCCATATCTTCAGAACATGCTAAAGACATGTTTCTTTAGAATCTAGAAGCTCAAATCAGGATGGCAAGTCCACAAACACACGCGAAGGTAACTGAAAAATGGAAAGGAGAACAACTCAAGCGAGATCCGGTGCCTCAGGCTCATGACGTGGGGATATACATTTTTTTAAGTAAAGGCGCATCTGATTGGTTTTAATTAAACTAGAAATAATTCCATCCTTTTGGCAAAAAGAGAAAAAGGGATGCATCCATCATTGGTACACAGATAGATATATATCGTCTGCCAATCCCACAGATCCGTTCACGAGAGATCATGCTCACACAATGCAATCAAACATGGGCCAAAGCTTCTGGAGAACAAGATGAAGGCTAGTTCGCAAATCACAGTTCAAAGCTTTGAAAGACAGGACACTCGTTTGACTAACACAAGAACACGCTTGAGCTTATTAGGAGAGAAATAACAATAGCAGCTCCTTTGAATAGATCAAATCCTTTCACACTTAAACTAGGAATAGATCAAATCTTAACTGAAACTTGCATCTATTCCAAAGAACTGCCAAATGAAGCGCGCACAACAAAATCAGTTGTTTAGCTCAAAAAATCGTTGAACCATTTTGAGGAAAATGTAATCATTTTAGCTGAACCAAGAACTAGTTGGATCACAAAAACCGAAAGCTCAAATGACCGAACAAAGCTCAAATCTGTAGGAGAAGGAAGCAAAGAAGCACCCAAATCTCCTGTCTTAGCTCAAAGCTTGACCGCCAAAGTCGGGGCCTCACCTGCAACCTTCGGTAATGGCGGCGAGGCCGGCGGTGCTGAATCCCTCGCATGAGACGAGGCGCAGGACCTGGAAGTTCTTGAAGGAGGAGGCGATCATCTCCAGGCACTCGTCCGTGACGACCATGCGCTTGAAGCTGAGCTCCTCGAGCAGCGGCCAGCCGTCGGCGGCGGCGGCGACCCAGGGCGCGGCCTCGGCGCCCCAGGCGGGCGGGACCAACCCGAAGTCCGCGAAGTGCGGCTTCCCCTTGACCTCGGCGGCGCGGACGGAAGGGAAGCGGTCGACGGCGTCGCGCGGGGCGGCGGCGTAGCAGTTGGCGACGGCGAGGCGGCGCCGGGAGCGGCGCTCGGCCCCGAGCCAGCCGTGGCAGACGGCCGCCGCGGCGCCGCGGTCGGCGGCGGCGGGGAGGAAGGAGAAGGCGTGCTCCAGGACCTCGTCCGGGAGCGAGTGCCAAGGGGGCGCGGCGGGGCCGGCGCCGTCGCGCGCGCCGCCGCGGCCCATCGGGGCGGCGCGGGCCGTCGCGGGGCCCGGGCTGGCTACCCGGCGGCTGGGGCGGGCCGGCGGAGCGCGCGAGGAGGCGGCGGCGGCAGGGAGAGCATCTGGAGAGGAGGGGGTGGAGAGAGAGGCTGCTGGCTCTCTCTTCTGTCTCTGCTCTCCCCCCGGTCTTCTCTCTACTTCTCTCCTCCCCTCACCCTCACCTCTCTTTCTCTCTCTCTCCTTGCTTTTCTATTTTCATTTTTTTAGAAGGAGATTTCCATTTTATTTTCTTTAGATAGACAGTGAGAGAGAGAGAGGAGTGAGTGTGTACTGTCGTTGTCCTCTTGTTTTCTTTCTAGGGAGAGGAGAATTTTTTCTTGATTTTCTGTAATGTATTTCAGATTTATTTCTCACTGTTTCAGATTTATTTGTTTGGAGGGAAAAAAGAACTGTTTTTTACTGCTCTGTGCGCATGGATAGGGAATGAACAGTGATGGAACTGATGGTAGGATGGAAGCGCTTGTTTCAGCTTGGGTTTTTTTGGGATTTGGGACGTGGACGCTGTGGATTCTGTGCGCAGTGGTTTGCACTTTGCAGCCGACGGTGTTCCTTTGAAGTGAACGTCGACAGTAGTAGAACGATCTGTGCACGATAACTCAACCCAGCCTTCAATCATGTGTGTTCAGTGGAGCATGATCGTTGGATCACATGTCGTTTGAAATTGCCCGCATAAATTTTGTCGGGAATTTTTTTATGTTTTACGAGTTTTCCTTTTTTTGCGAATAGATGTTATACAAGCCTTTACAAACCAAACATACCTTGCGGAAGAACTCATATGGATATAGTAGTAATCAGATCTTCGAAAAAAAGATCATGAATTGGTAGCTGCCAGAACTATTATTTCCCAAAATTAGTTGCTTTTAGCAACTCGTATGTTTCATAATTTACCATGGATGTTGCATTTAACCATTCATAATAAGATTAATAAAAAATCATTACAGGCTCCTTTTCACATCAAATTTGATGGTATGCCAGACATGTCATCTATTGTTGATTCCTAGCATGTTTTTTTGGTATATATCTATATCTTTTTCTTGTTGTGATCCATGTGGTGCTTTACTAATTACGATACACCTGTATGTGCGTATTTACTTTGCTAGAGTCATGCCATAGCTCTCATCTGATGTTTGAACAACACGGTAAATCAAATCATTCTTGTGTGAAACCAAAGTTCAGACAATGGGTTTTTCCCATACTAAAACCAGGTAAGGAGGTATTGTACGTGCGATAGTTGCGATTTTTTTATGCAAAACAAAAGTGTTGCACACATGACTTTTGCATGCATGAAAGCGTCCGACGTGTGATTATTGTGTTGGTTTATTTCAAAGAAAAACCATCATCTAGTTCTTTTTTTTGCAAGAGACGAAGGAAATGTAAAAGCAATCACTGCAATTCTTGTGTACCCTCGAGCGCACCTCCGTTCACTCCCCCTCCATGTAAGATGAAATTTACCGTGGCATTGTAACTAGGAAGCTACTCGCACAACGAATGAGGGACATGGAACACCGATGCTAAAAAATGCAAAGAGGACTCAAAGGAGCAAAATATATGTCTTGTTTGTCCTAACCATCACATTAGTAACTTCTATTCCTTCCGATCCAAAGTAAGTGCCATGGTTTCAGTTCAAATTTGAACTAAAACCACGACACTTTTTTTTGGATATGAGGGAGTAGCTTGTAAACCTAATACTGGTACACATATATTTTGAAGATAACCAGATAATGGTAGGAGCATATAATTCTCCCCTTCTAGCTCCATCGTGTCTCATCAAATCCTCATCCTGTTACATGATTGCTGGCTTGTTGCCCCATCGGCACTGTTTTGAGATCCAAAAGCTTCCACGTACCATGATTGTTCGCTCCACCGCCTTCGCTACTGTTGTCATTATCATCCTTCTACAAATAAATCATTTTCCATATAAACCTATCGATCTACACGCCACATATCAGTCTCACCACACGTAGCTGAATCTCCCGGAGCCTTCGCGCGCAGAGGATCCCTCCCTTCGCTCGCCTCGGGCGCGGTCCCCACGCAGAGTGGGCAGTGGAGCCAGGCACCGGCGAGCGAGCATGTGACGGCCGCATGGGCTCACGACTTTTTACTGCCCGCTCACTGACCGGCCCAATCACAAGGAGTAAAAAAACAGTAAAAATAACCCCCCGAAAGATATCACGAGCAAATTTCACTTTCGCCTTTTTTGACCTGGCTGCCCCCTCCCCCTATCAAATCCCAATCTCGAGATGTTTATTCTCCTCTGGGAGGGCCCCTTTTTACTGTTGACGACGATGAAACTTGAAACCCAATCTCACTGCAAGCATCTTTTCAACGGTAAAACTAGCAGATGAGATGAGAGGGAGACGCTTTGTTAGTTAGTTAAGCCTGGTTAACGAACGTGGGCGAAGGTTGTTGCGTGCTGGACTCATCATTAGTGGTAAAGTCATCGCCTTAAGTTGAAATTCTTAATTATACAAACCAAACTGAAACTCTTCGTTTCAAATAATATTTTTTTTTCGAAACGGAGGCAAAAGATTTGCCTCATCCATTAAATAAGAGGATAATAGAGTTTAGAGTTTTTACAAGCGCCCTTGCAAAACGGCATGGCAATTACTCTCGTACAACAATACGCCCTAGTTTCTTAGCACCTGCCGTAACCCATAGTTTTGCCTCGAGCACGATATTTTGGAGCAGGATAGGCGGCGGCGCACTCTTGTTGCGAAACACCCGCGCGTTTCTCTTGTTCCAAATAGTCCAAGAGACGAGCATGGTGAGGGAGGCCATCGCTCGTCTATTGGGGTTTCGCATGTCGGTCCTTCTATCCCACCATTGCATGAGGGAATCCTCAAGGTGCCAATTGGAGGTGTCCATGTGCACAAGACCAAACTTGTCGATGGCCGACCGCCAGAGCCTAATGGAGAAGCGGCACTTGACGAAGAGGTGGATGCCCGATTCTTGCTCACGTTTGCAAAGCGGGCAAAGCCCACAATTATCCCAACCACGCCGCTCCAACCGGTCGGCGGTCCAGTTCCGGTCTTGCAAGGTCAACCAGGCGAAGAATTTAACCTTAGGGGGGGCCCAAGCTCTCCAAACCATGTGGTGAATGGGCGAGTGCGTCAGGCCAAGGAATTGCGCCTTATATGCTGTGGCCGCCGAGTACTGCCCATCATCAGCATGTTTCCAAACAATGTCGTCCTCAACGTGATCGTCAAGATGGAAGTCATGCACAAGAGCCCAAAGCGAGAAAAGTTCCCGGATGTGTGCGGCGGAGACAATAGTGTTATGCTTGACGTGGGTCATCCAAGCGTTCCCTCGAAGGGCCTGACGAAGCGTCGAACTCTTCCTTTTTGAGGCTTGAAATATAAGAGGGGCAATATCCTTGGGCTTGCGACCAAGCAACCACGGGGAGTCCCAGAACGGTGTTTTTGCACCATTGCCAACGATGATTGTGGTGGAGGCATAGAAGAAATCCATATCTTCCTCGGTGCACGGGTTGCCCAAGCCAACCCAAAGCTTGGTAGGCTCCTTCCATTCGTACCATGGCCACCTTAGTCGCAAGGCCCGAGCAAACTTGTCGGTGTTGAGGATGCCCAGGCCTCCATAGATCGTAGGCCTGCAGACCATGTCCCAATTGACCTTACATTTTGCGTCGGTCGTCTTGTCCGACCCTGACCAGAGGAAGGCCCTCTCAATCTTGTTGATATTATGAAGTGTGCCCTGTGGCACAATGAGAGATGTGATGGAGAAGACCGCTTGAGAGGTGATGACCCATCTGACAAGGGTAGTGCGTCCAATAGTTGTGATGCTTTGTCCCTCCCAAGTTACTAATTTTCCGGCCGCCTTGTCTTCAAGATACTGGAAGTCGACCTTCCGAAGTTGTTGAACTGAGAGCGGGAGGCCCAAATATTTGATTGGGAAAGCGGCGCGGGTCACCGGAATGCTACTCAGAATATGCTCCAGAGGAAGGTGGTTGCATCGAATGGGCACAACCGAGCTCTTGCGGAAGTTGGTGCGGAGTCCTGTCACCTCGCTGAAACCCCTTAAGATGACTGAGAGGTTATCAGTGTCCTGCTTGATTGGGGCCATGAAGATGACCGCGTCGTCCGCATAGAGGGAGGTTCTCATCATGACGCCGCGGCTGCGTATCCTATGGATGATGCCCTTGTGAGTTGCGATGTCGAGGATATGTTGAAGGGGGTCAATTGCAAGGACGAACAGTAGAGGTGAAATTGGGTCCCCTTGACGAAACCCGCGGCCGTGCTTGATCGGGGGGCCCGGAAGCCCATTGAGGAGAACGCGCGAAGAGGAAGATGACAGTAGAGCGGCGATCCAATTCCGGAATTTGCAAGGGACCCCTTGTGTTTCAAATAATGTCATTAACCGACTGGATTCTTTTTTAAACAGAAGTTTGAAACAGCACTGTACTCATTCGCAAAAAAAAAAACAGCACTGTACTCTACTATTCCAGTGTACTTACCATGATGCATGAGATACAGTGTAGATCCATAAAAAAAAGTTTGTTGATTGATATTTGCAATCAGCAAACTTCTTTTAAAGATGATTGATTTTTGCAATGGTGTGCTTATAGCAGAATAAAAACAGGGGGATTTGCATGGATTTGTGCTAATTAGGGAGCACTCAAATTACCCTACGCACTAGGTTAGGGTAGCAATAGTAGCAAATATACTAGGCGCTAACACCTGTCATCCACCGATAAGCACAACCGTCCTTATCTCCTCCTACTACTAGCCCTCGGCCCCATGACAGCAGTAACATTATTTTACTGCCGTCCCTGCTAACCGAACAAGACTTGTTTACCGGGAAGCGCTTGGGGAGCCGCGAAAAAAACGTACCGCGGCACGCACGCAGCACGCGTCCCCAGCTGCTGTTACGGCTTAATTAAGGGCTTCGAGCCGCGTGAGTGATGGAGCATTAAACCCGATCCAAATCAAATCGAATCAAACGCGGACGAGGAGCGAGCTGATTAGCCCATGGCTTAATTTACTCTGATTAGGAGTGGCCGTGTTCCGCTGGAGATTAGCTGTAATTGTCTTTTTTAGGTCGGGGCAGCTTGATATTTTTACACCGAGCGTGGTGATTTTACTGTTTCTTTTGCTTCTCATGTTTTTTCTTTATATTGCACTCCTGCTAAGTTTAATCCAGACATTGGCATACACGGAGATTAAGCAGTTCCTGCTAAGTTTAATCCAGACTATTATTATCACAAGATTATTGACATGGCAATTTTTTTTTGAAAAACCCGGTTTAGGCCGGCTTCATTGATTTAGGAGAAAGCATACGGAAAACAAGCAGGGATCAAGTGATCATGGCAAAATGGGAAAAGCTCGCAAGAGCGAGCAAACTGAAAATAGAAAAGGCGATGGCGGCGTCCATAGCCGCTCAACTAGATCTTGCTACCTCGCTACTGCTTCCCCAAACGGGGGCTCTAGGCATGCGGCTCCAGCAGATCTCCAAGACGCCAGGTCGAGCTTTATAGCTTGAAGAACATCGTCAGTCCGTGGCGTTTTCCCTCTGAAAACGAACGCGTTCCGCTCCTTCCAGATGTGCCAAGCGACCAGCATCGCCATTGTCTTGATTCCTCTCCTCTGGTTGACCGGCGTGCGGCTGATCATCGCCAAGCAATGCTATAGAGAGCCATGAGCCGGTCGCCTGCTCATGCCCAGTGTCTCGGAGCCGCTCCACGCTGCAACAGAGCTCCAAATCATCCTGGAGAAGGGGCAGTCCCAGATCAGATGCAGCGAAGACTCGAGGTTTCTCAGGCACAGATCGCAGAAGTCACCGTTCGGCCACCCCCTCCTCTGCAGCCTGTCATTGCATCATACTCTGTCATTGTGCAGCAGCCATGCAAACAGCTTGACGTTCCCGGCGCCCAGCCCTTCCAGATGACGGTGCCGTGGCCCGTGCTCGGCGAGCCTTGAAGAAAAATTTGTACACAGCCCTAGTCGAGTACGAGTCCCCTCCTCCCGCAGTCCAGATCACCCGATCTGCGACCTGGTTGTCAAGGTTGATCTGAGCCTGCTGTAGCCGTCGCCAGAGCCTGAGGAAATCGACGACAATGGAGGCCGTGTCGTCGCGGCTGAGATTGTTGATCCACTGCTCGTTTGCGAGGGCAGCAGCGACCGATCTGTTTTTGCGCCTGGAGTGCTTGAACAGACTCAGAAAGGTGGCATTCAGGGGCACGCTATCGAGCCAGGGACATGTCTAAAAACCGGCCCATTGGCCGTCGCCGACGATGATCTTTGTTGCTCCAGCGAACAGCTTTTGGTCTGTGTCGTCGCATGGCAAGGGGAAGGTCGTCCAGGGCCTCATCGGTTGCTGCCAGGACACCCATATCCAGTGCAGCCGGAGTGCTGAGCCAAACCGGAGCAAGTCAGGGAGCCCCAAGTCGCCCTTTTCCGTTGGGGTGCACACCTGCTTGTCACGCCCAATATGCGACCCTATCCAAAAGGAACTCGAAGGTTCCACCAAGGATAGACCCGCATATTGAAACGCTTTTGCAAGGTGGATATCATTACATCAATATTACATAATAGATGGGGATACATACAAGAGGCATACAATGCCACACGAATACAACATCATCTTACATAAGAGTATCATCCAACTACGGATGAACCACAAACAGAAACTCAAACGACATCCACCCTGCTAGCCCAGGCTGCCGACCTGGAACCTATCCCCTGATCGAAGAAGAAGCAGAAGAAGAACTCCAAAACAAGCAAACATCGCTCTCGCGTCAAGATCATCGCATAACCTGTACCTGCAACTGTTGTTGTAGTAATCTGTGAGCCACGAGGACTCAGCAATCCCATTACCATGGGTATCAAGACTAGCAAAGCTTAATGGGTAAGGAAGGGGAAAAGTGGTGAGGTTGCAACAACAACTAAGCATGATATGGTGGCTAACATACGCAAATGAGAGCGAGAAGAGAAACAAGCGGAACGGTCGTGAAGCTAGCAATGATCAAGAGGTGATCCTGAACTCCTACTTACGTCAAACATAACACAGAAACCGTGTTCACTTCCCGGACTCCGCCGAGAAGAGACCATCACGGCTACACACGCGGGTGATGTGTTTTAATTCGGATCAGGTGTCAAGTTATCTACAACTGGACATTAACAAATTCCCATCTGCCACATAACCGCGGGCATGGCTCTCGAAAGTTTATACCCTGCAGGGGTGTCCCAACTTAGCCCATGATAAGCTCTCGCGATCAACGAAGGATATACCTTCTCCCAGGAAGACCCGATCAGTCTCGGAATCCCGGTTTACAAGACATTTCGACAATGGTAAAACAAGACCAGCAAAGCCGCCCGATGCGCCGACAATCCCGATAGGAGCTGTACATATCTCGTTCTCAGGGCAACACCGGATGAGACATCCTACGAGTAAAACCAGACCTCGAGTTTCCCCGAGGGGGCCCCGCAGTCTACTCGGTTCGGACCAACACTTAGACAAGCATTGGCCCGGGGGGGCTAAAATAAATATGACCCTTGGGTTAATTACTCCCAAGGGAAAAGTAGGTGGTGGTGAGGCAAATGGTAAAACCAAGGTTGGGCCTTGCTGGAGGAGTTTTATTCAAAGCGAACTGTCAGGGGGGTCCCATAAATCACCCGACCGCGTAAGGAACGCAAAATCCGGGAACATAACACCGGTATGACGGAAACTAGGGCGGCAAGAGTGGAACAAAACACCAGGCATAAGGCCGAGCCTTCCACCCTTTACCAAATATATAGATGCATTAATAATATAAGAGATACTGTGATATCCCAACATAACCCTGTCCACCATGGAGCAATCTTCAACTTCACCTGCAACTAGCAACGCTATAAGAGGGGCTGAGCAAAGCGGGAACATAGCCAAACAACGGTTTGCTAGGAAGGGTGTCAAAGGTTAGAGGTTCATGGCAATTTGGGAGGCTTGAAGAGCAAAAGATAGGTAACGCAGCATAGCGATAGAACGAAGCAACTAGCATAGCAATGATAGTAGTGAGATCCAAGGTAGCGGTCATCTTGCCTGAAATCCCGCAAGGAAGAAGAACGAGTCCATGAAGAAGATGAAGCCACGAAGACGAACCACACATAGACGAACGCATCCTCACGATCGCAACGAAACGAGAACTATCGAGAAGAAGCACACAACATGGTAAACACACCACACATAGGCAAGACATGATGCACAACCAAGCATGATGCATGACGAAGCTAGATGAGGCTACTCATGGCAAGAGATGATGCAAACAAGAACAACACATCAAGGCAAGTTTAAATGAGGCCGGGAACAACATATAACAAATCCGGTAAGTCCTCATATGCAAATTTCGAAATGGGTCCAGATCTGAATAAACATTATGTTCAAGTTGTTAAACAGCAAGTTAAGATGCACCAAGATGATCTACACGAAATTCTAGTCAAGTTACATATAAAGTTCATTTAATTCGGAGCTACGGCCTAGAAGATATGAGCAAAACAAGTTAAACATGACATTGATGCAAAATGCATACAAACATCAAGCAAACACCTCAAAATAAGGATGCAACATGATAATATGAAACTATATGCAAAATCAAGCAAGTTTCATATAGAGCACACTCAAAACGGAGCAACGGTACAACACACACACACACTATACAAGTCATAGCAACAATCTGTCCAAAACAGCAACTAGGCATATTGCAAGCACCAAAACAATATGCTACAACACTCCAACATATTAACAAAAGGCATGGGCATGAAGTACAGGTAAACCATAACAAAACATGAACATTGAGCTATCTCCAGAAATCACTAGAACATGCTCAAACACACATGGGAAGATTGCAAATTATAACAGTTTCAGACTTTAGCAGAAATAACATCAGGTTGCAATGTTTAGAGCTATCAAACAACATGTTACAGGAACATATCATGGCAAACAAAGGCATGGCATGATACTACTAAATGCATAGAACAATAGTCCCTTACTGACCATGAGCCAAAAAGGCATAGAAAATATGATGGCACCCATGTAAACATGGCAAGTTATATGACAGATTCAAACATGGCAGGAACAACAATAAGTAGGCATGTTGGTGAGCTTGAACCACTCACCATAGAGCAATACATGGCATGGCAAGGCAACCAACAGTAAGAAGACATGTTTATGAAGCTAAGCATGGCAAGATCAAGTTCATAGGGTACATGGATCACTAGGAAACAATCATGGAAACATTGAACTTAGTGTTAACAGGTTGACAGCAACATCATTTAGCAACTTTGGAGCAAGATTACAACAAGCTACAGTAGGCAATAATTGCAACCAAGGGCATGAATGGATAGAGAAAGACATGTATAACAAAACATCCGTAGTGAACATCTTCAGAATAATGCACGAAATGACTAGTAGAAGCATGTTTACATAGCAACAAAATATAACAGAATCAGCCTAGCAAAACAGTAACAGCAAGTACCCTCCTTAACAAGCTTGATGCACTCAGCACACAACTCACAAAAATACATGGATGGCACCACTGGAAAGATGGCATAGCATAGATCAAAACACATGTAGAGCTCAACCTCATAGAATGCACACATCAAACATGACAAAAATGACAAATGAGCAAGTTATAACAGTTCCAGCAGATTAACAGCAACATGCACTCTTCCAACAACATTTCGGGCATCAAGATGAGCTCAAATGAAAATGATGCAATGGAATGAAATGAAGTACTCGTCGAGGCGAATAATTTGACATATTACACGTACAAAACAGAGCTACGGATGCAGAGATACGATGCAATGAACATGGCATGATTATATGAAAAACTGGGGACTTAGTGGATTTCGGGGGTCAACCTGAGGATCCGGATCTGGATCTGGACCGGGCGGGGCCGGGCTCGGTTCCCGAGGTTGGCCGGGCTCTCGCCGGAGCACGGCCGGAGACGGAGGGGGGAGGATCCACGGCGAGGTGGGAGCGGCCGGGCGGCCGGGGCGGCGCCGGGCACGGGAGGCGGCGAGAGGCGCGGGGGCGTGGAGGCGGGCCGGTGCCGGAGATGGCTGGCGGCGGGGAGCTCCGGCAGGGCCCCCACGGCGGCGAGCGGCGGCGGCCAGGCGCGCGGGGCGCTTCGGCGGCGGCGGGGAAAGGCGGCGCGGGCGCGGCCTCGGGCGGCGACTGGCGCGGCCTCGGGCGCGGCGGCGGAGCTTCGGGCGCGCGGGCGCGGGCTCCCGCGGCGGGCGGCGGCGGCGGATGGGCCCCGCGGGCCCGATCCGGGCCGCGCGGGCCGGCGGCGGGGCTGGAGGAGAGAGAGAGGGCGCCGGCGGGGTGAGGTGGCGCGCGGGGGTTGGAGGAGAGCGTAGGCGAGGCGACGTGGCGGCTCCTGATTGGATGGAGTGAGGTGGCAGCTGGACATGTCCGGCCGGAGTTGGACATGTCCGGTGGCGGCGGGGGAAGAGGGCTAGGGTTGGACTGCGCGAAAAATCCGGGAGGGACACATATTTATAGGTAGAGGGAGCTAGGAGAGTCCAAATGGGGTGCAGTTTTCGCCCACACGATCGTGATCGAACGACCGCGAGCATGGATGGGAGTTGGCTGGGTTTTGGGTCACTTTGGAAGGGGTGTTGGGCTGCACACAAAAAAGGCTTTTGCGTACCCGGTTAACCGTTGGAGTATCAAACGACCTCCAAATGGCACGAAACTTGACAGACGGTCTACCGGTGCTATACCAAGGCCGCTTGGCAAACCTCGGGCCATTCCGAGAAAGTTTAACACCCACACAAGAGAAGAGGCCAAAAGGGGACGCCGGATGACATAGGAGTGCCGGATTGCAAAACGGACAACGGGGAAAATGCTCGGATGCAAGAAACGAACATGTATGCAAAATGAAATGCACATGATGACATGATATGAAATGCATATGATGACATGGAAAAGTGCAACACGCAAGCAAATGACATGGCAACGACGGCGAATAACTGGCAGACACCTGGCGCATCGAATCCGGGGCGTTACAACACTCCTCTACTAACAAGAGATCTCGTCCCGAGATCTTAGGACCAAGACGGAAAGGAAAAAGGGATGAGGTGAAACAAGAAATCAAGAGAAGAAACAAATAATCGAGAGCACTCAAGAAGAAGAGAGGAAGGACGAGAATGACGCGAATCGAAAGTTGACGGACATAGATAGACTATGAAACGACTCTGGTTAGAAAGAGATAAGAAACGAATAAGACTGAAAGGATTTAGGCAGCACTCCGGCTGAACATGGAAAGGATAGAACATGAACTTAGAAGGAAGGGTTGAGCGGAGTTGTTGAGGAAATCAACGACGGAAGAATAAGCTTGTTGTGGACTTATAGGTAACGTCTCAAGATCATCAGGTGATAACCGGCCACAAACGGAAATGATTGGATAGCTGAGAAGAACGAAGAAATGCAACACTCCACTTCAAAAGAATACAGAGAATTAATTGCACTTCAAAAAGCAAGAAGGAATGATACTTGAGCTACTTCGGTAAGAATCTTGATGAACACTTGAAGAATGAATTAAATCATGAAGAACCACCATGAAAAACTCCGCTAACAAAAGGATGGTTAGATAGAATGAAGGATGAAAGAATAAGATTAAAGCCTTGCGATGACTTAGATGGAGGTTCCGACGAAATGGCCGAGGAAATTTGAACTCCGGAAAAGAAAAGATGAAAACACTTGAAACTAGAATTTATTCATCAAGAACAAATTCCGAAGGAAGGGATTAATCACTTGGATGAAATAAGAATAAGATTTATTGTATGCTTATCCTTCATCAAATTAAATTGATGACAAGCAATGGATTTTTGCATACTACTTATTCTTCTTGAAAAGGATTGAGAGGGGTGTATGGCGCAAAACTTGAGAAGATCTTCATGAACCATCGATAGGATTGAAAAGAACGAATGAATTAATATGATAAACAAGGAAAAAGAAACTGAAAGAACCACCGTTAGAATTCGGAAATGACTGTCGAAAGAGAATGAATCACCGGGAAGAATTAGAAGAACAAATATGCTAGAGGGGATTTAGATGCAAAAGAACGAAGAGATCGCGACCTGATTGAAGAAAACTTGAACGAAGCACCGGAAGAATATTGAGAGGAACGAAAGCGCACGGATATAGAGTAATTGGAGAACGAATCTGAAAACTTAGAATGAAGAAATCTTCCGAAAAAGATGGCCTCTGGATGATCGAGAGAGAAAGCAATTCCTGAAATGTTCCGGATGGATAAAAAGAATTTGCATGACTCGAAAACAATTTGATAGGATAACATCGAGCTAGCACCGCGAATCTCCGGGGAACGGACAAGATTTAGAGGAAAACTCTTCTTCTGTCTTCAAATGACGATGATGAACACCACCAAAATTGCTAAGGCACTCCGGGGGAACGAAAAGCGAAGAGGTTGAGCCAATAATGAAATGATTTGAAATCGATCTTGGAAAAGGCATGTGACTGATGAAATTCATTCTTACGTCACGATTGACAAGAATTTGAGAATAACTCCGGGGGAATTAGAAGAGTCAGGTAAGATCCTGGGAAAAGACCTGTGGGTTAGGGCCCACTAAAAGAAACACCGTAGAAAAGGATTGTTGAAGAGGTAGATGATGCACTGGAACAATTGAAATATTTGAATGAGGTGACAACTCGAATTAATTCAAACACAGACGAATCTCCTGAGATGTCTTGAATTCCGGAATGATTGAATGGCGAGAGGCAAACGAGCAGGGAAAACACTTGAGCCGAGGGGAAGAATGTGATCAACCCGGAAACTTGAATTGAATGCACCGGAAAAAGAAAGGGATGAAGAGTTACGAACAAGACGAGAATTCACCGGTTGAAATAATTAAGGGAAGACTGAAAAGACTCCACACGAATGGATTTGATGCTCGAAACAGACTCAGGCTCCGGGAAGAAGAGGGTGGGAGGGCGGGAAAACAAAGGCAACTTAGAAGGGGGAAAGCCGACGAATATCTTCAAGAGGAAACACCGGTTGAAATCATTGAGGAAAGAAAGCAAAGACTTCGCACGAGTAGGAAGGATACTCGATTACGGACTCCGAATTCGAGAAGAAGAAGGGAGGGCGGGTGGGAAAAACAAGGACAACTTCGGACAAGGAAAAACAACGACGTCGGAGGAAGAACTAAGGATTGAACTTGGCAAAGATGAAGAGGCTCGAGTCAACTTGACGAGAAATGCACCGGATGAAAAGAACTGAGGAACAACGATCGAAAACCAATTGCGTTATCCTAAAGAAAAAATTGAAAGGGAAGAGGAGTAGTTCAAAACACCTACGTCAAGATTCCTCACCAGAGCGACGAAGGGGCTGAGGAGTAAAAAGAATTGCTACTCTCCGATATAACTAGACTCCGAAAACAGTTTTCTTCTAGACTCGACATCGGCCAAACTACATGATCAATCAAGGGGGCTCCTAGGGTCGGTCGAGGCTCTGATACCAACTTGTCACGCCCAATATGCGACCCTATCCAAAAGGAACTCGAAGGTTCCACCAAGGATAGACCCGCATATTGAAACGCTTTTGCAAGGTGGATATCATTACATCAACATTACATAATAGATGGGGATACATACAAGAGGCATACAATGCCACACGAATACAACATCATCTTACATAAGAGCATCATCCAACTACGGATGAACCACAAACAGAAACTCAAACGACATCCACCCTGCTAGCCCAGGCTGCCGACCTGGAACCTATCCCCTGATCGAAGAAGAAGCAGAAGAAGAACTCCAAAACAAGCAAACATCGCTCTCGCGTCAAGATCATCGCATAACCTGTACCTGCAACTATTGTTGTAGTAATCTGTGAGCTGCGAGGACTCAGCAATCCCATTACCATGGGTATCAAGACTAGCAAAGCTTAATGGGTAAGGAAGGGGAAAAGTGGTGAGGTTGCAGCAGCGACTAAGCATGATATGGTGGCTAACATACGCAAATGAGAGCGAGAAGAGAAACAAGCGGAACGGTCGTGAAGCTAGCAATGATCAAGAGGTGATCCTGAACTCCTACTTATGTCAAACATAACCCAGAAACCGTGTTCACTTCCCGGACTCCTCCGAGAAGAGACCATCACGGCTACACACGCGGTTGATGCGTTTTAATTCGGATCAGGTGTCAAGTTATCTACAACCGGACATTAACAAATTCCCATCTGCCACATAACCGCGGGCACGGCTCTCGAAAGTTTATACCCTGTAGGGGTGTCCCAACTTAGCCCATGATAAGCTCTCGCGATCAACAAAGGATATACCTTCTCCCAGGAAGACCCGATCAGTCTCGGAATCCCGGTTTACATGACATTTCGACAATGGTAAAACAAGACCAGCAAAGCCGCCCGATGCGCCGACAATCCCGATAGGAGCTGCACATATCTCGTTCTCAGGTCAACACCGGATGAGACATCCTACGAGTAAAACCAGACCTCGAGTTTCCCCGAGGGGGCCCCGCAGTCTAGTCGGTTCGGACCAACACTTAGACAAGCATTGGCCCGGGGGGGCTAAAATAAAGATGACCCTTGGGTTAATTACTCCCAAGGGAAAAGTAGGTGGTGGTGAGGCAAATAGTAAAACCAAGGTTGGGCCTTGCTGGAGGAGTTTTATTCAAAGCGAACTGTCAGGGGGGTCCCATAAATCACCCGACCGCGTAAGGAACGCAAAATCCAGGAACATAACACCGGTATGACGGAAACTAGGGCGGCAAGAGTGGAACAAAACACCAGGCATAAGGCCGAGCCTTCCACCCTTTACCAAATATATAGATGCATTAATAATATAAAAGATATTGTGATATCCCAACATAACCCTGTCCACCATGGAGCAATCTTCAACTTCACCTGCAACTAGCAACGCTATAAGAGGGGCTGAGCAAAGCGGGAACATAGCCAAACAACGGTTTGCTAGGAAGGGTGTCAAATGTTAGAGGTTCATGGCAATTTGGGAGGCTTGAAGAGCAAAAGATAGGTAACGCAACATAGCGATAGAACGAAGCAACTAGCATAGCAATGATAGTAGTGAGATCCAAGGTAGCGGTCACCTTGCCTGAAATCCCGCAAGGAAGAAGAACGTGTCCATGAAGAAGATGAAGCCACGAAGACGAACCACACGTAGACGAATGCATCCTCACGATCACAACGAAACGAGAACTATCGAGAAGAAGCACACAACATGGTAAACACACCACACATAGGCAAGACATGATGCACAACCAAGCTTGATGCATGACAAAGCTAGATGAGGCTACTCATGGCAAGAGATGATGCAAACAAGAACAACACATCAAGGCAAGTTTAAATGAGGCCGGAAACAACATATAACAAATCCGGTAAGTCCTCATATGCAAATTTCGAAATGGGTCCAGATCTGAATAAACATTATGTTCAAGTTGTTAAACAGCAAGTTAAGATGCACCAAGAAGATCTACACGAAATTCTAGTCAAGTTACATATAAAGTTCATTTAATTCGGAGCTACGGCCTAGAAGATATGAGCAAAACAAGTTAAACATGGCATTGATGCAAAATGCATACAAACATTAAGCAAACACCTCAAAACAAGGATGCAACATGATAATATGAAACTATATGCAAAATCAAGCAAGTTTCATATAGAGCACACTCAAAACGGAGCAACGGTACAACACACACACACTACAAGTCAAAGCAACAATCTGTCCAAAATAGCAACTAGGCATATTGCAAGCACCAAAACAATATGCTACAACAACCCAACATATTAACAAAAGGCATGTGCATGAAGTACAGGTAAAGCATAACAAAACATGAACACTGAGCTATCTCCAGAAATCACTAGAACATGCTCAAACACACATGGGAAGATTGCAAATTATAATAGTTTCAGACTTTAGCAGAAATAACATCAGGTTGCAATGTTTAGAGCTATCAAACAACATGTTACAGGAACATATCATGGCAAACAAAGGCATGGCATGATACTACTAAATGCATAGAACAACAGTCCCTTACTGACCATGAGCCAAAAAGGCATAGAAAATATGATGGCACCCATGTAAACATGGCAAGTTATATGACAGATTCAAACATGGCAGGAACAACATTAAGTAGGCATGTTCGTGAGCTTGAACCACTCACCACAGAGCAATACATGGCATGGCAAGGCAACCAACAGTAAGAAGACATGTTTATGAAGCTAAGCATGGCAAGATCAAGTTCATAGGGTACATGGATCACTAGGAAACAATCATGGAAACATTGAACTTAGTGTTAACAGGTTGACAGCAACATCATTTAGCAACTTTGGAGCAAGATTACAACAAGCTACAGTAGGCAATAATTGCAACCAAGGGCATGAATGGATAGAGAAAGACATGTATAACAAAACATTCATAGTGAACATCTTCAGAATAATGCACGAAATGACTAGTAGAAGCATGTTTACATAGCAACAAAATATAACAGAATCAGCCTAGCAAAACAGTAACAGCAAGTACCCTCCTTAACAAGCTTGATGCACTCAGCACACAACTCACAAAAATACATGGATGACACCACTGGAAAGATGGCATAGCATAGATCAAAACACATGTAGAGCTCAACCTCATAGGATGCACACATCAAACATGGCAAAAATGACAAATGAGCAAGTTATGACAGTTCCAGCAGATTAACAGCAACATGCACTCTTCCAACAGCATTTCGGGCATCAAGATGAGCTCAAACGAAAATGATGCAATGGAATGAAATGAAGTACTCGTCGATACGAACAATTTGACATATTGCACGTACAAAACGGAGCTAAGGATGCAGAGATACGATGCAACGAACATGGCATGATTATATGAAAAACTGGGGACTTAGTGGATTTCGGGGGTCAACCTGAGGATCCGGATCTGGATCTGGACCGGGCGGGGCCGGGCTCGGTTCCCGAGGTTGGCCGGGCTCTCGCCGGAGCACGGCCGGAGACGGAGGGGGGAGGATCCACGGCGAGGTGGGAGCGGCCGGGCGGCCGGGGCGGCGCCGGGCACGGGAGGCGGCGAGAGGCGCGGGGGCGCGGAGGCGGGCCGGTGCCGGAGATGGCTGGCGGCGGGGAGCTCCGGCAGGGCCCCCACGGCGGCGAGCGGCGGCGGCCAGGCGCGCGGGGCGCTTCGGCGGCGGCGGGGAAAGGCGGCACGGGCGCGGCCTTGGGCGGCGACCGGCGCGGCCTCGGGCGCGGCGGCGGAGCTTCAGGCGCGCGGGCGCGGGCTCCCGCGGCGGGGCTGGAGGAGAGAGAGAGGGCACCGGCGGGGTGAGGTGGCGCGTGGGGGTTGGAGAGAGCGGCGGCGAGGCGACGTGGCGACTCCTGATTGGATGGAGTGAGGTGGCAGCTGGACATGTCCGGCCGGAGTTGGACATGTTCGGTGGCGGCGGGGGAAGAGGGCTAGGGTTGGACTGCGCGAAAAATCCGGGAGGGACACATATTTATAGGTAAAGGGAGCTAGGAGAGTCCAAATGGGGTGCGGTTTTCGCCCACACGATCGTGATCGAACGACCGCGAGCATGGAGGGGAGTTGGCTGGGTTTTGGGTCACTTTGGAAGGGGTGTTGGGCTGCACACAAAAAAGGCTTTTGCGGTTACCCGGTTAACCGTTGGAGTATCAAACGACCTCCAAATGGCACGAAACTTGACAGGCGGTCTACCGGTGCTATACCAAGGCCGCTTGGCAAACCTCGGGCCATTCCGAGAAAGTTTAACACCCACACAAGAGAAGAGCCCAAAAGGGGACGCCGGATGACATAGGAGTGCCGGATTGCAAAACGGACAACGGGGAAAATGCTCGGATGCAAGAAACGAACACGTATGCAAAATGAAATGCACATGATGACATGATATGAAATGCATATGATGACATGGAAAAGTGCAACACGCAAGCAAATGACATGGCAACGACGACGAATAACTGGCAGACACCTGGCGCATCGAATCCGGGGCGTTACACTGCTTCCACGCCACCTTGCACTTTCCTCCCGTCAGTGCCTCATCTTGTGCCCATAAAAACCGACGCCGCGCCTTATCAATCTCCTTGAGGATCTTCTTTGGCACCTTGAGCACAGTCATGGCAAAGGTAGGCAACGCAGAGAGCACCGCCCGCACCAGAACGCGTCGACCTGCCAGCGACATCAGTTTGCCCTTCCAGCCCGCAAGACGTGACTTGATACGGTCGATGAGGAATTGGAAGTGCACTAAACGCAGTCTCTTGGGGGAAAGAGGCAGGGCCAGGTAGGTTGTGGGGAAGCTAGCGATCGACCCCCCCAAACCCCTGCCAGACCTCAGACAGCAGTAGATCATCGCAGTTCATCGGGATCACTGAAGATTTCGCCTGGTTAAGCTTAAGCCCCGTGGCTTCACCGAAGGAATGCATCAGTTTCAGCAAAGTGGAGACTTCTTCCTTTATTGACTCACCCGCATGCTTGCCCCGCGCCCTGGCAAAGGTGCAATCAGCCCCCTCGTCGTGGCCGCGTCCAGTAGACGAAACAGAGGGTCAATAGTGAGGATGAAAAGCAGAAGTGACAATGGGTCACCCTGCCTGAGTCCACAGGCGTGAAAGAAACTTTGGCCCGGCGACCCATTTAGCAGGCAGGAGGAAGAAGTAGATGATAGCAGCAGGGCGACCCAATTTCTCCAGCGCTGCAAAAAACCCATGTGCTGGAGCAGCTCGATCAGATAGGCCCAGGAAACCGAGTCGAACGCACGGGCAAAGTCAAGCTTGAAGAGCAAGGCCTGCTTTTTCTCTCGGTGCAACATTATGATGCAACCTTGGACATATTAAAAACTATCATGAATGCATTTTCCCTTCTGAAAAGCCGTTTGCGCCAGCGAGATGAGTCCGTTCAGAGCAGAGGACAAGCGGAGGGCTAGCACTTTTGAGATTAACTTTGCCATGGAGTGGATCAAACTTATGGGCCTGAAGTGGCTGATTTCAGAAGCGCCCCCTTCTTCGGCAGCAGGGTAATAAGAGCCGAATTAAGCTCTGCAAAATTGCTTCCGGCCATCTGATAGAACTTGCTGAAAACAGCCATGACCTCCTCCTTGATGATCGGCCAGCATGATCGATAGAACTGCCCTGTGAAGCCGTCTGGGCCTGGGGCCTTTTCTGTGGGGGACGCAAGAATTGCCGCCCAGACCTCAGCCATGGTGAACGACCCGTCCAACTCTGATGAAGCAACCACCGGAATGTTCAAAATGTCCTAGTTGAGAGTGCAGCCTCGCTACTTGCTGCGGCCCAAAGCTTCAAGAAGTGGTCGAGGATGATCTGCTCCTTCTCTCCATGATCCACTATAATCCTGCCATTGTTGCAGATCACATGAATGAAATTTTTTCTACGGCGAGATTGCATTTTTGCATGAAAGAAACACGTGCTCGCATCCCCCGCACGCAGCCAATTCACTCTGGAGGCCTGCTTCTTTCTCGCCCGATCAATTGCAGCAAGGCCAAGCACTCTAAGCTTCAATGCTTTTCTCAGCTGTCGCTGTGCCGCCGTGAGGGCACGGTGCTCCTGCGCCAAATCAAATTTCAGAATCACCTCATTTGCAATGTGGAGCTGCTGCCTGACCTTGCCAAACGTCGATCTGCTCCAGATCTTGAGATCAGCGGCAACTCTTGACAGCCTTCTTTTCATCCTCACAAAGGGGCAGTCATGCGGAACAGGACGCTGCCAAGCCCGCAACACTGTTTCATGGAAGTGAGGGAACGTCGGCCAAAAACTTTCAAACCTGAATCTTGCTCTTCTGATGGGAGATGAAGCCTTTGCAAGAACTAGTGGGCAGTGATCCGAGAAGGAGGTTGATGCGGCCATAAGCATGTGATCTTGGTGTGATATATCCCACGAGTCGTTGCAGAAGAATTTGTCAATACTGCTGAGTGTGGGGTTTTCCCGTTCATTGCTCCAGGTGAACTTTCTGTTCCTGCACTTTATCTCTTTCAGTCCAGCCCAGTCCAATGCTCTTCTGAACTTGCCCATCATCCTCCTGTTGATGTTGCTGTTGCACTTGTCGCAAGCTTGGTAGATCATGTTGAAATCGCCGTTGATCATCCATGGCTCTCCAGCCGGTGATGCAGCAGCGGCTAGTTCAGCCAGGAAACCATCCTTCTGCGCATTGTTTATCGGCCCATAGACCGTTGTAAGCCAGAAGGGGTCACCTGCTAACTTGGGCTCTACTCTAGCCGTAATGGAGAAGCTACCTAAACGATGCGAAACTACGTTGACTACTAGCTTATCCCAGAAGATCGCCGCACCACCTCTCGTCCCGTGCGCCGGCAGCACTACACAACCCTGCAGGCTCGCGCCGCCGACCTCCGTGGCCACGGCAGAAGACCAACATTCTACTTTCGTTTCCTGCAGTGCTAGGATAGCAACGCGATTAGCTTGAACTACATCTCTAATGGTTGTGCATTTCGCCGGGCAGTTCAAGCCGTGGACGTTCCAGGACATGAAGATTAGATCGCTGTCACCCACTAGGACACCATGGAGTTCTCCGTCGAGCACATCTACTAATCATGGAAGAAAAGGACACCTTACAACATGCCGGGGGGCGACGACGGCCACCAATAGATCCAAAACCCCGTCGTCGTCGAACACACCACACACAGGGAGCACTACACATGGAGACTAGCCCTAACTCAAGCTGGTTTAAGACCAGCTATCGACGGAGACTAAGCGAAGACCTAGCTAACATAATCAGACGTGGAGGGACTCCTTGGCGCCGGCCATCTCGGCCATGCCAGCTGCTATCTTGAGAGTAGCCTGGTCCGGCCCAGTGAGCTTGGCGATTGCGGCAATGTCACTGTCGGATAGCGGTTCCTGGAAGCACTTCATGATCAGGGCAGCCGCCTTCCGTGTCATTCTATCCTTTGGCCCAAGCGCACCCAGCTCCTGCACCAAGCGAAGCACCGCCCACTGAGCCACCGGAGTTGTGTTTGTCGCAGCAGCCTGGCAGACACTGCGACGAGATGGGGTGGAGGCGACTCTGGACTTTGGCAGAGCAGAATGGCAAGGCCTGGCCGGTGGGTCGATGATGAT
This sequence comes from Triticum timopheevii, assembly GCA_963921465.1. Lineage (NCBI taxonomy): Eukaryota > Viridiplantae > Streptophyta > Magnoliopsida > Poales > Poaceae > Triticum > Triticum timopheevii. The sequence goes on from OY997271.1 coordinate 118,203,577, forward strand.
AGGCGGGGGAACATGGATGAACAGCTCAGAGCGCTCGTCGCCGCCCGCCTTGCTGATCTGGATGGTGCCCACCCGCTCCGTGAGCGCCGTCAGCTGGAAGCCGGCAGTGGCCACCGCTGGGAAGGTGATGCAGGGCAGCTGGCAGGGGATCATCTCGGGGATGTCCAGCTCCTGCGGGTGGGGAGCGGGCGGGGCGGGGACCGGCCGCCGTCTTCGAATGCCAGCGGGGTCTGCAGGGCCTCGATCATGGCGTTTTCTATCTCCAGTTGCATGCAGTCTATGCGTGGCAGCGGGGAGAGCGCACGAGCGAGCCGGCTTGGCTGAAGAAGTGCACAACGGGGTCTTCTTGTGCTGGCGTAGGGGGCGGCAGAGCCTGACGAAGAGGAAGCGGAGGGGTGGCCCGGAGCGCCGCAGGTGCAGCCGCGCCGGAGACCTCCTCGGAGGGCAAGCGCGCGTGATGCCATTCGACCGGCGTGCGGCTGCGGCGGTGATGCACCTCAGCAACAACGTCCGCGTCACTGTCCTTGGCATGGCAACCGCGACCGAGCAGGCGGTCTCTCCTAGACCGGCCCGAGCCACCAGAATTGTCGCCGTCATCCTGGCCGCACCCATGGGGTCTAGAGATGGGGCCACCGCATCCCGCAGCCTGGCCGCGAGAGGCAGAGCGGCGACCCGGGCCTTGGTCATCTTCGACATGAGCCACCCACGTGCCCGGCTCGATGCGCGGCAATGGGCGGTCGTCGTCGTCCGAGGAGGAGGGCAGGCCGCTCTGCCTGGAGTGCGACGAGCGCGACGAGTACGGCGTCCAGTCCTTGACCAGATCAACGTGCACAAGGAGGTCGAAGCGGAGCGCGCCGGGGGGGGGGGGGGGGGGGAAGACGCGGCGGTCGAGAGGCGTGAAGCCGAGCACCTCATCGGCGCGGCCAACGCCGTGCTTGAGCACCCAGAGCACGCGCTTCATTGGGATGTGGGCCACATCCCACACCCAGAGCCAGCAGGCGAAAGTCTTGGTATGCCCCCTCTCTAGCATGAGCGAGACGAGGCAGTCGACACGCCCAAAGTCTCCCAGGGCCTCCTCCGCCCCGGCGAGCGACCAGAACTGCATGGGTAGGTCCTCGATGACGACGCACACGTGAAGGTTGTACTTGACGATCGCCGCGTGGTCGGCTTCATTCCAAGCCTTGATGAAGAACTTGCAGCTGTCGACTTTGAGCACACCACGCCTCACCGCGTTGTCGTGATGCGCCGGGAGGTCGCAGTGGACGAGGAAGGCCTCCGGGTGGTGCGCTGTAACGCGGAGCTGGTGAGGCAGGGTGTAGAGCTGCTCGTGGATGGCTTTTCCCACCGCCATTGTGTTGGTGGAGTGGTGGCGCTCGGCGCGGTGAGGGGTGACAGCGTGCTGCCGCGGGATGAAGTCGGCATGCTCGAGGTCGGGGGACACCACAACGACCTTGTTGCTGGAGCGCCGGTGCCGTGCGGGGTCGCAATGCAGGTGGAGGTCCATCGGTGTCGGAGCTTGCGTCGGCGTGAAGCACAGGCGGTCGCGCATTGGCGCTCTAGGTGGCAGCGGCCCCAACCTATCGTGGGCAGTCCCTCCTGGACCCCCGTTCCTAGGATTTTGCGGACACTCTTTGCCGAAATGCCCCGCTTGCTTGCAGATGATGCAGCGAAGCGGGTCTCTGCAGTCGATGCGGCAGTGGAGCTCGCTCAGGCAGCGGAAGCACTTGCCCCGGAACTGGCTTAAGAAGGTCGTGCAGCTGGCAGCCGCATTGAAGCCACAACTTCGGTCCGAGCGCAGTCTCAGGCGGCGCCTCCTAGCACCCGCCGAGGAAGGAGCGGCTCTCCGGTTCTTCCGCGAGGTGACCACCGTCCACGCCCCGCCATCCCCTGTGGTCTGGCCCAGAGAGGAAGGGGCGGCCGAGGGAGAAGGGAAAGCCACGACGGATTTGAGGTGGTCGTCCTGCAACAGGGAAGAGACGTGCAGATCTGGTGGTCCGGAGCCCGCCCCTGCCCATAGCAGCCCCCCACGCTGCAGGATACGCGGCGTCGAGGCCAGATATGAAGCAGAGGCCGTTGACGCAGTCGAGATCAGGGAGGAATACCCCGACGGACCGCGGGACACAGAGGTGCGGCAGGTGGGCGGGGAGTGGCCCCGGGCAGGGGGGCCCGGGCGGGAGCAGCTGGCGGAGGAGCGGGCCATGCGGCGCTGAGGGTGGCCGTCGTGGCCGGAGTGGCCAGCGGCGGGAGCGATAGCGTGGCTAGCTAGAGCGAAGAGAGGTCAGTGTCCCACACCCGGCCAGCCTTCATTGACATGGCAAATTACATACAATGGAGTAGGAATATCCGCTTAGAGGCATATGGCCAATGATGCATGCCAAGAAAGAGGTCAGAATATATAGGAAGCGGATTAGGAGCACTCGGGTGCTCCACACCCTATATTCAAAAATAATTTAATAATTCAAAAGTCAAAAAAAGCCTGGATATATTTTTGAACCAAATATGACTAGGTATTATACTCATATAAAAAGTTTTGCCAAGGAATAATTATCGATGACTTCAGAAGAAAAAAACAAATTTATGACGACAATATAGCATGAATAGTACTTGTATCTAGCATTTTTGGGGAAATCTTTGACCCCGGATACAATAAAAGTCATTTTCTATTTAATCTTTTTGTACGAGTGCAATACCTGGTCGTGTTTGATTCCATAAAAAGTGCCAGGATTTTTTGACTTTTTTTGAATTACTAAATTATTTTTCAATATAGGGGGCGTAGCACCCGAGAGCTCCTATGCATTTTTGGAATATATAAGACTACTAACAGTGGGAGTAAGAGCAAGGTACAATAGTAGGCTTATAGCCCGCTTACGGAAGTGGATGTAGTTGAATTTGAGCGAGCAGCCGCACCAAGACACTTCCCAAAAACCTTATCGCCAGAGAACCAATGTGTGGTCGGATGGTTAGAAGAGCAGTAGTACCTCCAACCCACCAAAAATCAAACTATATATTTGATATTTTGGTGTCTCATAAAGACAAAATATTCTTCGAATGGGATGTGAGCCTCCGTCCACAATGGTCGCCTGTTGTGCTTATAGGAATAAGGTGTGCGTGTATGTATTCGTATGAGTGTGTATGTACATGTGTGAGTGTTTGTGCATGTACTGTTTTCTCAACAAAAAAAGTTATCACTTGTCGTCTAGTGTAGGTTCTCAGAGGGCGTGGTTCCGGAGGCATGCTCTCCTGTGTGTTGTGCATGCATTCGCCGGGATGGGGTCGCCGGAGAAGCAGCTCAACACTAAGAACTCTGCTAGAGTGTGTGATGGTGTCTCGGACTAGGGGTCACCCACCACGTCGTGTCCTAGCCAGGTGGGCCGGGCCGAGGACCACTCATTGCGTTCCACCAAGGGGCCATCTCTAGAAGGCCCAAGGCGCGTAGAAGGAATGTTCCCGAAGACTTGTTGCCTACTCCAAGACTCGGAGGTCATCTACAATACGATGTCTTGTACGTAGCCGACTTATTTGTCACCCTAGGCCTCCTAGTATCTATGTAAACCAAGGGTAGGGCTCATAGAAGAGATAGAACAATCCCGTGGTAGATTAACATGCATTTTATACTCCATTCCAAATCAATAAAAACACAAGTAGGACTTAGGGTATTATCTCTTTGAGAAAGCATGAACCCGGGTAAAATCTCGTATCCATGTTACTGTCAGTGTCAAAACCGGCGGATCTCGGGTAGGGGGTCCCGAACTGTGCATCTAAGGCTAATGCTAACAGGAGGCGGGGGACATAATGTTTACCCAGGTTCGAGCCCTCTCGATGGAGGTAATACCCTACTTCATGCCTTATTGATCTTGATGATATGAGTATTACAAGAGTTGATCTACCACGAGATCGTAGAGGCTAAACCCTAGGAGCTAGCCTATGATTATGATTGTTCTTGTCCTATGGACTAAACCCTCCGGTTTATATAGATACTGGAGGGGGCTAGGGTTACACAGAGTCGGTTACAGAGAAAGGAATCTTCATATCCTAACTGCCATGCTTGCCTTCCACGCAAAGGAGAGTCCCATCTGGACACGGGATGAAGTCTTCTATCTTGTATCTTCATATCCCAATAGTCCGGCTATCTGAGGACCCCTTAATCCTGGACTCCCTCAGTAGCCCCTGAACCAGGCTTCAATGACGATGAGTCCGGCGCGCAGATTGTCTTCGGCATTACAAGGCGGGTTCCTTCTCCGAATACTCTAAAGTAGATCTTGAACATAAGAATCATGTCCGGCTCTGCAAAACAAATTCCACATACCGCTGTAGAGAGTATAACATCCGACGAGTCCAATCTGTTGACAACTCACAACATGACATCACGCCATGGCCCGGTCTTTATTCAAACCGTTTTTATTCTATCCCTCCATATTTTGAGGCGCGGTTTCATTGGCACGTCTTGTCAAAGCAGAGATCATGTCCCCTTACCACGGGATTCTCATCAATACAGGTACGGGTAACCCAACCGCGCCATTAGCACGGCGCTTGGGAAATAAGCGAGCTTTAGGGCGAGCGGGGAGGGCATGATTTTACTGCCTTTATAAAGGGATGAGGATTCCCCTCTTTCACCCATGCCCTCTTCTTCCTCTGCCTATTCATTCTCGAGCTCCAGCGCCCAAGCACCCATCTCTTCCGGCCAAAAAGCACTCCAGCGATGTCTGGATCCGGAGCACAAGGCAAGTGGATGGCCTCCTCCGTCAAGGAGAAGGATATCAAGAAACTCCGGGAGGCCGAATACCTGGCCAAGAAGATCGCACACCGTCTCCCGGCGGCGGGACAAATCATCCCTACCCCGGAACCCCATGAGAGGGTTGTATTCCTCCCTCACTTCGTCCGTGGGCTGGGGTTTCCCCTCCACCCATTTGTTCATGGCCTCATGTACTACTACGGGATAGATTTCCATGACCTATCCCCCAATTCCTTCCTCAACATCTCGACTTTCATCGTCGTGTGCGAGGCCTTCCTGCGCATCCCGCCACACTTCGGACTGTGGCTAAAGACTTTCAACGTGAAGCCAAAGGTGGTAGGCGGCGAACACGCCGAGTGCGGAGGAGCCATGGTGAGCAAGATGCCCAATGTCAAATGGCCATCAGGTAAATTCAGTGAGTCGGTCAAAGGTTGGCAACAATAGTGGTTCTATGTTACTGAGCCGCGCGGCACCAAATGGGCCGCTGCCCTCGAATTCCGATCCAAGGCCCCACTGCGGCTCATGAGTGGCCTTCGTCGGACGGGCTGACAACGCTCCAAGCGCGTATCAAGAGCATGGAGGACAGGAATATCAAACTTGTCGATGTGGTCCAGGTGATGCTAGTTCGCCGATCCTTCCCTGTCAACACCGGACTTGCAATCTATGGGAGTTCGATCCGGCCAAGCACCAAACCTTGCTGGAGTTCTTCGGCACCACGCATGAAGACATCTGGAAGGTGCTATTCAAGCCCGGCAAGTCATGGCCGGACACCGCCGAGGATCGCAGGCACAAATTGTCCCGCCCCGGAAGTTCGGTAAGCCTTTATATGCTTTCGAGGTGTATCCTTTATTTGAATACCTTGGGGGAAACACCTAATATTTCCCTAACAATTCTCCCAGGGCTGGACGAAGAAGGCAGAGCGGATCTACTGTCCGGCCCCATTGCCTGAAGAACAAGCCGACCCACTTCTGATGAAGATGCTGGTCCCGGCGCCATATAAGGCGCCGAAGAAGAAGGCCAAGAAGGAGGCCAAGGAGGCCAGGGGTAGGCTTCGCCGCAAGGGTACTTCGGACGTGACGTCCGAAGACACCGAGACCCACTCCTCCGCCGAAAAAGACGAGGAAGAGGAGGAGGAAGAAGAGGGAAGCCAGTCCCCCTGCTAGGGGAAAAAGAAGAGGACGGCCTCCACACGTTTGGAGGCCGAAACGTCTAAGAAGGGGAAAACTTCCCTTCCAGACGAATCCACCGCAGCCACCGCTAGCAGCCCAGAGTGGGAACCCAGGGTCAAGCCCCTGGCCAAATCATGAGTAGAGAGAAACCCGGACACATCCATATATCCAGCCTCACTTTTGCATAACATTAATGTATTGAATCACATATTCTGCAGTCCAGCCGGGTCCGACATCGAGCGATCTTCTTCAGAGGATTCGTTGGCCTCGGACGCGATGGACAGCGAGACCCTCCCGACGGCCTCCTCCCCCAAAGTCGTAGACGACACCGAAGTGTCGTCCCAGAGGGGCCCAAGCCAAGGCAGAGGAGACTGTCGAGGCGGCGCCGGAGGGTCAAACCTCGGCAGTCGGACACATGGGGGAGCAGACCCCCATGGATGCTGACGGCGGGGGCCGTCCTGAATTCGGGCCCCAGCCAGAGACAACTCCGGAGACCAATACGGCTCCGAAATCAGGCCAGCAACCTCCTTTAATATAAGGTGGTGCACCTATTCCACCGGCGACCTCAGTCCATCCAGAGGTGCCAGATACTTTATTGGCAGCGCTGCAAAGCGCTTCCATAGTTGAAGAGCACCGTACCCTTATGGGTGCGGTGATTGAGAAGGTCCAGTCCGCCAAAAGTGGGCTGACCGAAGCCTGCGCCAGCCTTCTAACATGATTTGAGGTAAGTAATGAAGTTGAAAGGATGTCACAATATAGATAGTAGCCCCTCATACACTATTCGGTGTTCGAAAAGAAAGCCGGACAGAGGATCAAATACATTTCGCAGGAGACTAATCAGGAAATGCCTATGTGAATGATCAGGCGTCGTTATTGACTGCAACCTCTCATACCGCGGAGGTCTCCGGACTGAAGCAGAGTCTGGAGCGGGCTGAAAAGAAGCTCGGCCAAGTAAAACAACAATTGGAAGATAACCGAGGTATGGGATAACTTTGTTTGTATTTAAATACAAGGGAATAATTATTCTGACTAGAAAATGTCATCATATGTGGTAGGAGCGGCGACCGAAGTCGAGGCTCTTAAGAAGGCGGTAACCGAGGCCGAGAAGAAGGCGGCCAAGGAGCAGGCCGCTCGTGGAAACCACGAGGCCCGGGTCATTGAAGTTCAGCAAGAGCTCCAAGAAGTCATAAAGAAGTGCGAGACCTTGGAGCAGAGTATAAATGATCAAAAGTCTGAACTCCCCAAGGCTCATCAATCCACACATGATGCCTGGACTGAAGCCCAAGGCGCCTTCTAAGAAATCCAGGAGGCCCGAAAGATCGCAGCGGGTAAGGCCTTTATTATGCAAAGCAAATACGCGAAGGAAAGATTTCGTTTACTGACCCGGATTCAGAGTTCTCCAGTGGTGTTTGTGGATCTGCCGTGTAGCGTGTCTGATGCCACACAATTCTACCGAGCCGAAGAGGGGAGCTCTACGGAGAAGCTATTCTGGTTGCAATATCTTGCGCCAGAATACCCAGTACCCTTTTCCGATCAGCTGAAGTAGCTGGTCGAGCTGCATAGGGCGGCCGAACTAGCCCTCAAGGATTTGATTATCCGGCTATGGCCCGCCGAAGCGATTCCCAGCAGCTACTTCGGACTCGTGAAGCAACTGGTTAGTGCCTGCCCTCGGCTTGACGCCATCAAGCGGTCAGTCTGCATCAAAGGTGCGCGAATGGCCTTTGCCCGCGCCAAGGTGCATTGGGCGAAGATGGATGCTGTGAAGCTGATGACCGAAGGACCGCCCAAAGGGAAAGAGCACCACAAGCCCGAGCTGTATTATGACAGTGTCATGGAGGGATCCCGCCTTGTGGCGGAGCAATGTGCCAAGGATATTATATTCCCATGAATGTATGCATGTTATCCTATGCTGTAATATGAAACTAGGTCATTGTGTAAAATAATGCTTTTTATTTGAATTATTACCTCCTGTGCGGCTGTTTTTAAATTAATTCCGAGAGTTGGCCAGTCGTCGGCTTCTGCCCCCACGTAGGAAGTACGGGGGTGTTCGGGATAAATCTAAACACTCTTTACTCCAGATTTTTGGTCCTTAAAGAAGGTGTTTAGCGTGACGAACCAGGCAATCGGACTATAAGGCTTTATCACCCTCACTTAGCCATAGGAGTTTGACAAAAGGAAGGTAGGCGCAGCCCCTAGTGTTCGGAAGACCAAACTTGGGGTATTGTAAAACACCTGATCGGATAAAAACTGATCCGTCGCACGATGCATTAGTTATCGCATAATACGGAAGGAACCGTTAAAGATTTTGTGACCTCTCGAACAGCTGACCAACTCTCGCCGCATCATGACAGTTAGTTTTTGGCTTTCTCTACTGAGGTGCTCGTCCGGAAGAGCCGGGACACAATCGCAGTAGTTCTCCCTTTACTATCCTAGCCGATATACCGAAACATAATGTAGCAAGCATAGGAGCCGAGCAACCCAACTATTGACCAAAGACATGATTCGGAGCCAATGCATATAATGCTATAAGTTCGGGGTGCCGAACTGCACTATAAAAGTGTTTGGACTTTCTTGTCGTGTTATGGGGTACAATGAAGCCCCTGGCGAATTAAGGCGTACCAGAATGTACGGGTGCAATTGATAATAAATAAATAGACAAGGGAAAATTAAGTAATGAGCTGACGCTGCAAATTATTTTTCGTTGTAATTTAATTAAGACGTCAAGGCGTATGTGTACGAGTAGTGCAATAAGCAAATAAGGCTATTTAACATGCCACGACCAAGAGCGAGCTGCGTGCGGGTATTTAAAACAGATATGACGATCATTAGCAGAGACCACCTGGGTATTCCCTTGTACGTCCGAGCCCCTAGCTTTCTTGGTGTATCCGTCCTGCTATGGGTCCGATGAGCAGGTTTATCAGAAAAGGCCTCGGGAAGAGGAAAACCCTGAAAGAAAGAGAAAAAGTGAAGGTATACGGATCTAGGAGCGGTTGAGCCGCATTGTGGACCAAGGTCTAGTTGTGCCTCCATCCATGCCCACGGTATTTTAAGTGTGTAGTTGTGTACGCGTAGCACAAATTTCACCGCTTTATTAGGGCTGGGACGAAGGCCGAATTGCTAGCTGAGCTCTGGACGAGCCGGACGGTCCTGTTGTAGAGTAGCTCGGACTCGCTTGACGGTGTCCGGAGGCTTTATTGCCGAATTGAGGTTTTGCCTAAGAAGGCTATTCTATACTTCTGCTGCAAGGGCCGCAGTGTGCTCCTCAGTACGGAGGGAGCGCTCCATATTTCCGTTGACTAATATAACACCGCGAGGTATGAGCATCTTGAGCTTAAGGTAGGCATAGTGCGGCACCACATTGAAATGAGCAAATGCGGTTCGTCCGAGCAATGCGTGATAACCACTGCGGAAGGGGACGATATCGAAGAGTAATTCTTTGCTTCGGAAATTATCCGGGGATTCGAAGACCACTTCCAGTGTGATTGAGCCCGTACAGCAGGCCTCTACACCTGGTATGACACCTTTGAAGGTGGTTTTTGTGGGCTTGATCCTTGAGGGATCAATACCCATTTTGCGCACTGTATCCTGATAGAGCAGGTTCAGGCTGCTACCACCGTCCATGAGGACGCGTGTGATGTGGAATCCATCAATGATAGGGTCAAGCACAAGCGCGGCTGAACCGCCATGATGGATACTGGTCGGATGGTCCCTTCAATCGAAAGTGATCGGACAGGAGGACCACGGGTTGTTCTTTGGGGCGACTGGCTCCATCGCGTAGACGTCCCTTAGTGCGCGCTTACGCTCCCTTTTGGGGATATGGGTAGCATATATCATGTTCACCGTTTTAACTTGGGGAGGAAACTTCTTCTATCCCCCTGTGTTCGATGGCCGGGGTTCCACGTCGTCGTCCGCTTTGCGATCCCTTTTCCTTGCTTTCGGTGTTTATCTTGCCGGCCTGATTAAAGACCCAACATTCTCTGTTGGTATGATTGGCTGGTTTATCGGCGGTGCCGTGGATTTGGCATGGACGATCGAGTATGCGGTCCAGGCTGGACGGGCCCGAATTGTTTCTATTAAATGCCTTTTTCCGCTGACTGGACTTGGAGCCATTGAATCCGGCATTGACGGTCGTGTCTTCAAAGTTATCACCATTATTTCGACGCTTGTGTCTACTGCGTCGGGGCTTGCCGTTACTGTCTCTGGCTTTGGAAGTGCCAGGTTTACTTGAGGTGCTGTTGCTACGAGCTAGCCAACTATCCTCGCCCGCGCAAAAGCGGGTCATGAGCGTTGTAAGGGCTGCCATGGACTTCAGCTTCTCTTGGCTGAGGTGTCGAGCGAGCCACTCGTCACATATGTTGTGCTTAAAGGCCGCTAGGGCTTCGGCATCCGGACAGTCGATGATTTGGTTCTTTTTAGTTAGGAACTGGGTTCAGAATTTCCTGGCTGACTCTCCGGGCTGTTGGATTATATGGCTTAAGTCATCAGCATCCGGAGGTCGAACATAAGTTCATTGTAACTTGTCAAGGAATGCATCTTCCAGGTTCTCTCAACTGCCAATGGAGTTTTCGGGCAGACTGTTCAACCAATGCCAAGCTGGTCCCTTGAGTTTCAGTGGGAGGTACTTGATGGCATCGAGATCATCACTGCGGGCCATATGTATATGGAGAAGGAAGTCCTCGATCCATACCATGGGATCTGTTGTTCCATCATATGATTTGATATTTACGGGTTTGGACCCTTCTGGGAATTCATGTTCCATTACTTCATCGGTGAAGCATATGGGGTGTGCGGCGCCTCTGTGTCGGGCTACATCGCGGCGTAGCTCGAATGGAGCCGGTCTGTGGTATTCGGGCCGGCGTGTATTTGTTATATCCGGCATGGTGGCCGTCGTTGCGCATTGGGGCGCACCCTGCGATCCATAGATCGATCTGGTCTGTCCTGCTCTGTACTCCAAGTCGTACCGCAGGTCATGTGTGTATCCCCGAGCTGTTGTGTTTCTATTTGTTTGGCAACGTGGTGCCGGCTGGTGTTCGGGCTGAATTGCCGCTTTGTCTCGACCACACGATGGTCGGTCAGCCGCATTATGCGCTGGGAGTGCTGACTCCAGTGCCTCGTCATCGAATTGAGGTGGTTGTCCAGTGCCCTATGGGCGGTGGTTCCTGTTCTTCTCCGGCATCGTCGTCCATACCGTCGATGTATTCAAAGTCAAAATCAAGCATGTCGGTCAAGTCATCGATAGTGGCTATCAAGTGGGTGGTGGGTGGGCAGCGAAGCTCTTCGTCATCCGCTTCCCACTCAAGCCAGAGATAGTTTGGCAAGAGTCTCCTGACAAGGAGAGGGACTTTAATGAGTTTAACACATCGCCTAGGGGTGAGTGTTGGAAGATGTCCGTGGAGATGAACTCTAAGATTGGCGCCCGGTCAGATTCAATGGGTGCGGATACATGCGGTTCGGAGCCTATGGCTGGATACGAGTCCAAGGTTCTAATGACACAGGCCTCGTAGGAGGTCAGATCTTTGTTCGGCTCTAGCGCCGCTGAGTCCGCGGCTTCCGTGGCGAGGTTGAGCCTCCCATCCTCGGATGGCGTGCTCTGCTCTGGATGTAGGGCCAATGCGGTTATAGGTGCAATCTCCTGCACATGGTCTGATGACAGATTTAGGTCATATTCTTCATGGCGGCAGGGCACGACTGTCATGGGCTCGAATCCGTCGAGGATCAAGTCTCCGGGGATGTAGGCGGTGTAGTTCAAGCTTCCAAACCTGACCTGATGGCCAGGGGCGTAGCTGTCGATCTACTCCAGATGGCCAAACGAGTTGGCCCGTAGTGCAAAGCCGTCGAATACGAAAATCTGTTTAGGGAGAAAAACTTCACCCTGGACTGCGTTGTTGTTGATGGTTAAAGGAGCCATCAAGCCTTACAGTGATGACACAGTGGAAATCTCAATGAAAGCACCAATGTCGGTGTCAAAACCGATGGATCTCGGGTAGGGGGTCCCTAACTGTGCGTCTAAGGCTAATGGTAACAGGAGGCGGGGGACACAATGTTTACCCAGGTTCGGGACCTCTCGATGGAGGTAATATCCTACTTCCTGCTTGATTGATCTTGATGATATGAGTATTACAAGAGTTGATCTACCATGAGATCATAGAGGCTAAACCCTAGGAGCTAGCCTATAATTATGAGTTCTTGTCCTACGGACTAAACCCTCCGGTTTATATACATGCCAAAGGGGGCTAGGGTTACACAGAGTCGGTTACAGAGAAAGGAATCTTCATATCCTAACTGCCAAGCTTGCCTTCTATGCAAAGGAGAGTCCCATCCGAACACGGGACGAAGTCTTCTATCTTGTATCTTCATAGCCCAACAGTCCGGCATATGCATATAGTCCGGCTATCCGAGGATCCCTTAATCCGGGACTCCCTCAGTTACCATCGCATATAGGCTACTAGCTCCCCCTACCCGAGATTCGCCAGAATCGACTCCATCATTGATAGCCCATGCAGGTCCTCTATGTAGTCACTGCAATTAGATGGTGAACAAAATTAGTGATCAAGCCACGTTGGCATGTCCTTTGTGCCAGACCAGACCTTTGTCTTTGGTAGCACCGCCTTCCTCACCGATTCGGTTGGCCACCTAGGCCAGATCGAACCGTCTTGCCCTTGCGAGGCTGTTAGATCCAGTGACTTAGGGCATACTGTGGACCGTCGCGGTGAAACAGTCTTCTCAAGCTGGCTGTCAGACCAGATCGAGGAGCAGCGAGGCGCATGATGGGGAATGTTGCATGAAAATAAAAAAATCCTACAGAACACCTAAGATCTAATCTATGAGATGCATATCAACGAGAGGGGAGTGAGTGTACGTACCCTTGTAGACCGAAAGCGTTAGCGTATGTAATGTGGTTGATGTAGTCGTACTATTCGCGATCCAACCCGACCTCGTGTCGAATGGGTGGCACCTCCGAGTTTAGCACACGTTCAATTCTATGGTGTCCTCTCCTCCTTCATCCAGCAAGCGAGGGAGAGGAGGTAGATGAGATCGGGACCACTCAAACAATGAGTAGTGCTGGTAGCAGCCGCTACTTGTGAGCTGCATTGGGATTTCACCGAAAAGGAGAGGATGATACAGTACAATAGAGATAAGTATTTCCCTCATTTAAGAACCAAGGTTACCAATCCAGTAGGAGAACCACGCAAGACCTCGTGAACAACACCTACACACAAAATAACAAATACTTGCACCCAACGCAAACAAGGGGTTGTTAATCCCTTGGTGGTTAATTGCAAGGATCAAATCTCGTAGTGACACATAGAGAATCAAAATCACAAAATAAAATAAAGGTAAATAAATTGCAACAAGGTATTTTTGGATTTTAGTATATAATAAATATAGACCCGGGGGCCATAGTTTTCACTAGAGGCTTCTCTCTCGAACAAAAAGCATACGGTGGGTAAACAAATTACCGTTGGGCAATTGATAGAAAAGCGCATAGTTATGACGATATCCAAGGCAAGGATCATGTATATAGGCTTCACGTCCGAGACAAGTAGACTGACTCCTGCCTGCATCTACTACTATTACTCCACACATCGACCGCTATCTAGCATGCATCTAAAGTATTAAGTTCATAAAGAATGGAGTAACGCCTTAAGCAAGATGACATGATGTAGACAAAGTAAACTCAATCAATATGAATAAACCCCATTGTTTTATCCTTAATGGCAACAACACAAATACGTGTCTAGTCCCTTTCTATCACTAGGATATAGAGCACTGCAAGATTGAATCCATTACAAAGCACCTTTCCCATTGCAAGATAAATCAATCTAGTTGGCGAAACCAAATGGATAGATCGGAGAGAATGCAAAGCTATAATAATCATGCATAAAAGATGTTCAGAGAGGACTCAAATAGTATGCATAGATTATCTGATCATAAGCCCACAATTCATCAGATCCCAACAAACACACCGCAAAAGAAGATTACATTGAATAGATCTCCAAGAACATCAAGGAGAACATTGTATTGAAGATCAAAGAGAGAAAAGAAGCCACCTAGCTACTAGTTATGGACCCATATGTCTGTGGTAAACTACTCAAACATCATCGAAAGGGCATCAAGGTTGATGTAGATGCCCTCCATGAATGATTCCCTTCCAGCAGAGTACCGGAAAAAGCCTCCAGATGGGATCTCACAAGAACAGAGGCTTGCAGCGGCATAAAAAGTATTTTATGTGGCTCTCTGTTGGTTTCCCGATTTTAGAGAATTTATAGAGTTGGAATTAGGTCAAACGGAGGAAAAGGGGGACCATAAGGTACTTGAGCACACCCGAGTGCCTTGTGTCCTACTCCTTCGCCTTTTGGCCTCCTCCCGAAGCTTCCATGGTCTATTACGTCCAGAAAAAAATTGTCAAAAAGTTTTGTGGCATTTGGACTTTGTTTGGTACTGATTTCCTAGAAAACCAAAAACAGGCTAAAAACAACAACTCAGACTTGGCACTAAGTTAATAGGTTAGTCCCCAAAAATGATATAATATTGCATATAAACATCCAAGATTGATACTATAATAGCGTGGAACAATAAAAAATTATAGATACGTTGGAGACGTATTAAGCATACCCAAGCTTAATTCCTGCTCATCCTTGAGTAGGTAAATGATAAAAACAGAATTTTCGATGTGGAATGCTACCTAACATGTCATCATGTAATATTCTTTTATGGCATGAATATTTAGATCTGAATGATTCAAAGAAATAGTCTACAATTTGACATAAAACATCAATACTCAGACATACCAACAAACAATCATGCCTTTCAAAATATCAATGCTAAAGAACGTTATCCGTGCAAAATCATATAGTCTTGTCATGCTCCATCTTCTTAACACAAAGTATAAATCATGCACTACCCTAGTGTGAGCCAAGCAATTGGTTCATACTTTTTAGTGCGCTTTAGCTTTTTCAACTCTCACGCAATACATGAGCACAAGCCATGGATATAGCACTATGGACGGAATAGAATATTGTGGTAGAGATGATATGGACAAGACAAAAAAAGAAAGTCTCACATCGATGATGCTAATCAATGGGCTATGGAGATGCCCATCAATTGATGTCAATGCAAGGAGTAGGGATTGCCATGCAACACATGCACTGAGAGCTATAAGTGTATGAAAACTCAAAAATAAAACTAAGTGGGTGTGCATCCAACTTGCTTTGCTCATGAAGACCTCAGGCATTTGAGGAAGCCCATCACTGGAATATACAAGCCAAGTTCTATAATGAAAAAATCCCGCTAGTTATATGAAAGTGACTACATAGGACTATATGTATGAAAAACATGGTTCTACTTTGAAGCACAAGTGTGGAAAAGATAGTAACATTGCCCCTTCTCTTGTTTTCTCTAATTTTTTGTTGGGATCTTTTTGGCCTCTCTCTTTTTGGGCTCTTTTTAGCCTCTTTATTTATTTATTTACTCACTTGGGACAATGCTCTAGTAATGAATAATGATGATCACTGAAGGAACTATGCCCTAGAGGCAATAATAAAGTTGTTATTTTATATTTCGTTATATCATGATAAATGTTTATTATTCATGCTAGAATTGTATTAACCGGAAACTTGATACATGTGTGGATACATAGACAAAACACCGTGTCCCTAGTAAAGCCTCTACTAGACTAGCTCGTTAATCAAAGATGGTTAAGTTTCCTAACCATAGACATGTGTTGTCATTTGATGAATGGGACCACATCATTAGGAGAATGATGTGATGGACAAGACCCATCCATTAGCTTAGCATAATGATCATTCAGTTTTATTGGTATTGCTTTCTTCATGTCAAATACATATTCCTTCGACTATGAGATTATGCAACTCCCGGATACCGGAGGAATGCCTTGTGTGCTATCAAACGTCACAACATAACTGGGTGATTATAAAGATGCTCTACAGGTATCTCCGAAAGTGTTTTCTGGGTTGGCATAGATCGAGTTAGGATTTTTCACTCCGAGTATCGAAGAGGTATCTCTGGGCCCTCTCAGTAATAAACATCATAAGAAGCCTTGCAAGCAAAGTGACTAATGAGTTAGTTGCAGGATGACGTATTACAGAATGAGTAAAGAGACTTGCTGGTAACGATATTGAACTAGGTATGAAGATACCAACGATCGAATCTCGGGCAAGTAACATACCGATGACAAAGGGAATGGCGTATGTTGTCATAACAGTTCGACCGATAAAGATCTTCATTGAATATGTGGGAGCCAACATGAGCATCCAGGTTCCGCTATTGGTTATTGACCGGAGAGGTGTCTCGGTCATGTCTACATAGTTCTCGAACCCGTAGGGTCTGCACGCTTAACGTTCGATGACGATATTGTATTATATGAGTTATGTGATTTGGTGACCGAATGTTATTTGGAGTCCCGGATGAGATCACGGACATGACGAGGAGTCTCGAAATGGTCGATAGGTAAAGATTGATATATAGGGCGATAGTATTCAGACACCGGAAGTGTTCCAGAGGGTATCCGGTACGTATTGGGTCACCGGAAGGGGTTCCGGGCACCCCCGGCAAAAGATATGGGCCTTATGGGCCAAGAGGGAATGCGCCAGCCACAAGGGGCTGGTGCGCTCCACATATGGGCCGGCCAGGGGTGGAGAAGGAAGGGGAAGGGAGAAAGGCAAGTGTGGATTAGGATTCCCACTTCCTTCTCTCTCCCCCCTCTTTCCTTCCACCTTCATCAAATATAGCAGGGGGTGCAGGGCAAGGAAGCCCTAAGGGGACCGGCTGCCAGCACTTGGGCGCCTCCTGGCCTCTTCTGTCGCCCTCCCACATATATATGTGGGGAGGGGGCGCCTAGAACATACAACATCAATTGTTAGACGTGTGCGGTGCCCCCTACACAGTTTACACCCCCAGTCATATTCTCGCGGTGCTTAGGCAAAGCCCTGCACATATCACTTCACCATCACCGTCACCACGCCGTCGTGCTGACGGAACTCATCTACTTCCTTGACATCTTTCTGGATCAAGAGGGCAAGGGACGTCATCGAGCTGAACGTGTGTACAACTCGGAGGTGTCGCACGTTAGGTACTTGATCGGTCGGAGCTAGAAGAAGTTCGACTACATCAACCGCGTTGTCAAACGTTTCTGCTTACGGTCTATGAGGGTACGTAGACACACTCTCCCCCTCTCGTTGCTATGCATCTCCTAGATAGATCTTGCATGAGCATATGAATTTTTTTACTAGCAACATTGCAATCATAATCATCATTCAAAGATGCTTTGTCAAACATTTTATAGAATTCTTCTTCTATCAATTGAGCACAGTTTTTTCTCATCATTTTCACGGAATACACTATAAACATGTATAATATGATGCCACCTCAAATCCATTTTTTGTAATTTTCTTTATAGAAACCAAACTAGTGATAAAACAAGAAACTAAAAGATTCAATTGCAAGATCTAAAGATATACCTTCAAGCACTCACCTCCCTGGAAACGGCGGTAAAAAAGAGCTTGATGTCTACTATGCAACTTTATTCTTGTAGAGACGTGTTGGGCCTCCAAGCGCAGAGTTTTGTAGGATAGTAGCAATTTTCCCTGAAGTGGATGACCTAAGGTTTATCAATCCGTGGGAGGTGTAGGATGAAGATGGTCTCTCTCAAACAACCTTGCAACCAAATAATAAAAAGTCTCTTGTGTCCCCAACACACCAAATACAATGGTAATTTGTATAGGTGCACTAGTTCGGTGAAGGGATGGTGATACAAGTGTAATATGGATAGTAGATATTGGTTTTTGTAGTAAGAACAATAGAAAAATAGCAAGGTAGCAATTGATAAAATGGAGCACAAACGGTACTGCAATGCTTGAAAATGAGGCCTAGGGTCCGTACTTTCGCTAGTGCAATCTCTCAAGTCTCAACAATGCTAATATAACTGGATCATATAACCATCCCTCAAAGTGCGTGAAGAATCACTCCAAAGTTCCTATCTAGCGGAGAATATAAGAAGAAATTGTTTGTAGGGTACGAAACCAACTCAAAGCTATTCTTTCCGATCAATCTATCCTAGAGTTTGTACTAAAATGACACAAAGCTATTCTTTTCGATCAATCTAACCAAGAGTTCGTACTAAAATAACACCATATGATACACATCAACCAACTCTAATGTCACCTAGATACTCCAATGTCACCGCGAGTATCTGTGAGTTGATTATGCGATATGCATCAAACAATTTCAGATTCATAATACTCAATCCAACACAAAGAACCTCAAAGAGTGCCCCAAGATTTCTACCAGAAAAACAAAGATGAGAACATGCATCAACCCCTATGCATAGATTACCCCAATGTCACCTCGGGAATCCGCGAGTTGAGTGCCAAAACACATATCAAGTGAATCAATATAACACCCCATTGTCACCATGGGTGTTCATATGCAAGACATATATCAAGTGCTCTAAAATCCATAAAAGTATTCAATCCAATAAATGAGATCTCAAAGGGAAAACTCAATTCATCACAACAAGATAGAGAGGGGAAAACACCATATGATCTGACTATATTAACAAAGCCCGCGATACATCAAGATCGTGACATCTCAAGAACGCGCACGAGAGAGATTAAACACATAGCTATTGGTACAAATCCTTAGCCCTGAGGGTGGACTACTCCCTCCTCATCATGGTGGCCGCCGGCATGATGAAGATGGCCATCGGTGATGATCTCCCCCTCCGGTGGAGTGCTGGAACGGGGTCTAGATTGGTTTTTCGTGGCTACATAGGCTTGTGGCAGCGGAACTTCTGATCTAGGGTTGCCCCCAGGGTTTTTGGAATATTTGACGATTTATATGGCGAAGAGGCGGTGCGGGAGGCCACCGAGGTGGGCACAACCCACCAGGGCACGCGCGCCAAGGTGGGTTGTGCCCCCCTCGGGGCACCCCTCTGGTACTTCTCTGGCCCATCCTGGGTGTTCTGCTCCAAAAAATTCTCCAAAATTTTTCGCTGCGTTTGGACTCCGTTTGATATTAATTTCCTGTGATGTAAGAAACAAGCAAAAAACAGCAACTGACACTGGGCACTATGTCAATAGGTTAATCCCAAAAAATGATATAAAGTTGCTACAAAATGATTGTAAAACATCCAAGAATGATAATATAAGAGCATGAATACTTCTTAAATTATACATATGTTGGAGACGTATCAGAGTGGTATGACAATCCTTTTGTGGAAGTCATGTTACTAGATCATGGAAAACCTATGAACTATGTAGAAGCTATGATGAGCCTAGATTCTGACAGATGGCTTGAGGCCATGAAATCTAAGATAGGATCCATATATGAGAACAAAGTATGTACTTTGGTGGACTTGCCCGATGATCAGTAATCCATAGAGAATAAATGGATCTTCAAGAAGAAGACAAACGTTGATGGTAATGTCACCATCTAAAAGGCTCGACTTGTTGCAAAAGGTTTTCGACAAGTTCAAGGGGTTGACTACGATGAGACTTTCTCACCCCTAGCGATGCTTAAGTCCGTCCGAATCATGTTAGCAATTGCCGCATTTTATGATTATGAAGACGTCAAAACTGCATTCCTTAATGGATTTCTCTAAGAAGAGTTGTATATGACGCATCCAGAAGGTTTTGTCGATCCTAAAGGTGCTAACAAGGTGTGCAAGCTCCAGCGATCCATCTATGGACTGGTGCAAGCATCTCAAAGTTGGAATATATGCTTTGATGAGGAGATCAAAGCATATGGCTTTATACAGACTTTCGGAGAAGCCTGTATTTACAAGAAAGTGAGTGGGAGTGTCGGTGTCAAAACCGGCGGATCTCAGGTAGGGGGTCCCGAACTGTGCGTCTAAGGCTAATGGTAACAGGAGGCGGGGGACACAATGTTTACCCAGGTTCGGGCCCTCTCGATGGAGGTAATACCCTACTTCCTGTTTGATTGATCTTGATGATATGAGTATTACAAGAGTTGATCTACCACAAGATTGTAGAGGCTAAACCCTAGGAGCTAGCCTATGATTATAATTGTTCTTGCCCTACGGACTAAACCCTCCGGTTTATATATACACCGGAGGGGGCTAGGGTTACACAGAGTCGGTTACAGAGAAAGGAATCTTCATATCCTAACTGCCAAGCTTGCCTTCCACGCAAAGGAGAGTCCCATCCGGACACGGGAGAAAGTCTTCTATCTTGTATCTTCATAGCGCAACAGTCCGGCATATGCATATAGTCCGGCTATCCAAGGACCCCTTAATCCGGGACTCCCTCAGTAGCCCCCGAACCAGGCTTCAATGACACTGAGTCCGGCGCGCAGATTGTCTCCGACATTGCAAGGCGGGTTCCTTCTCCGAATTCTTCAAAGTAACTGTTGTAAATAGTAGTGCCCGATTCTCCATTTAATGTTATGCTCATCGGCTTCTGCACCTTAACAGTCTCAGCCTCCATGTGTCGAGCGAATGCGAGAAGTCGGGGTATTTTTACATTTACGACCCTAACCATGTAAATAAATTGTCTATTAAAGAGATGGGGATCTTCAGATCCAATCCACACCATCTATCCCAAGCGAGGAATCATCAGAGCGTGCCCGAAAAAACCACTCCAACATGGCCGACGCTCGCAGCTCTTCCTCCCGCTCTCGCAACACCAAGCCGGGCGATTGGGAGAAGTGTACTGTATCCCATGGCTGATTAGTGAAGTTGCAGACTCAAGGGTTTCTACTTCCTGCATATCTAGTCCCCGTTCGAGCCGGATTGGCTTCCTTTGATGGTGGGGAGCAAGCAGAGAACTTTCCCAACCCATCCAGGGGGAGCGAGTATGCCTTGTTTCCTATTTACTGAGGGGCGTCGGATTTCCAATCCATCCGTTCCTCCGCGGGCTTCTGGAGTTCTACGGCCTCCAATTGCACAACTTCAAACCTGCCTCCATCCTGCACATCGCAGGTTACGTCGCTCTTTGTGAGCTATTTCTGGGCTGAGAAGCCCATTTTGAGCTATGGAAGAAGCTGTTCTGCCTTGTCCCCCGTAATCAAGGGGGATCAATATTCCAAGTGGGCGGAGCTGAGATATGGTGCATTGCCGGGACCGGATACTTATCCGGCACACCAAGAAGGCACCCAAAGAGTGGCCCTCCGAGTGGTTTTATATTGAGGACGTCTCCCTTCCCGACCCAATTCGAATGGGTCTTCCTGAGTTTACAAACGCTCCGCTGAGAAAACGCCTTAACTGGTGTCCCGGAGCCCTAGAGAGGAAGATAGCAGGGAGGTCCTTCAATTGATGAGCAAGATAAGAATACTCGCTCAGTCCGGATTATCAATAGTCGAGGTTATGGCGATATCCATAATGCGGGGGGTTCAACCACTCCAATATCGAGGGCATCCCATGTGGCACTTCAATGGAGAAGACGACGCCACCCGCTACGGTCGAAAGGGTCCGGACTCCACCACCGCTCTGGTGGAAATACTGTCCGATTTCTACAAGGGGGAAAGAGAGGAGTTCGTTCGCATTAAGCCACAGGATGGATTTTCCATGTACAACCCTCCCAGCTGGGTGAGCTGCCATCCATTACTCTACTCTATTCATTCCCTGAGCCTTTGTTTTCATAAATATTTACTCCGTCTACTTATAACAGGAATGGCGGAAAATAACCAGGGAGTTCCATAGCCCGGCACCACAGCCCGAGGACCGTAACCGGGCCCTTGACCCAGGATTCAAAGAGGATCCGGATATATTCATGGAGCTCGTGGAAGGGGTGTTTCACCAGGCGAGCTGTGACGGCACAGAGGTGGCCATCATTGCTGACTATCCTGGCCTCCTCCCTGTATCGCATGTAAGTAAACAAGAGACTTATCTTCCGGGAAAGATTTACTCCTTCTGTCTTACCCACCGCACAATTCTTATGCTCTAAAGGGAAGACGATCGGCACACCAAGCCGAACTTGAGGCGACTCGCCAACAAGGGGCGCCCGTGCCGGGTAGGCCCTCAAAAAGAAAGGTGAACATAAACATGGCGGAGCCATCATCAAGGAGGTATGGCTTTAAACATGCCCCGCGGTAGTCATCTTAAATCATGACACTATCCGTATGTTTTAGCAGAAAGAACATCTGCCAGACTATGTCCCGGGATCCTGCCAACCGTACCTCTAATAGCCGGATTCCAGACCCGGTCTCGAGGACAGAGGCCAACACGGAAGCGACACCAGACTATCCTCATACAGAGGATTCAGATAGAATGTCCGTTACAAATTCTGAAGTGGAGAGCGCCATGAATCATCGGTGCCGGCGGGCCGCACTCAGTGACCCTGGTTTTTCAGAAGAGGCTTTTAATGCCTTTAACTCGGGCGATGCGTACATCCGAGCCGCTCAGGATGGGCTTGCTAGAGCCACAAACCAGTTTTTGAAAGATATACGGGTAAGTACTAAAATCTGATAATTATGTATATCAGTAGCCCCCGAGACTTGAAGCAGTTGGTACAGCTGATTTAAGGATCCTTGTACTAATAGGTTTTCTCGGAGAAGAACAACCTGTTGTCTCAAGAGCTGGAAGAGTGCCGAACCCAGCTTATGGCCGCTATGGCCAAGCTGTCAAGATTCGAAGAGGCATCGACTGGTATGTATTCCTGAATTGAGAAAAAACAATATTGTGTTTATAAACCAGTAACACTAACAATATCTGATGACCAAAATCCTCAGATAATCCGGAACAGAATCCGGGAATCCTGCAAGAGGGTGAACAAGAGGCACAAAGGCAAGCAGCCGCTGGCGAGCGTGTACTTACACGGGTCATACAGAAGAAAAACAAGCTCCAAGATGCTAATACCCAGCTGGTTGAAGAATTGAAAGATGTTCGAGCCTAGCTGGCTTACTCCGTGAAGGAAAATAAGAGGCTTCAGCGCGGCATTTTTAGTATGTTCTCAAACGAACATTTATATAGTTCGGCAAAGATAGGAACTAACAGAGTTATTTCTGTAGGTGTGCTGACTGGCCGTCCCGAAGAGGAGATGCCCGGATCCTCAGGCGATCTGCTACAAGAGCTTTCGCAACTGCACGAACAAGTTCGGCAGGTCATGCGGAGTGTCGCCAAGGCCTTATGGCCATCCGCCTCCCTACCAGGAAGTATGGGGGAGCTTGCACAGCTTTTCAAGGGAGCATGGCGGTGTTTCCGACTATGGAAGATATCTGCCTGTCGAGAAGGAGCGAGAGAGGCTTGGGCCATGGTGAAAACACGGTATACCAAGCTCGATCCGAATCATATGGCCCGGGTCGGACCTGTAGGGTCAGATGGGAAGGAAATTCCTGTTAGTCTGGTATATGACCAGGTAGGATTAGCCACAAAATATTCCCAACAGGATTGTAGGCTAGACAACCTGTTGAATGACATAGAAGAAGAAGCATTTGAGTCTAAATGACTATGTACTTCAATTGACATATTTGTCCCTAGCCAGATTGTAAAACATTTGTCATGGTGGACCTTTTCGCTTTAGCCTCTGGACCCGACAGACCGGAGTGTTTCCGAATACACGCTCGGTAATATAAACCAGGGTACACATGGAAACCAGGCGTAGGGGTCATAATTGCTTGAACAGACAAGTACCCAACTAGCTATGTTATATTACATGGTTAGTAAGAAACATCTTCTAGAGAGAATAGTTCTGTTAAGGGTTCCTTTCCCTGGGTGCACATGCATTAATGTGCATGTCCGAACTGTGATAAAAAAGCGTAGTATATGTAACATCTGGGGGTTTGTATTGTGATAGGTAAAAAACATCTTTAGTACACCGACCGAATATTCCCTTAAGAATGCTAGCTTTCGGCTTAACGCAGTCTGAGGTACACGTCCGGAGTACCTGGCAGTAACAATCGCAAAGGTGCTCCCTTTATGCCCTAGCCGAACTAACGAGAACGTAGGGCATAAACACAGGAACTAGGCAACCCAGCTTGGCCAAAACTTAAGTCATATCAATGCATATAATGGCGAAGAAAAGGTACATATGGAAAAAGGACACATATGCAGTGGGCCTGATGCCCGGAAGATAATTATATTAAGCTTCTGTATAAGAAGCCCCTAGGTATAATGAGTGCACATACTTGAGGATTAGTGTGTCCCAAGTGTGTAGTCTAGCCACACTAAAGCTATAGAGCTTTTCAAAAGAAAAGGCGAGAAGAGAGCTGAAAAGTAAATGAAAAGCAAGGGAGGGACGGAGACGAACAGGGAGTTTTGTGTTAGGCATAGAATCTTTGGAGTCTGGCCGCGTTCCATGGGTTCGGCTCGAGGCGATTATCAGATGCATCCCGTAGTCGGTACGCTCCTCCGGTAAGAACTTTGCCAATGATGAAGGGACCCTCCCACTTGGGCTTGAGTTTGTCCTTTTTCTTCTCCGATAGACGTAGAGTGAGTTCACCAATATTATAAGTCTTGGCCCGTACTTCTCTGCTTTGATACCTGCGAGCCTGTTGTTGATAGAATGCGGAACATGCTTTTGCAACGTCGCGCTCCTCTTCCAGGGCATCTAAACTGTCCTGCCGATCGAGCTCAGCCTCTCTCTCTTCATACATGCGCACTCGAGGTGAGTCATGAATAATATCGCAGGGCAGCACAACCTCTATGCCGTACACCATGAAGAAGGGTGTGTATCCGGTAGTGCGATTTGGCGTGGTCCGCAGCCCCCCAGAGTATGGAGTTAAGCTCCTCAACCTAGTGCGTGTCTGATTCTTTTAAGGATCGCACTAGTCTAGGTTTAATGCCGCTCATAATAAGACCATTGGCTCATTCGACTTGACCGTTTGTTTGAGGGTGATAGACGGAGGCGTAATCGAGCTTAATGCCCATGTTGCCGCACCAAGTTTTCACCTCATCGGCTATGAAATTGGAGCCATTGTCAGTGATGATGCTGTGGGGGACACCATAACGGTGTACAACATTCAATATGAAGTCTATCACGGGTCCGGATTCGACCGTTTTAACTGGTTTGGCTTCTATCCATTTGGTGAATTTATCCACCATGACCAACAGGTATTTTTTCTTATGGCTTCCTCCTTTAAGGGGTCCGACCATATCAAGCCCCCAGATTGCGGAAGGCCAAGTTATGGGGATTGTTTGTAGGGCCGTGTGTGGCATATGGCTTTGGTTGGCGAAAAGCTGGCATCCGACGCAATGTTGGACAAGGTCTTGTGTGTCTGCTCGGGCCGTCGGCCAGTAAAAACCTGTACAGAAGGCCTTGCTTACATGGGCCCGAGCTGCAGCGTGGTGACCGCCGAGGCCGACATGAATTTCAGCCAAGAGCTGCCGCCCTTCCTCCTCGGAGATACATCTTTGAAGTACCCCGGTAGCGCTTTTCTTATAAAGCTCTCCCTCATGGACTTTGTAGGCTTTAGAGCGCCGCACAATGCAGCGTGCCTCATTTTGATCCTCGGGAAGTTCGTGCCTATTAAGGTTGGCCAAGAAGGGTTCGGTCCATGGGGCGATAACAACCATGATTAGATGGGCCGAGGGTGTTATTTCGGTGGGACAACCCCCGATTATGTCAGTGTGTTCGGATTCCGGGGTTGTGGTCGGATCAGGACTGATGTTGCCGGTCTCCCCTTGCCACACCAAGGATGGCTTGAAAAGCCTTTCCAAAAAGATATTAGGTCGGACGAGGTCGCGCTTAGCGCCGATGCGGGCGAGGACATCTGCTGCTTGATTGTTTTCTCGAACCACATGATGAAATTCAAGCCCCTCGAACCGAGCTGACATCTTAAGGACGGCATTACGATATGCCGCCATTTTCAGACCTTTGGCATCAAAGTCTGCATTTATTTGAGATATTGCAAGGTTTGAATCCCACGCACTTCTAGGCACTGAATGCCCATGGAGACGGCCATCCGAAGACCATGCAACAGAGCCTCATATTCGGCTGCATTGTTGGAGTATGTGTATAATATTTGGAGTACGTATTGGACTATATCTCCAGTGGGGGATGTGAGGACGACACCTGCTCCCAGACCTGCCAGCATTTTAGAGCCGTCGAAGTGCATGATCCAGTTGAAGTATGTGCCGTACTCTTTAGGGAGTTCGGCCTCTGTCCATCCGGCGACGAAGTCCGGCAGTACTTGGGATTTAATGGCTCGCCATGGTTTATATGTGATGTCGAATAGGAGGAGCTCTATGGCCCAGTTGGCAATCTGGCCTATGGAATCGCGGTTGTTTATTATGTCATTAAGTGGTACTTTGGAGGCCACCGTGATTGAACACTCTTGAAAGTAGTGTCATAGTTTTCAGGATGCCATGAAGACCACGTATGCTATTTTTTGATAATGTGGGTAGCGTGATTTGCATGGTGTGAGGACAGTAGATACGTAGTATACCGGCTTCTGAACCAGAAATTTGTGTTCGTCCTCCTCTCGTTCGACAACGAGCACCGCACTCACAACTTGGTGAGTTGCGGCTATGTATAACAACATGGGTTCACCAACGTTCGGCGCGGCCAGGATTGGGTTGCTTGCTAAAAGGGCCTTTATTTCCTCCAGTCCGGCCGTCGCCGCGTTCGTCCACTCAAAGTTTTCGGTTCGTCGAATAAGGCGATAAAGCGACAATGCCTTTTCTCCCAATCTGGAGATGAAGCGGCTTAAAGCTGCCACACATCCAGTTAGTTTCTGGATTTGTTTGAGATCTATTGGGGTAGCCAACTGTGACAAAGCTCGGATTTTAGCTTGGTTTGCTTCAAGTCCTCTATTGGAAATGATGAATCCCAGCAGCTTTCCGGCGGGAACGCCGAAAACACATTTTTCCGGATTGAGATTAATGTCATATGTTTGGAGGTTATCGAACGTGAGCCTTAAATCGTCTATTAAAGACTCGGCATGTCTGGTCTTGATGACTGCATCGCCGACGTATGCTTCAACTGTTTTGCCGATTTGTTTCTCTAGGCATGTTTGAATCATGCGTTGGTAGGTGGCACCAACGTTTTTGAGCCCGAAAGGCATAGTGTTGAAGCAGAAAGGTCCGTATGGGGTGATAAATGCCATTGCAGCTTGATCGGACTCCGCCATCTTGATTTGATGGTATCCGGAGTATGCGTCGAGGAAACACAATAAGTCGTGTCCTGCAGTAGCATCGATAATCTGATCAATGCGCGGGAGAGGGAAGGGATCCTTAGGGCAAGCCTTGTTGAGGTCTTTGAAATCGACACATAGGCGCCAGGATTTATCCTTTGGTACCATCACCAGGTTTGCTAGCCAATCTGGGTGTTTTATTTCTCTGATGAATCCGGCCTCGAGTAACTTGGCTAGTTCCTCTCCCATAGTTCTGAAAAGCACCGTCGTCTTTGCTTGACCGGCTTGTATCCGTTTAGTATGTTAAGGCTGTGTTCGGCCAGCCTGCATGGGATCCCGGCATATCCCAATGAAGATATCCCAATTCTCACGTAGAAACGCCCGCAGTGCGGTGTCGATTGTGGGGTCCTGCTGTGCCCCGATGGATGCTGTCTTCGAGGAGTCCGTTGGGTGGACATGGAATTTGACTATTTCGTCCGCTGGTTTGAAGGAGGTGGACTTGGATCACTTAGCGAGTATCACGTTATCCCTATCCACTGTGGAGTGTAATGAAGTTAATTCTTCGGCCGCGAGGGCTTCAGACAATGCTTCGAGAGCCAAGCGGCTGTTTTATTTTCGGTGCGGAGTGCTGTGTCCGGATCACTAGCAAGAGTGATAATTCCATTGGGCCCAGGCATCTTGAGCTTCATGTACCCATGATGGGGTATGGCTTGAAAGATTGCAAACGCATCCCGCCCTAACAAGGCGTGATACCCACTAGTGAAAGGGGCCACATGAAAGGTTATCTCTTCGGACCAATAATTCTCCGGCGTGCTAAATACCACATCGAGTGTGATTTTTCCCGCACATCGTGCTTCCCGGCTGGGAATAAGATATCGATGGGAAATGACACCTATGGGATCACAAGAATCCCTACTACGGTTGCGGGGCGCTGGGTTGTGAGGAGAGCAGGATCAGCAGTCAGTTCGAGCACACGGGTCGTTTACCCAGGTTCGGGCCGCAGGGATGCGTAACACCCTAGTCCTTCTTTGATGTGTGTATTTGTGTTCTTGAGGTTCTTGAACAAGCTACAATGGGCGTAACTTGTCCAAAAGTGCGAATCCTTCTCCTGGATGCCTTGGGCCTCCTTTTATAGGCAAGGGGATCGCCACAGTGGCACACAGGAGGTGGCATCGGGGTACTGTGATTAAGACTATCCCTTGCCATTACAGGACAAAGTGCATTTAATGCGCCCTTGACGTGTCCCCTCCACTTTTACCGCCTCTTTGCCCTGCCTCGACACGCACCTGGGCCAGCGAGGCGGTCAGCGCCATGTAGGCTGGCAGGCTGCTGAGGTGGCACGGTGGTGGGGCCTTCACGAAGATTTGCATGCCACCACGTAGGCATGCCCTGAGTTGGCTGAGAAGCCTTGTGCCGATAGGCAGGTGCCTGCCGAGCTGGTGGGCTGGCAGATGCATGGGAGCAGTGGCAGAAACCTGGCGGGTGTGGGCCTGGCCGTGGCCTCACGGATGTCCTCGGCAAGGGCACTGCCGGAGCCCCGGCAAGGGTCTTGCCGCGGCGTTGCGGTCGTCCCCGGCAAGATGGGTTTCCTTAGTGAGGGTCTCGCCGAGGTTCGTCGTCTTTTACTCTTCTAATTCGAAATGTTCCTTGTCTTCACAAAGATCTGCATGCAACCATGGAGGCGCCCCCCGAGCCCATGTCCCAACGTGGTTTGGTGACGCTGGAGAAACTGGGGCCCAAGGGCGGCGCGCCCTACTGGCGTCATGTAGGCTGCCCTGGCAAGGGCCTTGCCGGGGCCGTGGGGGCTGCCCCGGCAAGGGTCTTGCCGGGGGAAGCCAGCTCACCTTGTTGCTCTTCATGCCTCTGTCTTGGCGCTGCTTCGGCCGTTCCGTGGCTTTGAGTTCCTGTCTCTGCCCTGCTCAAGTGTGGTCATGGGCGCGGCTCTGACTGCCCGTGCACAAATAAGGGGTACAAAAGAGCGCCCCTACTTTAGTACACCAACAGGAGCCCTCGGTCCTGGGCCACACATAAGCGCGACACGTTGTTAAGTCAGGCCCAGAACGGTGCGCAGGCAGGTGGGGCGGGTTTTTACCGTGGTAACATCCCGTCCGCTGAGCTTTGATGTCTACTACGCAACCTTTTTCTTGTAGACATTGTTGGGCCTCCAAGTGCAGAGGTTTGTAGGACAGTAGTAAATTTCCCTCAAGTGGATGACCTTAGGTTTATCAATCCGTGGGAGGCGTAGGATGAAGATGGTCTCTCTCAAACAACCCTGCAACCAAATAACAAAGAGTATCTTGTCTCCCCAACACACCCAATACAATGTTAAATTGTATAGGTGCACTAGTTCGGCGAAGAGATGGTGATACAAGTGCAATATGGATGGTAGATATAGGTTTTTGTAATATGGAAATATAAAAACAACAAGGTAACTAATGATAAAAGTGAGCGTAAAAGGTATAGCAATGCTAGGAAACAAGGCCTAGGGTTCATACTTTCACTAGTGCAAGTTCTCTCAACAATAATAACATAATTGGATCATATAACTATCCCTCAACATGCAACAAAGAGTCACTCCAAATCCACTAATAGCGGAGAACAAACGAAGAGATTATGGTAGGGTACGAAACCACCTCAAAGTTATTCTTTCTGCTCGATCTATTCAAGAGTCTGTAGTAAAATAACATGAAGCTATTCTTTCCGTTCAATCTATCATAGAGTTCATACTAGAATAACACCTTAAGACACAAATTAACCAAAACCCTAATGTCACCTAGATACTCCATTGTCACCTCAAGTATCCGTGGGCATGATTATATGATATGCATCGCACAATCTCAGATTCATCTATTCAACCAACACAAAGTACTTCAAAGAGTTCCCCAAAGTTTCTACCGGAGAGTCAAGACGAAAACATGTGCCAACTCCTATGCATAGGTTCATGGGCGGAACCCGCAAGTTGATCACCAAAACATACATCAAGTGGATCACGTGATATCCCATTGTCACCACAGATAAGCACGACAAGACATACATCAAGTGTTCTCAAATCCTTAAAGACTCAATCCGACAAGATAACTTCAAAGGGAAAACTCCATCCATTACAAGAGAGTAGAGGGGGAGAAACATCATAAGATCCAACTATAATAGCAAAGCTCGCGATACATCAAGATCGTGCGAAGTCAAGAACATGAGAGAGAGAGAGAGAGATCAAACACATAGCTACTGGTACATACCCGCAGCCCCGAGGGTGAACTACTCCCTCCTCATCATGAGAGCGTCGGGATGATGAAGATGGCCACCAGTGAGGGATTCCCTCTCCGGCAGGGTGCCGGAATGGGCTCCCGAGAGGTTTTTGGTGGCTATAGAGGCTTGCGGCGGCGGAACTCCCGATCTCCTGTTGTCTTCGTTGTTTTTAGGGTATATGGGAATATATAGGCGAAAGAAGTCGGTCAGGGGAGCCATGAGGGGCCCACGGGGGTGGAGGGCGCGCCCCCTGCCTCGTGACCTCCTCGAAGCTTCACTGACTTACACTCCAAGTCCCCTGGATTGCTTCTGTTCCAAAAATAACGCTCCCGAAGGTTTCATTCCGTTTGGACTCCGTTGATATTCCTTTTCTTCGAAACACTGAAATAGGCAAGAAACAGGAATATGGGCTGGGCCTCCGGTTAATAGGTTAGTCCCAATAATAATATAAAAGTGTATAATAAAGCCCATAAACATCCAAAACAGATAATATAATAGCATGAATGCTTCATAAATTATAGATACATTGGAGACGTATCAGCATCCCCAAGCTTAATTCCTGCTCGTCCTCGAGTAGGTAAATGATAAAAGAAAGAATTTATGAAGTGTGAATGCTAGCAGGTGCACAAGTTTGATCAATGATAATTTCAATCACCTTTTCTTGCATGATTATATGTCATAACAGTAGTTCGTCTCATAAAACTTCTCAAGATCAAGTAACAAGCTATTCACATGTTAAAGCATAGACCATAAACTTCCTTGAAAACTAGCAAACTTCATTCTCAGTCATCAAACAATTACAATTCATCTTATTTTCCGGAAGGGTCTATGTCAGAGCTTTGATTTAGCAAACTCCATATACTCAACTATCATATAGTCTTCCATGATTGCTACCACTCAAAGCATATTCTTAGAACAAATAGCATCCATCGAACACAGAGAAAGATAGGGGCTTAGTGTTTCGCCTCCCAACTCACTTATCATATAGATAATTGTCAACAATAATAATTCATGATCAAATATATTTGCATGGCCATATATGCTTAGATCTTTCCCCAACACATGATGCTTGCCAACTAAAGAGTAGATAGGATTGAGAAGGAATACTACTGACTCTTGCATAAAAGTAAAAGATAGGCCCTTCACAGAGGGAAGCAGGGATTTGCAGAGGTGTCAGAGCTCGTTTTTGAAATAGAGATGAAAATAATTTTGAGAGGCATGCTTTCATTGTCAACATAACAACCAGGAGTTCCCAATATCTTCCATACTACATACATTATAGGCAGTTCCCAAACAGAATAGTAAAGTTTTTACTCCCCCTCCACCAACAATCACACTCCACGGCCATCCGAAACAAAGGGGTACCGTCCATACCAACAACAACCCTCGGGGAGTTTTGTTTTAATTATTTTGTTTTGCTTTGATCTTTTTGATCATGGGACTGGGCATCCCAGTTACCAGCCATTTTTCGCGTGAATGATGAGCGGAGTCCACTCATCTTGAGAATAACCCACCTAGCATGGAAGATACTGATAGCCCCTAGTCACTACATGAGCGATTCGGGCACACAAAACAGATTATTATTTGAAGGTTTAGAGTTTAGCACATGCAAATTTACTTGGAACGGCAGGTAAATACCGTATATAGGTAGGTATGGTGGACACTCATGGAAGAAACTTGGTTCAAGGAATTTGGATGCACAAGCAGTATTCCCGCTTAGTACAGATATTTTGGCTAACAAAGGATTCTAAAAAGCAAGCACCACATGTTGGAGGATCTATAACAATATAACTTCTATACAAATACACCCAAGCATAACTCATTACGTTGTCTTCCTTGTCCAACTTCAACTAATTTGCTCAGGTTTGAAAATAATTAATGGGGCTCACAATCATAGAAGATGTCTAAGATAGTATATTTATATGTGAAATCTCTCTTCCTTCAATATTCTTTCATGAATTGTTAAAGTGACCAATACAATGCTTGCTAACCTTCAATAAATTTACTACCTCTACTTCTTAGATGTGAAGTCATTACTCCCAACGCGGTAAGCATATAAAACATATATAATTTCAGATTTATGACATTCAACTCATTCAACCATTTACTCATAGGATATAAGTGAAGCACACGAGTAAATGATAAACTACTCCAAAAAGATATAAGTGAAGATCAATGAGTAGTTAAATAATTATGTAACTATGTGAAGACTCTCTCTCATTTAAGAATTTCAGATCTTGGTATTTTAACAGCAAGCAAAACAAAATAAAATGGCATTGCAAGTATAGCACGAGTCATATGAAGAAGCAAAAACTTAGGCTCAACCGATACTAACCGATAATTGTTGAAGAAGAAAGGTGGGATGCCTATCGGGGCATCCCCAAGCTTAGATGCTTGAGACTTCTTGAAATATTATATTGGGGTGCCTTGGGCATCCCCGAGATTGAGCTTTTGTGTCTCCTTAATTCCTTTTATATCTCGGTTTCCTAAATCTCGAAAACTTCATCCACATAAAACTCAACAAGAACTCGTGAGATAAGTTAGTATAAACCAATGCAAAACCTTATCATTTTCTACTGTAACAAATCACTAAAATTATTATTCAAAATTGCATACTAAATGTCTCTGCATATTTAATACTCCTTCCTCAAATAGAATCATTAAACAAGCAAACATATGCAAACAATGCAAACATAACAGCAATTTGCCAAAACAGTATAGTCTGTAAAGTATGCAAGATTCATCATACTTCCCTAACCCAAAAATTATGATAAAACTACTAAGCTGTAGAATATTTATCAAAGCTCAATATGCAAAAAGTTTCAACATTATATCATTCTCTGTCTTTTCTAGGTAATTTTTGTAACAACGGTAAACTTTCTGTTTTCAAACAGCAACATGTATACCGGCAAAATAAGCATGATAAAGGCTATCCTTGACATTTTTATTGAAAATATAGATGCAAAGCATTATTATAAATAACAGCAAGCAAATAATAACAAGATAGAATGACGCTCCAAGCAAAACACATATCATGTGGTGAATAAAAATATAGCTCCGAGTAAAGTTACTGATAGACGAAGACGAAAGAGGGGATGCCTTCCGGGGCATCCCCAAGCTTTGGCTCTTGGTTGTCCTTGAATATTACCTTGGGTTGCCTTGGGCATCCCCAAGCTTAGGCTCTTGCCACTCCTTATTCCATAGTCCATCGAATCTTTACCCAAAACTTGAAAACTCCACAACACAAAACTCAACAGAAAACTCGTAAGCTCCGTTAGTATAAGAAAATAAACCACCACTTAGGTACTGTTGTGAACTCATTCTAAATTCATATTGGTGTAATATCTACTGTATTCCAACTTCTCTATGGTTCATACCCTCCGATACTACTCATAAATTCATCAAAATAAGCAAACAACACAGAGAAAACAGAATCTGTCAAAAACAGAACAGTCTGTAGTAATCTGTATCTAACGTATACTTCTGGAACTCTAAAATCCTACCAAATTAGGAAGTCCTAGTAAATTTGTGTATAAATCCAGAGAATAACGAATCAGATAAAAACCACGTTTCTGTGAATTATCAAAACTAATTTACCGGACGCAAAAGTTTCTGATTTTCAGCAGGATCAACACAACTATCACCGTAAGCTATCCTAAAGGTCTTACTTGGCACTTTATTAAAACAAAAGCTATAAAACATGATCACTACAGTAGCATAATCATGTGAACACACAAATTACAGTAAAGGAAAATTGGGTTGTCTCCCAACAAGCGCTTTTCTTTAATGCCTTTCTAGCTAGGCATGATGATGACAATGATGCTCACATAAAAGATAAGAATTGAAACATAACGGGAGCGTCATGAAGCATATGACTAGCACATTTAAGTATAACCCACTTCCTATGCATAGGGATTTTGTGATCAAACAACTTATGGGAACAATAATCAACTAGCATAGGAAGGCAAAACAAGCATAGCTTCAAGATTTTCAACACATAGAGGGGAAACTTGATATTATTGCAATTCCTAGAAGCATATATTCCTCCCTCATAATAATTTTCAGTAGCATCATGAATGAATTGAACAATATAACCAACACATAAAGCATTATTTTCATGATCTACTTGCATAGTAATTTTACTACTCTCCACATAAGCAAATTTCTTCTCATGAATAGTAGTGGGAGAAAACTCAACAAAATAATTATCATGTGAGGCATAATCCAATTGAAAACTAAAATCAGGATGACAAGTTTCATGGTTATCATTATTCATAATAGCATACAAGTCATCACAACAATCATCATAGATAGCAACTTTGTTCTCATAATCAATTGGAACCTCTTCCAAAATAGTGGATTCATCACTAAATAAAGTCATGACCTCTCCAAATCCACTTTCATATTCATCACAATAAGATTCAACATCCTCCAAAATAGTGGGATCATTACTTCCTAAAGTTGACACTCTTCCAAACCCACTTTCATCAATATAATCATCATAGGTAAGAGGCATGCTATAATCATAACAACTTTGCATATCAAAACTTGGGGGCCGAAAAATATCATCTTCATCAAACATAGCTTCCCCAAGCTTGTGGCTTTGCATATCATTAGCATCATGGATATTTAAGGAATTCATACTAACAACATTGTGATCATGCTCATCATACAAAGATCTAGTACCAAACATTTTAATGCATTCTTCTTCAAGCAGTTGAGCACAATTTTCCTTTCCATCACTCTCACGAAAGATATTAAAAAGACGAAGCGTATGAGGCAAACTCAATTCCATTTTTTGGTACTTTTCTTTTATAAACTAAACTAGTGATAAAACAAGAAACAAAAAGATTCGATTGCAAGATCTAAAGATATACCTTCAAGCACTCACCTCCCCAACAACGACGCCAGAAAAGAGCTTGATGTCTACTACGCAACCTTCTTCTTGTAGACGTAGTTGGGCCTCCAAGTGCAGAGGTTTGTGGACAGTAGCAAATTTCCCTCAAGTGGATGACCTAAGGTTTATCAATCTATGGGAGGCGTAGGATGAAGATGGTCTCTCTCAAACAACCCTGCAACCAAATAACAAAGAGTCTCTTGTGTCCCCAACACACCCAATACAATGGTAAATTGTATAGGTGCACTAGTCCGGCAAAGAGATGGTGATACAAGTGCAATATGGATGGTTGATATAGGTTTTTGTAATCTGAAAATATAAAAACAGCAAGGTAACTAATGGTAAAAGTGAGCATAAATGGTATTGCAATGCTAGGAAACAAGGCCTAGGGTTCATACTTTCACTAGTGCAAGTTCTCTCAACAATAATAACATAATTGGATCATATAACTATCCCTCAACATGCAACAAAGAGTCACTCCAAAGCCACTAATAGCGGAGAACAAACGAAGAGATTATGGTAGGGTACGAATCCACCTCAAAGTTATTCTTTCTTCTCGATCTATTCAAGAGTCTGTAGTAAAATAACACGAAGCTATTCTTTCCGTTCAATCTATCATAGAGTTCATACTAGAATAACACCTTAAGACACAAATCAACCAAAACACTAATGTCACCTAGATACTCCATTGTCACCTCAAGCATCCATGGGCATGATTATACGATATGCATCAGACAATCTCAGATTCATCTATTCAACCAACACAAAGTACTTCAAAGAGTGCCCCAAAGTTTCTACCGGAGAGTCAAGACAAAAATGTGTGCCAACTTCTATGCATAGGTTCATGGGCGGAACCCGCAAGTTGATCACCAAAACATACATCAAGTGGATCACGTGATATCCCATTGTCACCACAGATAAGCATGGCAAGACATACATCAAGTGTTCTCAAATCCTTAAAGACTCAATCTGACAAGATAATTTCAAAGGGAAAACTCAATCCATTACAAGAGATTAGAGGGGGAGAAACATCATAAGATCCAACTATAATAGCAAAGCTTGCGATACATCAAGATCGTGCAAAGTCAAGAACACGAGAGAGAGAGAGAGAGAGAGAGAGAGAGAGAGAGAGATCAAACACATAGCTACTGGTACATACCCTCAGCCCCGAGGGTGAACTACTCCCTCCTCATCATGGAGAGCGCCGGGATGATGAAGATGACCACCGGTGAGGGATTCCCTCTCCGGTAGGGTGCCGGAATGGGCTCCCGAGAGGTTTTTGGTGGCTACAGAGGCTTACGATGGCGGAACTCCCGATCTCCTGTTGTCTTTGATGTTTTTAGGGTATATGGGAATATATAGGCGAAAGAAGTTGGTCAGGGGAGCCACGAGGGGCCCACGAGGGTGGAGGGCGCGCCCCCTGCCTCGTGGCCTCCTCGAAGCTTCCCTGACTTGCACTCCAAGTCCCCTGGATTGCTTCCGTTCCAAAAATAACGCTCCCGAAGGTTTCATTCCTTTTGGACTCCGTTTGATATTCCTTTTCTTCGAAACACTGAAATAGGCAAGAAAACAGCAATATGGGTTGGGCCTCCAGTTAATAGGTTAGTCCCA
The DNA here is from genome assembly GCA_963921465.1 of Triticum timopheevii. NCBI lineage: Eukaryota > Viridiplantae > Streptophyta > Magnoliopsida > Poales > Poaceae > Triticum > Triticum timopheevii. The sequence continues at coordinate 118,240,280 of OY997271.1, forward strand.
ATAATAATATAAAAGTGTATAATAAAGCTTGTAAACATCCAAAACAAATAATATAATAGCATGAATGCTTCATAAATTATAGATACATTGGAGATGTATCACGCTTCCCCACGACCTGTGTTGAATGCATGATGCGGGGGTTGCATGCGCGCGCGTGATCGAAGCACACTTGCGTCATCTTGTGGTGAACAGTGAAGAGGCGGCTTGCGTGTCCCTTCGAGACCGCAAGACCGTTGCTCATTTACTGTCCTTACCTGGGAATCGTCGCTCCACGCGTCCCATAACGCCCGTTTCTCGCGCCACGTACGCTGCATGCATGACGCAGAGCGAATGATAGGCGCACGGGATACGGGTAGTTGTGCACGCGTGGGTCGATTCCTATGCGCCTTTAATTGGGCGGGGAGGGAGGTAGACGGCCTCGCCTGCTGTCACCTTAATGAGCCAGATTGGCTGAAGGGGGCGGCCGATCCCCGACCCCGTCCTTTATAAGGAGGGGAGCGGGAGGAACGACGCCTCTCAATCCTTCATCATCCGCCTCTCCCCATTCCTGCTACCTCCTTCCTTATGCCATGGCGAGAGGGCGTGGTGACGCTTCATCGGTGGCGGCCAGGGTCTCTGCTAGACAATGTGTCGCCCCTCCCCAAGAGCTCGTGGTGGAGGAGCCAGCCGTTAGAGGCAGGGGGAGGGGGCGAGGTCAAGGCTGTCGCGACGCTCGGGTAAGAGGAGGACGGGGCAGCACATCGGCCTCCGCCGGCGGCCCCTCCTCGGTGGAGGGCCACGTCGGGGACAACCCCTATGAGTTCTTCATCAGGCTGTGCCAGCTGGCGCGCCGTCGTCTTCGCCTCCCGACCCCATTTGCACGGGAGATGGAGCTGGACCCGCCACAGGCACTGCGGCTGCATATGAGGGGCCGTGGGAACAGCGGCACATGGGCCGACGTCGAGTTCCCCGCCCCTCACGTCATGTATCTTCGCCGAGGGTGGAAGACCTTTGCCCGCATCCACAGCCTGACGGAGGGGCTCACTCTCCATTTCAAATTAATAGAGAGTGGCCTCCTCTTCGTCAAGGTCTTTAGGCACTTTGGGACTCGCATAAGGTGCTGCGTTGAGAGCTCCTCTGACGACGAAGACTCCTCCTCGAGCGAGAGTGGCGAGGAGGACAGCGGCAGCGACAACGAGGGTAGTGGGCGGCAGGATGACGGGTCCGACTAGGCGTCGGGCGCGCCGCTCCGGGGTGACACCGGCGACCCCATCATCCGTGTCGCCGGCTCCTTGAACTTCTCTGGGCCACCTCTTTGGGCGGCTGGCGTGGGGAGGCCAGAGAAGGCAAAGAAGGCGGGTGGCGGGCCGTCAAGTCGGAGTATGATGGCACCGACGCCTTTGTAGCATATTGACGGACCGCTGCCTCATCTTCCAGCTCTTCCTCTGGCGCCACCACCACCAACCCTCTCCTAGGCGACCGCTGACATGTTCTCTTGGTGCCTTCTGCTGCTCATACCTCGCCTAGGCGCTCCTTTTGCCCTTCTGCCTTCTTGTTTCATTTCTTGAGGAGAGGGACAAGAAAGGGATTACAGGCATCTTATCTTTTTTCAACTTGTAAGCCCACGAGCCTTATTTAGATCTAAAACCTGTAATCTCCCTGTTCATGTTTACATTTTGTATGAACTGTACCTGTATGGAACGTATTAATGGAAAAAGGGTGCTTGCCGGGTCTTGTGTGTGCGTGTGAGCAAAGCCCATACCAAGGAACAAATCCTTGTTATTTTCAATATAAACACTACTGCCCGGCAGCAGGCCTTGCCGTTCCCCCACTCCGTTTGTCCATACTCCCGCCTTTGGCAGAGGCAGGGACAAAGTGGGGGTGGGCCCTACGCTTGCTTCCTCGCCGCCGCGGCTACAACCATATTCCGAACCAAGAAGCTCTTGGGTGATAGGAACGAGAGGAGCACGAAGCCTTGGAACAAAACAAGGTTCCGTACGTCCCAAGTTTCATATGGAAATGCATGACAGGGGATGGGAAAACTTATCTGAATCTGCAGCCCCCGGCAACCCTGGCTTGCCATGGGTGGACCTTCGTGTCTTCAGCCCTCGGCAAGCTTGGCTTGCCGGGTCGGAGCGCTGGCTTATTCTTTTCCTTCCACTTGTCTTGGCGGAAACATTCATGTACCCTATGTACCAAAGAGGATGGATAGGAACAAAATGACGCAAACTCGACCTCTATGCTAGGGGTTAGTCGCCGCTAAGCACTATCAACCCTAACTGAGGGAGAGCTCGATCTAGCATGCATGATACAATTTAGGGCACCAGCGCTTCATTTATTTATGCTCAGGGTCTGCGCCTGGCTTTGTACAGAGGGTTACATGCCTTGCCGGCAAGGCTTGTACAAAAGGTGGCTTGCCGGGGGGCCCGGCAGCCGCGTCTTATGGGTAAAACTTGCGAAGATGCTCGATGTTCCAGGAGTTGCTCACTGGAATGGCATCTTCGGTCTCCAGGCGGACTGCGCCAGGCCTGGTGACTCGTGTTACCCGATAAGGGCCTTCCCACTTTAGCGTCAACTTGTTGGAATTCTTGGCCGACTGAATGTGCCGAAGAACAAGGTCACCTTCCTCAAAGCTCCAGGCATGAACCTTGCGGCTATGGTAGCGAGGCAAGGCTTGCTGGTAGCGTGCTGCTCCACAGCCGCCCGAAGACGATCTTTCTCAAGGAACGTTGCGTCATCTTGCCGCAATTGCTCTTGCTCAAGCTCATCATAAGCGAGCACTCAAGGTGACCCGTATATGAGTTCCATGGGGAGAACTGCTTCTGCCCTGTAGACTAGGGCAAAGGGTGTCTGGCCGGTGGCTCGATTTGGCGTCGTTCTGATCGACCAAAGTACCGCCGAAAACTCATCAATCCAGCGCCTTCCACTCTTGCGCAGCCTGTCAAAAGTCTTCATTCTTAAGCCTCGCAGTACTTCAGCATTTGCTCTCTTTGCTTGGCCGTCGCTTCATGGGTGTGCCACGGAAGCAAAACAGACCTTGCTGCCGAGATCCTCGATGTACTGCATGAAGGCGTGGCTTGTGAACTGTGTGCCGTTGTCGGTGATGATCCTGTTGGGCACACCAAAACGGAAAACTAGCCCCTTGAAGAACTTGATGGCTGACTGCGCTGTCACCTTCCTCACTGCTTCCACCTCAGGCCACTTTGTGAACTTGTCGATTGCAATGTACAAGTACTAAAAGCCCCCGACGGTGCAGGGAAAAGGGCCCATCATGTCGAGCCCCCAGACTGAGAATGGCCAGGAGAGAGGGATTGTCTGCAAGGCTTGAGCTGGCTGATGGAGTTCCTTCGAATGGAACTGGCACGCTTCACACTTGGTTACTAGTGCCGTCGCATCCTGGAGGGCAGTGGGCCAGAAGAAACCTTGCCGGAAAGCCTTGCCAGCAAGGGCCCTTGACCCTATGTGGGAACCACATATGCCTCCATGTATCTTTGCGAACAGCTCCAGTCATTCCTCCCGAGAGATGCACTTCAATTTCACCCTATTCGGTCTTTTTCTGTACAAGACGTTGTCGACGAATTGGTACAGAGCAGACCGGCGGGCTACTCTCTCTGCCTCTTCCCGCTCCTCAGGAAGCTCTCCTATTCGGAGGAATTGGACGGTGTGCTGCGCTCATGCCGGAGCCTGTGGATCGACGGCGAGGACCAAAGGCATTTCCTCTGCCGTGGGAACGGTTGCCTCCGCGGCAAGGGCCTGGCGCCCTGCCGGAGTCGGTTGTCCCGTGGCAGGCTCAGCGTCCATGGCAACTCCTTCGCCGGCGGCTCCAGGGAGCTCGGTGGGGAAGTACTTGCCGGGGCCTAGCTTCCTCCGCTTGTTCTGCCCTGTCGATGGTTCGACGGATGGTTGAGTTAACCGAAGCACAAAAGCACCTGGCTCCACAGGTAGCTTGAGGGCAGCATGCTTCGACAGATAGTCGGCGATGTTATTCTCCACTCGGGGGACATGCTCCGCCTGTATCCCGTCAAAGCGCTCCTCCAGTTTACTCACTTCATTGAAGTAAGCTTCCCTCAGCGGGCTTCGATAATCCTTGTTGATTTGCCTGACTACAAGCTGTGAATCACCCCTGACAATGAGCTTTTTGACTCCGAGGTCCGCTACGATCTTGAGACCGGCAAGCAAGCCCTCGTACTCGGTAGTGTTGTTAGTTGACATCTCCTGGGGAAAGTGCATTTGGATGACATACTTGAGGTGCTCCCCGGTGGGTGCGACAAGCAGCACGCCAGCACCGGCGCCTTGCAGCGAGAAAGCCCCATCAAAGTAGATGATCCAGTTGCAGCTCGTTTCCTTGCCAGGGAGAGTGGTCTCCTGTACCTCTTCGTCGGGCGTCGAGGTCCATTCTACAACAAAATCCGCCAAGACTCTGCTCTGAATCGTCAAGGTGCTCTCAAACTTTAAACCAAAACTTGACAGCTCTAGGGCCCATTCCACGATCCTCCCTGTTGCATCTGGGTTATGCAGTATCCATTGCAACGGGAGGCGGGTGACAATGGTGATCTCGTGCGCTTGGAAGTAATGACGCAGCTTCCTCGAGGCCATAAGGAGGCCAAAGAGCAATTTTTGCACACCTGAGTACCTCGACCTAGCCCCCTGCAAGAGGGAGCTGATGAAGTATACTGGGTGCTGCAGCATTTTCTTCTTCTGTACCACTTCACCTAGTCACGCGGGCCCTGTTGCACTGGTGTCAGCCTTTGCCAGGGACTCAGTCTTGCCGGGACCGAGCCCTGCCGGGGAGGGTTTTGGCTCGCCATCCGTTGATTCTACCGTTGCTGCTGCCTATTCGTCGACCTCTCTCCGTGCCACCAGTGCGGCGCTAACCACCTGATTCATTGCCGGTAGGTATAGCAGCAACGATTCTTGTGGTTTAGGCGCTACCAGCACTGGGGTAGAGGAGATGTATTTCTTCAAATCCTGCAGCGCTGCCTCGGCCTCTGGGGTCGACTCCATCGGGCCCGCCTTTTTCAAGATCTTGAAAAAGGGAAGGGCACGCTCCGCGGACTTGGAGATGAATCTGCTCATGGTGGCAACGAAGCTAGTGAGCCGACGCACGCCTTTGATCCGCTTAGGTGCCTCAATTTGCTTGATGGCTTTGATCTTGTCTGGGTTTGCCTCAATCCCGCGCTGCGACACAAAGAACCTGAGAAGCTTGCCGGACGGGACACCGAAGACACACTTCTCAGGGTTCAACTTGAGGTAATCTTGCGTAGATTTGCAAATGTTTCCTCCAGATCTTGCACAAGTGTTGTTTTGTCCTTGGTTTTGACCACTATGTCATCCATATAAGCTTCCATATTTCTCAAAACCAATTTGGACTGCTCTTGCAAAAGTCGAGCCAGCACTCTTCAACCCGAAAGGCATCCGTAAAAAGCAATACGTACCACATGGGGTGATGAATGATGTCTTCGCCTCGTCTTCTCTTGTCATGAAGATCTGATGGTACCCTGAGTAGGCATCGAGGAATGATAGCAAGACACACCCGGCCGTGGAGTCAACAATCTGGTCGATGCGCGGTAACGGGAAAGGATCCTTTGGACAAGCTTTATTGATGTCTGTGTAATCAATACATAGTCTCCACTTCCCATTTTCCTTGCGCACCACTACCGGGTTGGCCAACCACGTCGGATGGAGCACCCCCCTTACCAAGCCTGCCGCCTCTAGTTTTCTGATCTCCTCCGTGATGAACTCCTGCCTCTCCAGATCTTGCTTCCTGACCTTCTGCTTGACGGGCCGTGCATGAGGACAGACAGCAAGATGGTGCTTAATCACTTTCCTGGGAACGCGGGGGATGTTGGATGCTTGCCATGCAAACACATCGACATTCGCCTGTAGGAAAGTGACGAGCTCACTTTCCTATTTGCCGTCGAGGGTGGAGCTTATGGTAAAATCCCCTCCCGTGCCTTCCTCCTTGACGGACCCCTTCTTGGTCTCTGGTGGTGCAGCTCTGGACTTCTTGCTCTTGCCGGTGGAGTTCTCTGGCACGTCCTCGATGGGAGCGCAACACCCCGAGGAGGTGCGCTTGCCGGAGTGCGTGCGAGGAGTCCCGCCGGTCTTCTTCCCCCCCGGGGCTCCGTCGGCAGGAGCAGGTGCCTTGGCGGCAGCAGCTGCAACTGCTTCTCGGTAGAATTGGTCGGCGCAAATCAACGCGTCTTTCTTGTCGGAGGGGATGGTGATGATGTTCATTGGCCCGGGCATCTTCAGCATGTGGTAGGCGTAGTGAGAAGCCGCCATGAATTTGGCTAGTGACGGGCGGCCGAGGACCCGTTGTAGGGCAAGGGGATATCGGCTACATCAAAGACAATCCTCTCCGTCCTATAGTTCAACTTGCCTCCAAATGTTACGGGCAGCGTGACCTTTCCCTTTTGCTGGCTCCTCCCCGAAATGACCCCTTGGAACGTGTCGTCTCCTCGAGGTCTCCATCAGGGATCTGCAGCCTCTTGATCACAACATTCGAGATCAAGTTCAGATTGGCCCCGCCGTCAACTAGCATCTTCGTCACCTTGAGGTTGCGGATTGTCGGTGAGACCAACAACGGAAAGCACCCGACCGCAGTAGTGCGGTCAGGGTGGTCCTTGGTGTTGAAGATGATAAGCGTGCTGGACCACTTCAGCGGCTTCCACACGTCGAGCGACGGCTCCACCGCTATGATCTCACGCGCCCATTGCTTGAGCTGGCGGTGGGATATATGGAGCGAGGCGCCACCGTCGATGCACATGGCCTCTGTAGCTTTCTGGAACTCGTGGTCGCCAGACTCATCGTCCTTGTCATGATCATCATCTTCCTGCTTCTTGTCGCGGCCCCGGGCGGACCTCTTCTGCTGATTATCTTTGCCGCGGCGGCCTCCTTCGCCGCCACGTTTCTTGCCGGATCCCTCGGCACCCTCTTGGCCCTTCTCCTTGTCCCGCCGCTCATACTCGGCTTTCTGCTTCTCAGCGAGCAGCTCAACTTGCCGGCAGTTCTAGAGGTCGTGGCCCTTGGTGCGGTGGATCTTGCAGTACTGCTTGTCAGAGCCTCCTGGCTTGTCGGCAACCGCCAAGGCCCGGCAAGCGGCACACCCGGCAACCTCCTTGCCGGGGTCGCTTGCCTTGGCCTTCTTGGCTGTGCCGGTGTCATCGGACCCCTCGATGAACAAGCACAGTCTTGCCCTTGTGCTTCCTGTTGCGGCACCGACCCTTCTTTGCCGGGGTGGCGGTGTCATCCATGGAGTCGGTTTCCGCGCCGGCGTCCTCGCCGGGGTACTTCCTCCCCTCTTCAGCTCAAGCACACCGATCGGCCAGAACATAAAGCTTAGCCACATCCTTGATCTTGTTCATCGCCAGCTCCTCACGCATCTTGCGGTTGCGCACATTCGGATGGAATGCACTGATCACGATGGCAGGATGAACGTCTGGAATGTTGTACTGCACTCGGCTGAACCTTTGGATGTACTTGTGCAAGTTTTCTCCTTCCTTCTGGGGGATGATATGCAAATCGCTCGCCTGGGCATGAGCTTGGTGGCCTCCAGTAAAGGCGCCAACAAACTCATGACACAGATCCGCCCAAGAAGAAATGGAGTCCACCGGCAAGTGCATCAACCATGACATAACATTGGGCTTGAGCGCCAACGGGAAGTAATTGGGAAGCACCTTATCGTCGTGAGCCCCAGCAGTTTGCATCGCGATGACGTAGATGCCGAGGAAATCCGACAGGTGACTCTTGCCGTTGTACTTCTCGCCAACGTCGGGCTTGAAAGTGCGGTGGGAGGGCCACTAGAACTGCCGCAGCTCATGGGTGAAGGCCGGACAGCCCACCTCGTAGGGTAGGCCTCCGTAGCCTCCCAGTGTTGGGTGGTCCATAGTAGGCCCTGCCCGCCTATCAACTGGTGGCGCGCATCACGTCAGCGCTCGATGGTGGTTCAAGTGTCTTCATGAGCTCGCTCTCGAAGAACTTGACGTTGGTCGTGGTGGGTTCGCGGGTCGGACGACGCTATGGAGATATCATCACGAGCGTCATCATGATGGATCGACATCCGCGGTGGCTGGTGCGGAGGAGGGGAGTGCATCGTAGCTGCATCACCTCCGGCCCGTCCACCGCTGGCATGCGGTGGCTCGACGGAGCGATGGCTTACGGGCCCCGCCGGTCGCAACTCATCTTTGTTGGCGATGCCGATGAGGCTCTGGACGGTGGCTCTCCATTCGTCAAGCTTCTCCGTAGCGGGAGGAAAGTCGAGGAGCAGCTGCGCGTGTGCTAGGGCTTCTGCTGGTGTCGGCGGCGGCGAAAGCTGCGTGGACCGTGATGCGCTTCGACTTCTAACTACATTAGAAGGAGCTCCATCACGGCCCTGCTGCCATCTGCCATTTCCGCCAACACCTTGGCGCGCATGCTGGCCCTCCTCGTCACGTGAAGGGCGCACGGGACTCTTCCCACGACGGCGCCCAGGGTACCAGCGGGGCGGCGCTGCTCATCGCGCACGACCTGAGAAGAGCGCACCGTGGGCGCCGGTGTTGGCGTCTTGGAGGTCGCCGCGCCGCTGTCTGGTGGCACGACGACGCCCCTGGAGGGCCCCGCGCTGCCTGTGGGGGCCCCAACTCCGTCTCTGGAATTCACGGCGTGTGGCTCGTCGCTTGGCGCACGAACGACGCTGCTCACTAGGCCCGGACTGCAAGGGTGATGTGGATGTTCGCGGGCTGCGCCACGGGTTCTCTCCACAACTGGCCCGCTACTGGTCCGCACCGGTACAGGCAGTCTGATCCCAGACGAACCAATCACCATGGTCTTCTTCTTCTTGGGAGCCATGCGATGAAGAGCTGTGCTACTAGCTGCTAAACCAGATGCTCACTACTGCGCCCCCTACCTGGCGCGCCAAATATGTCGGTGGGAAACGACACCTATGGGATCACAAGAATCCCTACTACTATTGCGGGGCGCTAAGGAGAGCAGGATCAATAGTCAGTTCGAGCACGCGGGTCGTTTACCCAGGTTCGGGCTGCATGGATGCGTAACACCCTAGTCCTGCTTTGATGTGTGTATTTGTGTTCTTGAGGTTCTTGAACTAGCTACAATAGGCGTAACTTGTCCAAAAGTCCGAATCCTTCTCCTGGATGCCTTGGGCCTCCTTTTATAGGCAATGGGATCGCCACAGTGGCACACATGAAGTGGCATCGGGGTACTGTGATTAAGCCCATCCCTTGCCATTACGGGACAAAGTGCATTTATTGTGCCCTTGACGTGTCCCCTCCACTTTTACTGCCGCTTTGCCTTGCCTCGACACGCGCCTGAGCCAGCGAGGCGGTCAATGCCATGTCGGCTGGCAGGTTGCTGAGGTGGCACGGTGGTGGGGCCTTCACGAAGATTTGCATGCCACCATGTAGGCATGCACTGAGTTGGCTGAGAAGCCTTGTGCCGACACGCAGGTGCCTGCCCAGCTGGTGGGCTGGCAGCTGTATGGGAGCAGTGGCAGAAACCTGGCGGGTGTGGGCCTGGTCGTTGCCTCGTGGATGTCCTCGGCAAGGGTCTTGCTGTGGTGTTGGGGTTGTCCTCGAAAAGGATCTTGCCAGGGGTCTTGTGGGTTTACTTGGTGAGGGTCTCGCCGAGGTTCGTCGTCTTTTACTCTTCTAATTCTAAGTGTTCCTTGTCTTCACAAAGATCTGCATGCCACCATCGAGGCGCCCCCCGTGCCCATGTCCCAACGTGGTCTGGTGACGCTGGAGAAACTGGGGCCCAAGGGCGGCGCGCCCTGCTGGCGTCAGGTAGGCTGCGCCGGCAAGGGCCTTGCCGGGGCCATGGGGGCTGCCCTGGCAAGGGTCTTGCCGGGGGAAACCACCTCACCTTGTTGCTCTTCATGCCTCTGTCTTGGCGTTGCTTCGGCCGTCCCGTGGCGTTGAGTTCCTGTCTCTGCCCTGCTCAAGTGTGGTAGTGGGCGCGGCTCTGACTGCCCATGCACAAATAAGGGGTACAAAAGAGCGCCCCTACTTTAGTACACCGACATAATTCCTCGGAAGGTTGTGCTGCTTTGCTCAATATGGCTCCTGTCTATTTCCATTTTCTTGAGAGTTTCCTCATAAATGAGGTTTAGTCCGCTACCGCTGTCCGTGTCAAAACTGGCGGATCTCGGTTAGGGGTCCCGATCTGTGCGTCTAGGCTGATGGTAACAGGAAGCAAGGGACACAGATGTTTACCTAGGTTCGGGCCCTCTCGATGGAGGTAAAACCCTACTTCCTGCTTTATTAATATTGATGATATGGGTAGTACAAGAGTAGATCTACCACGAGATCATAGAGGCTAAACCCTAAGACCTAGCCTATGATGGTATGATTGTAATTGTGATCGGCCTTCTAAGGACCAACCTCTCCGGTTTATATAGACACCGGAGAGGGCTAGGGTTTACATGGAGTCGGTTACAAGGAAGGAAACACAATATCCGGATCGCCAAGCTTGCCTTCCACGCAAAGGAAAGTCCCATCCGGACATGGGCCGAAGTCTTGAGTCTTGTATCTTCATGCTTCAATAGTCCGGACGTTGTACACAGTCCGGCTGTCCGGATACCCCCTAATCTAGGACTCCCTCAGTAGCCCCTGAAGCAGGCTTCAATGACGATGAGTCTGACGCACAGTCTTGTCTTCAGCATTGCAAGGCGGGTTCCATCTCCGAATACTCCAAAGTACCTGTTATGATGAATAGTATCCGACTTCCAATTAACGTTGTGCTCCTCGGCTTCAGTGCCTCAATAACGACCATCTCCATGTGTCGAGTGAATGCGAGGAGCCGAGACATTTTTGCATTTGACACCCTCAATCCTCCGGGCTGACCACCTATTTGAAGGGACAGGAATTCTCAGATCCAAACCTCACTCTCCCTTCCTGAGCAAGCATCCAACAGAGCGCTCCACGAAAAACCATTCCCACATGGCCGGCCATCGCAGCTCTTTTGCTCGCCCTCCTCGTTCCAAGTCGGGGGATTGGGGAGAGTGTTCAGTTCCTCATAGCCGTTTGATAGAGTTACAAACCCAAGGGTTTCTCCCACCGGCTTTCATGGTCCCTGTCCGAGCCAGAATAGCCACTTGTGATGGAGGGGAACAAGCGGAGGGATCTCCAAACCCATCTCCAGAGGAGCGCATATGCCTCATCCCGCATCTGCTAAGGGGCATCAGGTTTCCCATCCACCCGTTTCTTCGTGGGCTCCTGGAGTTCTACGGCCTCCAGTTGCACAACCTTATCCCTGCCTCCATTCTGCATATAGCGGGGTACGTCACACTTTGCGAGCTGTTTTTAGGCTGCGAACCCCACTTCGGATTATGGAGGAAGCTGTTCTACCTTGTACCCCGCACCAAGGGATAATCCCTATGTCAAGTGGGCGGGGCCGAAGTATGGCACATTGCCAAAATCGGATACCTATCCGGCACTCCTAAGAAGGCACCAGAAAACTGGCCTTCAGAGTGGTTTTACATTGATGACTGAGGGAGTCCCGGACACACAAGTTGATCTACAGATCATTCCTTAGCCGTGTGCGGTGCCCCCCTCCACCATATTCCACCTCGGTCATATCGTTGCAGAGTTTAGGCGAAGCACTGCGCCGGTAGAACATCATCATCGTCACCACGCTGTCGTGCTGACGGAACTCTTCCCCGACGCTTTGGTGGATCGGAGCCCGAGGATCGTCATCGAGCTGAACATGTGCTGAACTCGGAGGTGCCGTACGTTCGGTACTTGGATCGGTCGGATGGTGAAGACGTACGACTACATCAACCGCGTTGTCATAACGCTTCCGCTTATGGTCTACGAGGGTACGTGGACAATACTCTCCCCTCTCGTTGCTATGTCATCACCATGATCTTGTGTGTGCGTAGGAATTTTTTTGAAATTACTACGTTCCCCAACAAGGAGGCCATCCACTTGCCTCCCACTCCGGACATGGCTGGGGAAGGTTGAGGCGAGATGTGGGGACTTGGGCACTGGAGCTCGAGTGCTCGGAAATGGGTAAGCAAAGGAGGAACAAAGCATAGGTAAAAAGGTGGATCCTTATCCCATTATATGGACGGACGAAACTATGCGTCCCCACCAGCCTGGTAAAACTCGCTTATCTCCCAAGCGCCGTAATCAATGGTGCGGTTGGGTTACCCACGCCCGTATTGACAAGATGTGACAAGGAAACCGCCTCGCTAAACACGCTGAGATGGAACAGTAAAAACGATTCGAATAAAGGCTTGGCCGTGGTGTGATGTCACGGCACGGAATACGTCAGCAGATTGAACTTGTGTAAATATTATTCTCTCTACGGTGGTATGTGGAACTTATTTTGCAGAGCCGGACACTATCCTTGTGTTCAAAATCTTCTGTGAAGTATTCGGAGGAGGAACCTGCCTTGCAATGCCGAAGACAATATGCGCGCCGGACTCGTCGTCATTGAAGCCTGGTTTAGGGGCTACTGAGGGAGTCCCGGACTAGGGTGTGTTCGGATAGCCGAACTATCATCTTCGGCCGGACTCCTGGACTATGAAGATACAAGATTGAAGACTTCGTCCCTTGTCCGGATGGGACTTTCCTTGGCGTGGAAGGCAAGCTTGGCGATACGGATATGTAGATCTCCTACCATTGTAACCGACTCTGTGTAACCCTAACCCTCTTCGATGCCTATATAAACCGGAGAGTTTTAGTCCGTAGGACGAACAACAGTCATACCATAGGCTAGCTTCTAGGGTTTAGCCTCTCTGATCTCGTGGTAGATCTACTCTTGTACTACCCATATCATCAATATCAATCAAGCAGGAGTAGGGTTTTACCTCCATCGAGAGGGCCCGAACCTGGGTAAAAACATCGTGTCCCTTGTCTCATGGGTGAAGGCCGGACAGCCCACCTCGTAGGGTAGGCCTCCATAGCCTCCCAGTGTTGGGTGGTCCATAGTAGGCCCTGCCCGCCTCTCAACTGGTGGCGCGCATCACGTCAGCGCTCGATGGTGGTTCAAGTGTCTTCATGAGCTCGCTCTCGAAGAACTTGATGTTGGTCGTGGTGGGTTCGCGGGTCGGACGACGCTATGGAGATATCATCACGAGCGTCATCATGATGGATCGACATCCGCGGTGGCTGGTGCGGAGGAGGGGAGTGCACCGTAGCTGCATCACCTCCGGCCCGTCCACTGCTGGCATGCGGTGGCTCGACGGAGCGACGGCTTATGGGCCCCGCCGGTCACAACTCATCTTTGTTGGCGATGCCGATGAGGCTCTGGACGGTGGCTCTCCATTCGTCAAGCTTCTCCGTAGCGGGAGGAAAGTCGAGGAGCAGCTGCGCGTGTGCTAGGGCTTCTGCTGGTGTCGGCGGCGGCGAAAGCTGCGTGGACCGTGATGCGCTTCGACTTCTAACTACGTTAGAAGGAGCTCCATCACGGCCCTGCTGCCATCTGCCATTTCCGCCAACACCTTGGCGCGCATGCTGGCCCTCCTCGTTACGTGAAGGGCGCACGGGACTCTTCCCACGACGGCGCCCAGGGTCACCAGCGGGGCGGCGCTGCTCATCGCGCACGACCTGAGAAGAGCGCACCGTGGGCACCAGTGTTGGCGTCTTGGAGGTCGCCGCGCCACTGTCTCGTGGCATGACGACGCCCCTGGAGGGCCTCGCGCTGCCTGTGGGGGCCCCAACTCCGTCTCTGGAATTCATGGCGTGTGGCTCGTCGCTTGGCGCACGAACGACGCTGCTCACTAGGCCCGGACTGCCAGGGTGATGTGGATGTTCGCGGGCTGCGCCACGGGTTCTCTCCACAACTGGCCCGCTACTGGTCCGCACCGGTACAGGCAGTCTGATCCCAGACGAACCAATCACCATGGTCTTCTTCTTCTTGGGAGCCATGCGATGAAGAGCTGTGCTACTAGCTGCTAAACCAGATGCTCACTACTGCACCCCCTACCTGGCGCGCCAAATATGTCGGTGGGAAACGACACCTATGGGATCACAAGAATCCCTACTACTATTGTGGGGCGCTAAGGAGAGCAGGATCAATAGTCAGTTCGAGCACGCGGGTCGTTTACCCAGGTTCGGGCTGCATGGATGCGTAACACCCTAGTCCTGCTTTGATGTGTGTATTTGTGTTCTTGAGGTTCTTGAACTAGCTACAATAGGCGTAACTTGTCCAAAAGTCCGAATCCTTCTCCTGGATGCCTTGGGCCTCCTTTTATAGGCAATGGGATCGCCACAGTGGCACACATGAGGTGGCATCGGGGTACTATGATTAAGCCCATCCCTTGCCATTATGGGACAAAGTGCATTTATTGTGCCCTTGACGTGTCCCCTCCACTTTTACTGCCGCTTTGCCTTGCCTCGACACGCGCCTGAGCCAGCGAGGCGGTCAATGCCATGTCGGCTGGCAGGTTGCTGAGGTGGCACGGTGGTGGGGCCTTCACGAAGATTTGCATGCCACCATGTAGGCATGCACTGAGTTGGCTGAGAAGCCTTGTGCCGACACGCAGGTGCCTGCCCAGCTGGTGGGCTGGCAGCTGTATGGGAGCAGTGGCAGAAACCTGGCGGGTGTGGGCCTGGTCGTTGCCTCGTGGATGTCCTCGGCAAGGGTCTTGCTGCGGTGTTGGGGTTGTCCTCGAAAAGGATCTTGCCAGGGGTCTCGTGGGTTTACTTGGTGAGGGTCTCGCCGAGGTTCGTCGTCTTTTACTCTTCTAATTCTAAGTGTTCCTTGTCTTCACAAAGATCTGCATGCCACCATCGAGGCGCCCCCCGTGCCCATGTCCCAACGTGGTCTGGTGACGCTGGAGAAACTGGGGCCCAAGGGCGGCGCGCCCTGCTCGCATCAGGTAGGCTGCCCCGGCAAGGGCCTTGCCGGGGCCGTGGGGGCTGCCCTGGCAAGGGTCTTGCCGGGGGAAACCACCACACCTTGTTGCTCTTCATGCCTCTGTCTTGGCGTTGCTTCGGCCGTCCCGTGGCGTTGAGTTCCTGTCTCTGCCCTGCTCAAGTGTGGTAGTGGGCGCGGCTCTGACTGCCCATGCACAAATAAGGGGTACAAAAGAGCGCCCCTACTTTAGTACACCGACATAATTCCTCGGAAGGTTGTGCTGCTTTGCTCAATATGGCTCCTGTCTATTTCCATTTTCTTGAGAGTTTCCTCGTAAATGAGGTTTAGTCCGCTACCGCTGTCCGTGTCAAAACTGGCGGATCTCGGTTAGGGGTCCCGATCTGTGCGTCTAGGCTGATGGTAACAGGAAGCAAGGGACACAGATGTTTACCTAGGTTCGGGCCCTCTCGATGGAGGTAAAACCCTACTTCCTGCTTGATTAATATTGATGATATGGGTAGTACAAGAGTAGATCTACCACGAGATCATAGAGGCTAAACCCTAAGACCTAGCCTATGATGGTATGATTGTAATTGTGATCGGCCTTCTAAGGACCAACCTCTCCGGTTTATATAGACACCGGAGAGGGCTAGGGTTTACATGGAGTCGGTTACAAGGAAGGAAACACAATATCCGGATCGCCAAGCTTGCCTTCCACGCAAAGGAAAGTCCCATCCGGACATGGGCCGAAGTCTTGAGTCTTGTATCTTCATGCTTCAATAGTCCGGACGTTGTACACAGTCCAGCTGTCCGGATACCCCCTAATCTAGGACTCCCTCAGTAGCCCCTGAAGCAGGCTTCAATGACGATGAGTCCGACGCACAGTCTTGTCTTCAGCATTGCAAGGCGGGTTCCATCTCCGAATACTCCAAAGTACCTGTTATGATGAATAGTATCCGACTTCCAATTAGCGTTGTGCTCCTCGGCTTCAGTGCCTCAATAACGACCATCTCCATGTGTCGAGTGAATGCGAGGAGCCGAGACATTTTTGCATTTGACACCCTCAATCCTCCGGGCTGACCACCTATTTGAAGGGACAGGAATTCTCAGATCCAAACCTCACTCTCCCTTCCTGAGCAAGCATCCAACAGAGCGCTCCACGAAAAACCATTCCCACATGGCCGGCCATCGCAGCTCTTTTGCTCGCCCTCCTCGTTCCAAGTCGGGGGATTGGGGAGAGTGTTCAGTTCCTCATAGCCGTTTGATAGAGTTACAAACCCAAGGGTTTCTCCCACCGGCTTTCATGGTCCCTGTCCGAGCCAGAATAGCCACTTGTGATGGAGGGGAACAAGCGGAGGGATCTCCAAACCCATCTCCAGAGGAGCGCATATGCCTCATCCCGCATCTGCTAAGGGGCATCAGGTTTCCCATCCACCCGTTTCTTCGTGGGCTCCTGGAGTTCTACGGCCTCCAGTTGCACAACCTTATCCCTGCCTCCATTCTGCATATAGCGGGGTACGTCACACTTTGCGAGCTGTTTTTACGCTGGAACCCCACTTCGGATTATGGAGGAAGCTGTTCTACCTTGTACCCCGCACCAAGGGATAATCCCTATGTCAAGTGGGCGGGGCCGAAGTATGGCACATTGCCGAAACCGGATACCTATCCGGCACTCCTAAGAAGGCACCAGAAAACTGGCCTTCAGAGTGGTTTTACATTGATGACTGAGGGAGTCCCGGACTAGGGGTGTCCGGATAGCCGAACTATCATCTTTGGCCGGACTCCTGGACTATGAAGATACAAGATTGAAGACTTCGTCCCGTGTCCGGATGGGACTTTCCTTGGCGTGGAAGGCAAGCTTGGCGATACGGATATGTAGATCTCCTACCATTGTAACCGACTCTGTTTAACCCTAACCCTCTTCGGTGCCTATATAAACCGGAGGGTTTTAGTCCATAGGACGAACAACAATCATACCATAGGCTAGCTTCTAGGGTTTAGCCTCTCTGATCTCGTGGTAGATCTACTCTTGTACTACCCATATCATCAATATCAATCAAGCAGGAGTAGGGTATTACCTCCATCGAGAGGGCCCGAACCTGGGTAAAAACATCGTGTCCCTTGTCTCCTGTTACCATCCGCCTAGACGCACAGTTCGGGACCCCCTACTCGAGAGACGCCGGTTTTGACACCGACATTGGTGCTTTCATTGAGAGTTCCTCTGTGTCGTCATGTTTAGGCCCGATGGCTCCTCCGATCATCAACAATGACGCGGTCCAGGGTGAGACTTTTCTCCCCGGACAGATCTTCGTATTCGGCGGCTTTGCACTACGAGCCAATTCGCTTGGCCATCTGGAGCAGATTGAAAGCTACGCCCCTGGCCATCAGGTCAGATTTGGAAGTTTGAACTACACGGCTGACGTCCGCGGAGACTTGATCTTCGACGGGTTCGAGCTACAGCCAAGCGCGCCGCACTGTCATGATGGGCATGATCTAGCTCTGCTGCCGGACAGTGCCCTGGAGGCCACACAAGTGTCCGCTCCGACCCTTAGCTCGGAGCCGGCTGCACCGATCGAGGATGGGTGGATGGACACCGCCTCGGGGGCTGCTATCTCTACGACGATTGAGCCGAACACCATCCCTGTCCTTTGCGAAGCTCATGACTCCAAGGTGCCGGACTCCTCTCTGGACTCCGAACCTTCCACGCCCCTGCCAATCGAATCCGATTGGGCGCCGATCATGGAGTTCACTGCTGTGGACATCTTTCAGCACTCACCCTTTGGTGACATCCTGAATTTGCTAAAGATTCTCTCTTTATCAGGAGAGCGCTGGCCGGATTATGGTCAGGAAGGTTGGGATGCAGACAACAAAGAAATTCAAAGCCCACCCACCACCCACTTCGTAGCCACTGTCGATGACTTAACTGACATGCTCAACTTCGACTCTGAAGACATCGACGGTAAGGACAACGATGCAGGAGATGACCAAGAACCAGCACCTACAGGGCACTAGAAGGCCACCTCGTCATACGACATATACATGGTGGACATCCCAAATGATGGGAATGGCGATGGAACAACGGAGGATGATCCCTCCAAGAAACAGCCTAAGCGTCAGCGTCAGCGGCGCCGCTCTAAATCCCGCCACAGCAAAAACAGAGATTCCGGCACCGGAGACAATAACACCCCGGACAGTGCCGAAGACAACCCCCTCCAGCAGGATTCAGCGCAGAAGGATGGAGAAGCCATCCCTCATGAGAGAGCGACAGACAGGGAGGTAGAGGACGATAATTACATGCCTTCCTCCGAAGACGAGGCAAGCCTCGATGACGACGAATTTGTCGTGCCTGAGGATCCCGTCGAACAAGAGCGTTTCAAACGCAGGCTTATGGCCACGGCAAGCAGCCTCAAGAAAAAGCAGCAACAGCTTAGAGCTGACCAAGACTTGCTAGCCGATAGATGGACTGAAGTCCTCGCGGCCGAAGAGTATGAACTCGAACGCCCCTCCAAGAACTACCCAAAACGCAGGCTGCTACCCAGATTAGAGGAGGAAGCACCTAAACCTACATCACCAGCGCATGATACGGCCGACCGGCCACCTCGTGGCCGTGACAGAGAGGCCTCTCGGCCCTCCACTCAAGCCGCACCCCGGCGCCGCTCAAAAATACCAAGGCGCGGGGAAATGCGCCAGACCTGCGGGATATATTGGAGGACAAGGCAAGACAAACAAGATCGATCTACGGATCGCGTGGGCACCCCACAATACGTGATGATAACCGTCATGCCAGATATGGCAATTCCGGCCGGGCCGAACACAGTAGACGAAGCTCATTTGAGCTACGTCATGATATAGCCCACTATGCTTCACAGACGAAGTGATGGATCATCAAATCCCTGAGGGTTTCAAACCCATAAACATTGAATCATGCGATGGCACAACGGATCCTGTGGTCTGGATCGAGGACTATCTCCTTCATATCCACATGGCCCGCGGTGACGATCTACACGCCATCAAATACCTCCCACTCAAGCTTAAAGGACCAGCTCGGCATTGGCTTAACAGCTTGCCAGTAGAGTCAATTGGTTGTTGGGAAGACCTAGAAGCCGCATTCCTCGACAAGTTCCAGGGCACCTACGTGCGACCACCAGACGCCGATGACCTAAGCCACATAATTCAGCAGCCAGAAGAATCGGCCAGACAATTCTGGACACGGTTCCTAACCAAGAAAAATAAAATCGTCGAGAGTCCGGATGCAGAGGCCCTTGCAGCCTTCAAACATAACATCCGCGGCGAGTGGCTTGCCCGGCACCTAGGACAGAAAAAGCCGAAATCCATGGCAACCCTCACAACACTCATGACCCGCTTTTGCGCGGGAGAGGACAGCTGGCTAGCTCGTAGTAACAACATGATCAAGAGCCCTGGTAGTTCGGATACCAAGGACAGCAACGGCAGGTCGCGTCACAACAAACACAGGCGCCGCATTAATGGCGATAATGCTAAAGATGCGGCAGTCAAGAAGGCAGGGATTGTTGGGTGTTCAAGCAGGCAGGCAAGCTAAATGCCGAAAACAATGACAAGAGGCTGCATAGCGACAACGAGGAGGAGCCCCAGCCGCCGAACAATAGAGGACAAAAGGGCTTCCCCCCACAAGTGCGGACGGTGAACATGATATACGCAACCCACATACCCAAAAGGGAGCGGAAGCATGCACTAAGGGACGTATATGCGATGGAGCCAGTCGCCCCAAAGTTCTATCTGTGGTCCTCCTGCCCGATCACTTTTGATCGAAGGGACCACCCCACTAGCATCCGCCATGGCTTATTCACCGCATTAGTTCTAGACCCAATCGTTGACGGATTTCACCTCACTAGAGTCCTAATGGACGGCGGCAGCAGCCTGAACCTGCTTTATCAGGATATAGTGCGCAAGATGGGCATAGACCCCTCAAGTATTAAACCCACAAAGACGACATTTAAAGGCGTCATACCAGGTGTAGAGGCCAACTGTACAGGCTCAGTTACAATTGAAGTGGTCTTCGGATCCCCAGATAACCGAAGCGAGGAGTTAATCTTCGACATAGTTCCGTTCCGCCGCGGCTATCACGCACTGCTCGGACGAACCGCATTTGCAAAGTTCAATGCGGTGCCGCACTACGCATACCTCAAGCTCAAGATGCCAGGCCCTCGAGGAGTCATTACGGTCAATGGAAACACCGAACGCTCTCTCCGAACGGAGGAGCATACGGCGGCTCTCGCGGCGGAAGTACAAAGCAGCCTCTCAAGGAAATTCTCGAGTCCGGCTATTAAACGTCTGGACACCATCAAGCGCACCTGGAGTAACCTACAACAAGACTGCCCTGGCACGTTCCGAGCACGCGTAGCAATGCGGCCCCAACCCCAGCCCTCGCGAAATTGCAAAACCAGTACTACGCGTACATAATTACGCTCTGGAAATACCATGGGCATAGGGGGAGGGGCACGACCACGGCAGGCCCAGAATGCGGCTCAACCGCACCAGGGGCTCCCGATTGTGTAATTCTTTTTTCTTACTTTCAGGACTCCTTTGTCAAGAAGACCTGTCCGGCAGTAGAACCGCCGAACACACGATGCAACAGCCAGGGAAGCAGAAAGCTACGTCGAGTGTACAAGTGGTCTCTATAACGAGCAGTGTACTTGTTTTACATATCATCCCGTTGCTCGCTCCTGGAGGGGGACATGTCAAATAGTCCCGTCCCTTGCTTATCGCACTATTTGTATCGTTCTGCTTTTACCGCAGCTTTTTTAATAAACAATGCACAGCTTTTGCCTATTATTGCATTCCTTTTTCTTATCTATATATGTTCACTTATGACATGTTGCATCCGTACGCTTTGGTACGGCCAAATACACCAGGGGCTTAAGTACCCCAAAATATGGTGTGATAAATCCGAGCACTTTCACAAGTGCGGCACCCCGAACTTATAGCATTATATGCATCGGCTCCGAATCATGTTTTGGGTCAATAGTTGGGTTTGCCCGGCTCCCATGTTTTGGTACCTTACGTTCCGTTATATCGGCTAAGGTAGCACTGGGAGAACCACTGCGATTGTGCCCTAGTTGAGCTGGGTTGAGCACCTCAGTGGAGAAAGCTAAAACTGACCGTCATGATAGGGCGAGAGCCGATCGCTGTTCGAGAGGTTTTTGAGTCCCTAAATACTTATGCCGCTTAGAGCGAGGAGTCGGCTTTGTCCGACCCAGGCGTGGATAGCGCCCCGAATTCGGTCTTCCGAATACTAGGGGCTTCATTGAAATTTAAAATTATAGAATTCTATGGCTAAGTGAGAGTGTTCAAGCATTATAGACGGTTGCCTTGTTCGTTGCGTTGAGCGCCTCCCTCGAAGGACCCAAGAATGGGAAAAAGAGCGCTCAAGTTTATCCCGAACACCCCAGCACTCGTCGCATGGGGGCAGAAGCCGACGACTCGCCATCTCTCAAATTTAATAAACGGCCGCACAGAAGGTAATATTTTAAATTCACAAGCGTTGCTTAGCGCATATGAACAAGTTTTCAAGCGTACATGATAACAAATGCGAGTTTACTAAAAAATTACATCTTTTGAGCATTTGCCCGCTATAAGGCGGGCACCCTTCAGGACGCCCGCATAATACATCTCGGGCGTGCGATACTCCCTGCCCGGCAGTGGAGCATCCGTCACAAGCTTCTCAGCGTCCATCTTGCCCTAGTGCACTTTAGCACGGGCAAGGGCCCTACGGGCACCTTCGATACAGACGAAGCGCTTGACGACTTCAATCCATGGACAGGCGTCCACCAGCCACCTCACCAGCCCGAAGTAGCTCCCAGCCATGGCTTCTTTATGCCACAGCCGAACTATGAGGCCCTTCATGGCCTGTTCGGCCACCTTATGGAGCTCGACCAGCTGCTTCAACTGGTCGCTCAAGGGCACCGGGTGTCCGGCCTCAGCATACTGAGACCTGAACACCTTCTTCGTCGAGCTCCCCTCCTCGGCCCGGTAGAATGCGGCAGCGTCGGACACACTGCAGGGCAGATCTGCGAATGCTCCTGGAGAGCTCTGGATTCGGGTAAGTAACAAGTAATTCACTTTCACGTGCTTGCTTTGCATGAAGAATGCTTTACCCGCCGCTATCTTCTTCATTGCCTCAATTTCCTGGAGGGCTTTTTGGGCTTCGGCTTTAGCGGCTTTGGCGCTCTCAAGAGCCGAGGCGAGGTCGGACTCTCGAGTCTTTGAGTCACGCTCCAAACTCTCGTGTTTTTCCACGAGAGCTTGGAGCTCTTGCCGCACCTCCGCCACCCGCGCCTCCTGCTTCTCTCGCTCGGTGTGTTCCGCGGCCGCATTGCTTTCGGCCTTGGACACCGCTTCCTTTAGGGTCACCACCTCGTTCGTGGCCCCTGCAATTTTCATGTTATTCCTGTTATTTTTTGCAACCACATCTTTTATATACTTCCATAAGGTATTACTTACCTTCCTTGTCCTCGAGCTGCTTCTTGGCAAGGCCGAGCTCGTTCTCGGACCGCTCGAGGCTCTGATTCAATGCATTAACCTCCGCAGTCAGTGCGGCAGAGGTCAGCAGCGCAGCCTGCATTCCCATATTGACATGCTTATGTTAGACTCCTGCTTATATCATTTTAGATCCTCAGTTCGGCTTTTCTTTCCGAACACCAAACTGAGCATCAGGGGCTACTGTCTATGCGGTAATATTTTTACATATCTTAACTACATACGTCAAAGCCTGTTAGAAGGCTGGCATAGGCTTCAGTCAGCTCGCTCTTGGCGGACTGAACTTTCTGGATCACCACACTCATAACAGTGCGGTGCTCCTTGTCAATGGAGGCACCGTTAAGGGCCTCCAGCATATTATCCGGTGCCTCCGGTTGGACGGAGGTCACCGGTGTTGCAGTCTCGCCCTTCTTACAAAGGGATCGCCCGCCGGACTCTGGAACCACTGAAGGTTCCGGTGCGGAGTCCGGCCCAGGGCCGAACTCAGAACCCTTCGGGGTTTGATCCCCCTTGTGCCCGAAGTCCGGGAGGTTGCCTTGCGGCACCTCCAGGACCTCCTCCTCCTGGATGGGCCCCTTTTGGGACCCCACCTCAGCGTCATTCGTAGCGTGACGAGAGGAGACGGCCGGAAGTGAAGTGCTATTCACGTCCGACGAGGCCAGGGAGCCGCTCGTTGAAGTGTCGAGCCCGTCCTTGGGCGGGCTGCACGGTTATGTTCGGCGTTAGGAGATTCTATGCAACAAAACGCCATGAGTTATTCTGGTATCCGGACACTTACGAAGTCGCCAGGGGCTTAGTCCTCGGTGGGCACTCCTCTTCATCGTCGTCGGCGTTGGGGGAGTAGTCCGGAGGGAGGGTCCTTCCCTTCTTGGACCCTTCGGCCTCCCCTGTTGGGGTGGCCTTCCTTTTCTTGTCTCCCCCCGCTGGGGGAGAGGCCTCTTTTTCCTCCTCCTCGCCTTCACAGGAGGAGTCCGCCTCGGAGTCGTCGGACGATGAGTCCGACAACACCTGGTGCCGGGAACTCTTTCGAGTTCTCGTGGCCTTCTTCTTGGCCTTCTTCTCCGACACCACCTGAGGTGCCGGAACCAGCAACCCCGTCAATCGGGCGTCCGCTGGGTCTTCTGGCAGGGGAGCCGGACAGTTAACCTGCCCGGACTTCTTCTGCCAGGCCTATCAAAGGTAAGGGAGTTTAGATCCCGCATAGAGTCAAACTATGGAAAATAAGTGTCCTGTAAATGGTAAAATAGCTTACCTCGCCGGCTTGACGCTGCAAGCTGAATCCGCGATCTTTGGTAGCGGATGCGGGAGCCTCGGCGCCCTTGAACAGCACCTTCCAGGCATCTTCGTACGTAGTGTCGAAGAGCCTTCTCAAGGTTTGGTACTGTGCCGGATCAAACTCCCACAAGCTGAAGGCCCGTTGTTGGCACGGGAGGATCCAGCGGATGAGCATGACCTGGACTACGTTGACGAGCTTGATCTTCTTGTTCACGAGGTTTTGGACGCAGGTTTGGAGTCCGGTCAGCTCTTCCGAATTACCCCATGTCAGGCCCTTCTCTTTCCAGGAGGTGAGCCATGTGGGGATGCCAGATCGGAACTCGGGGGGCCTCTGCCCATTCAGGGTCACGCGGCTCGGTGATGTAGAACCACCCCGATTGCCACCCTTTGATGGTTTCCATGAAGGAGCCCTCGAGCCATATAACGTTGGGCATCTTTCCCACCATGGCGCCTCCACACTCTGCCTGCTGGCCCCCCACTACCTTTGGCTTGACATTGAAGGTCTTCAGCCATAAGCCAAAGTGGGGCTTGATGCGGAGGAAGGCCTCGCACACGACGATGAATGCCGAGATGTTGAGGACGAAATTTGGGGCTAGATCGTGGAAATCCAGGCCGTAGTAGAACATGAGCCCCCGGACAAATGGGTGAAGTGGAAAACCTAGTCCGCGGAGGAAGTGGGTGAGGAACACCACCCTCTCATGGGGCCCGGGGGTGGGGATGAGCTGCCCCTTGTCGGGGAGCCGATGCGCGATGTCGCTGGACAAGTATCCGGCCTTCCGCAGCCTCTTGATGTGCCCCTCCGTCACGGAGGAGTGAAGGAAATATGCCCTAGAGGCAATAATAAAGTTATTATTTATTTCCTCATATCATGATAAATGTTTATTATTCATGCTAGAATTGTATTAACCGGAAACATGATACATGTGTGAATACATAGACAAACATATAGTCACTAGTATGCCTCTACTTGACTAGCTCATTAATCAAAGATGGTTATGTTTCCTAACCATAGGCATGGGTTGTCATTTGATTAATGGGATCACATCATTAGGAGAATGATGTGATTGACATGACCCATTTCCGTTAGCCTAGCACTTGATCGTTTAGTATATTGCTATCGCTTTCTTCATGACTTATACATGTTCCTGTAACTATGAGATTATGCAACTCCCGTTTACCGGAGGAACACTTTGGGTGCTACCAAACGTCACAACATATCTGGGTGATTATAAAGGAGTACTACAGGTGTCTCCAAAGGTACATGTTGAGTTGGCGTATTTCGAGATTAGGTTTTGTCACTCCGATTGTCGGAGAGGTATCTCTAGGCCCTCTCGATAATGCACATCACTATAAGCCTTGCAAGCAATGTAGCTAATGAGTTAGTTACGGAATGATGCATTACGTAACGAGTAAAGAGACTTACCGGTAACGAGATTGAACTAGGTATTGGATACCGACGATCAAATCTCGGGCAAGTAACATACCGATGACAAAGGGAACAACGTATGTTGTTATGCGGATTGACCGATAAAGATCTTCGTAGAATATGTAGGAACCAATATGGGCATCCAGGTTCCGCTATTGGTTATTGACCGAGAATAGTTCTAGGTCATGTCTACATAGTTCTCGAACTCGTAGGGTCCGCACGCTTAACGTTACGATGACAGTTTTATTATGAGTTTATAAGTATTGATATACCGAAGTTTGTTCGGAGTCCCGGATGTGATCACGGACATGACGAGGAGTCTCGAAATGGTCGAGACATAAATATTGATATATTGGACAACTATATTCGGACACCGGAAGTGTTTCGGACGTTTTCGGAGAAAACCGGAGTGCCGAAGGGTTACCGGAACCCCCCGAGAGAGATAATGGGCCACATGGGCCTTAGTGGAAAGAGAGAGGGGCGGCCAGGGTGGGCCGCGTGCCCCCTCTCCCTCTGGTCCAAATTGGACTAGGAGGGGGGGGGGGGTGGCGCCCCCCTCTTTCCTTCCCCCTCTCCCCCTTCCTTTCCCCTCCTAGTAGGAGTAGGAAAGGGGGGGTCCTACTCCTACTAGGAGGAGGACTCCTCCTCCTGGCGCGCCCTCTAGGGCCGGCCGGCCTCCCCCCTTGCTCCTTTATATACGGGGGCGGGGGGGGGGGGCACCCTAGGACACACAAGTTGATCTACAGATCGTTCCTTAGCCGTGTGCGGTGCCCCCCTCCACCATATTCCACCTCGGTCATATCGTCGCAGAGTTTAGGCGAAGCCCTGTGCCGGTATAACATCATAATCGTCACCACGCCGTCGTGCTTACGGAACTCTTCCCCGACGCTTTGCTGGATCAGAGCCCGGGGATCGTGATCGAGCTGAACGTGTGCTGAACTCGGAGGTGCCGTACGTTCGGTACTTGGATCGATCGGATCGTGAAGACGTACGACTACATCAACCGCGTTGTCATAACGCTTCCGCTTACGGTCTACAAGGGTACGTGGACAATACTCTCCCCTCTCATTGCTATGTCATCACCATGATCTTGCGTGTGCGTAGGATTTTTTTTGAAATTACTACGTTCCCCAACAGTGGCATCCGAGCCTAGGTTTTATGTGTTGATGTTATATGCACGAGTAGAACACAAGTGAGTTGTGGGCGATACAAGTCATATTGCTTACCAACATGTCATACTTTGGTTCGACGGTATTGTGAGATGAAGCGGCCCGAACCGACATTACGCGTACGCTTACTTGAGACTGGTTTCACCGTTACGAGCACTCGTGCTTAAAGGTGGCTGGCAGGTGTCTGTCTCTCTCACTTTAGCTGAATCGAGTGTGGCTGCGCCCGGTCCTTGTGAAGGTTAAAACAACACTAACTTGACGAACTATCGTTGTGGTTTTGATGCGTAGGTAAGAACGGTTCTTGCTAAGCCCATAGCAGCCACGTAAAATATGCAACAACAAAGTAGAGGACGTCTAACTTGTTTTTGCAGGGCATGTTGTGATGTGATATGGTCAAGACGTGATGCTATATTTTATTGTATGAGATGATCATGTTTTGTAACCGAAGTTATCGGCAACTGGCTAGAGCCATATGGTTGTCACTTTATTGTATGAAATGCAAACGCCCTGTAATTGCTTTACTTTATCACTAAGCGGTAGCGATAGTCGTAGAAGCAATAGATGGCGTAACAACAACGATGCTACGATGGAGATCAAGGTGTCGCGCCGGTGACGATGGTGATCACAACGGTGCTTCGAAGATGGAGATCACAAGCACAAGATGATGATGGCCATATCATATCACTTATATTGATTGCATGTGATGTTTATCCTTTATGCATCTTATCTTGCTTTGATTGACGGTAGCATTTTAAGATGATCTCTCACTAATAATCAAGAAGAGTTCTCCCTGAGTATGCACCGTTGCAAAAGTTCTTCGTGCTGAGACACCACGTGATGATCGGGTGTGATAGGCTCTACGTTCAAATACAACGGGTGCAAAACAGTTGCACATGCGGAATACCCAGGTCATACTTGACGAGCCTAGCATATACAGATATGGCCTCGGAACACGGAGACCAAAAGGTCGAACGTGAATCATATAGTAGATATGATCAACATAGTGATGTTCACCATTGAGACTACTCCATCTCACGTGATGATCGGACATGGTTTAGTTGATTTGGATCACGTGATCACTTAGATGACTAGAGAGATGTCTGTCTAAGTGGGAGTTCTTAAGTAATATGATTAATTGAACTTAAATTTATCATGAACTTAGTACCTGATAGTATTTTGCTTGTCTATGTTTGTTTGTAGATAGATGGCTTGTGCTGTTGTTCCGTTGAATTTTAATGCATTCCTAGAGAAAGCAAAGTTGAAAGATGATGGTAGCAATTACACAGACTGGGTCCGTAACCTGAGGATTATCCTCATTGCTACACAGAAGAATTACGTCCTGGAAGCACCGCTGGGTGCCAGGCCTGCTGCTGATGCAACTGACAATGTTAAGAACATCTGGTAGAGCAAAGCTGATGACTACTCGATAGTTCAGTGTGCCATGCTTTACGGCTTAGAACCGGGTCTTCAACGACGTTTTGAACGTCATGGAGCATATGAGATGTTCCAGGAGTTGAAATTAATATTTCAAGCAAATGCCCGGATTGAGAGATATGAAGTCTCCAATAAGTTCTATAGCTGCAAGATGGAGGAGAATAGTTCTGTCAGTGAACACATACTCAAAATGTCTGGGTATAATAATCACTTGATTCAACTGGGAAATCTTCCTGATGATAGTGTCATTGACAGAATTCTTCAATCACTGCCACCAAGCTACAAGAGCTTCGTGATGAACTATAATATTTATGGGATGGACAAGACAATTCCCGAGCTCTTCGCAATGCTAAAAGCTGCGGAGGTAGAAATCAAGAAGGAGCATCAAGTGTTGATGGTCAACAAGACCACTAGTTTCAAGAAAAAGGGCAAAGGGAAGACGGAGGGGAACTTCAAGAAAAACAACAAGCAAGTTGCTGCTCAAGAGAAGAAACCCAAGTCTGGACCTAAGCCTAATACTGAGTGCTTCTACTGCAAGCAGACTGGACACTAGAAGTGGAACTGCCCCAAGTATTTGGCGGATAAGAAGGATGGCAAAGTGAACAAAGGTATATGTGATATACATGTTATTGATGTGTACCTTACTAATGCTCACAGTAGTACCTGGGTATTTGATACTGGTTCTGTTGCTAATATTTGCAACTCGAAACAGTGACTACGGATTAAGCAAAGATTGGCTAAGGACGAGGTGACGATGCGCGTGGGAAATGGTTCCAAAGTCGATGTGATCGCGGTCGGCACGCTACCTCTACATCTACCATCGGGATTAGTTTTAGACCTAAATAATTGTTATTTGGTGCCAGCGTTGAGCATGAACATTATATCTGGATCTTGTTTGATGCGAGATGGTTATTCATTTAAATCAGAGAATAAAGGTTGTTCTATTTATATGAGTAATATCTTTTATGGTCATGCACCCTTGAAGAGTGGTCTATTTTTATTGAATCTCGATAGTAGTGATACACATATTCATAGTGTTGAAACCAAAAGATGCAGAGTTGATAATGATAGTGCAACTTATTTGTGGCACTGCCGTTTAGGTCATATCGATGTAAAGCGCATGAAGAAACTCCATACTGATGGGCTTTTGGAATCACTTGATTATGAATCACTTGGTACTTGCAAACCGTGCCTCATGGGCAAGATGAATAAAACGCCGTTCTCCAGAACTATGGAGCGAGCAACTGATTTGTTGGAAATCATACATACTGATGTTTGTGGTCCAATGAATGTTGAGGCTTGCGGCGGGTATCGTTATTTTCTCACCTTCACAGATGATTTGAGCAGATATGGGTATATCTACTTAATGAAACACAAGTCTGAAACATTTGAAAAGTTCAAAGAATTTCAGAGTGAAGTGGAAAATCATCGTAACAAGAAAATAAAGTTTCTACGATCTGATCGTGGAGGAGAATATTTGAGTTACGAGTTTGGTCTACACTTGAAACAATGCGGAATAGTTTACAACTCACGCCACCCGGAACACCACAACGAAATAGTGTGTCCGAAGGTCGTAATCGTACTTTACTAGATATGGTGCGATCTATGATGTCTCTTACTGATTTACAGCTATCGTTTTGGGGTTATGCTTTAGAGACGGCCGCATTCACGTTAAATAGGGCACCATCAAAATCCATTGAGACGACACCTTATGAACTGTGGTTTGGCAAGAAACCAAAGTTGTCGTTTCTTAAAGTTTGGGGCTGTGATGCTTATGTGAAGAAACTTCAACCAGATAAGCTCGAACCCAAATCGGAGAAATGTGTCTTCATAGGATACCCAAAAGAGACTATTGGTTACACCTTCTATCATAGATCTGAGGGCAAGATTTTCGTTGCTAAAATCGGATCCTTTCTAGAGAAGGAGTTTCTCTCGAAAGAAGTGAGTGGGAGGAAAGTAGAACTTGAGGAGGTAACTGTACCTGCTCCCTTATTGGAAAGTAGTTCATCACAAGAACCGGTTCCTATGACAACTACACCAATTAGTGAGGAAGCTAATGATATTGATCATGAAACTTCAGATCAAGTTTCTACTGAACCTCATAGGTCTACCAGAGTAAGATCCGCACCAGAGTGGTACGGTAATCCTATTCTGGAAGTCATGTTACTTGACCATGATGAACCTATGAACTATGAGGAAGCGATGATGAGCCCAGATTCCGCAAAATGGCTAGAGGCCATGAAATCTGAGATGGGATCCATGTATGAGAACAAAGTATGGACTTTGGTTGACTTGCCCGATGATCGGCAAGCCATTGAGAATAAATGGATCTTTAAGAAGAAGACTGACGCTGATGGTAATGTAACTGTCTATAAAGCTCGACTTGTTGCGAAAGGTTTTTGACAAGTTCAAGGGGTTGACTACGATGAGACTTTCTCACCCGTAGCGATGCTTAAGTCTGTCCGAATCATGTTAGCTATTGCTGCATTTCATGATTATGAAATTTGGCAAATGGATGTCAAAACTGCATTCTTGAATGGATTTCTGGAAGAAGAGTTGTATATGATGCAGCCAGAAGGTTTTATTGATCCAAAAGGTGCTAACAAAGTGTGCAAGCTCCAGCGATCCATTTATGGACTGGTGCAAGCATCTCGGAGTTGGAATAAACGCTTTGATAGTGTGATCAAAGCATATGGTTTTATACAGACTTTTGGAGAAGCCTATATTTACAAGAAAGTGAGTGGGAGCTCTGTAGCATTTCTGATATTATGTGTAGATGACATATTATTAATTGGAAATGATATAGAATTTCTGGATAGCATAAAGGGATACTTGAATAAAAGTTTTTCAATGAAAGACCTCGGTGAAGCTGCTTACATATTGGGCATCAAGATTTATAGAGATAGATCAAGACGCTTAATAGGACTTTCACAAAGCACATACCATGATAAAATTTTGAAAAAGTTCAAGATGGATCAGGCAAAGAAAGGGTTCTTTCCCGTGCTTCAAGGTGTGAAGTTGAGTCAGACTCAATGCCCGACCACAGCAGAAGATAGAGAGAAAATGAAAGATGTTCCCTATGCTTCAACCATAGGCTCTATCATGTATGCAATGCTGTGTACCAGACCTGACGTATGCTTAGCAATAAGCTTGGCAGGAAGGTACCAAAGTAATTCAGGAGTGGATCACTGGACAGCGGTCAAGAACATCCTGAAATACCTGAAAAGGACTAAGGATATGTTTCTCGTATATGGAGGTGACAAAGAGCTAGTCGTAAATGGTTACGTGGATGCAAGCTTTGACACTGATCCGGACGATTCTAAATCGCAAACCGGACACGTGTTTTTATTAAACGGTGGAGCTGTAAGTTGGTGCAGTTCTAAACAAAGCGTCGTGGCAGGATCTACATGTGAAGCGGAGTACATAGCTGCTTCGGAAGCAGCAAATGAAGGAGTCTGGATGAAGGAGTTCATTTCCGATCTAGGTGTCATACCTAGTGCATCGGAACCAATGAAGATCTTCTGTGACAACACTGGTGCAATTGCCTTGGCAAAGGAATCCAGATTTCACAAGAGGACCAAGCACATCAAGAGACGCTTTAATTCCATTCGGGACCAAGTCCAAGTGGGAGACATAGAGATTTGCAAGATACATATGGATCTGAATGTTGCATACCCATTGACTAAGCCTCTCTCACGAGCAAAACATGATCAACACCAAGACTCCATGGGTGTTAGAATCATTACTATGTAATCTAGATTATTGACTCTAGTGCAAGTGGGAGACTGAAGGAAATATGCCCTAGAGG
Source organism: Triticum timopheevii (assembly GCA_963921465.1). NCBI lineage: Eukaryota > Viridiplantae > Streptophyta > Magnoliopsida > Poales > Poaceae > Triticum > Triticum timopheevii. The sequence goes on from OY997271.1 coordinate 118,271,688, forward strand.
AAATAATAAAGTTATTATTTATTTCCTCATATCATTATAAATGTTTATTATTCACGCTAGAATTGTGTTAACCGGAAACATGATACATGTGTGAATACATAGACAAACATATATCACTAGTATGCCTCTACTTGACTAGCTCATTAATCAAAGATGGTTATGTTTCCTAACCATAGGCATGCGTTGTCATTTGATTAATGGGATCACATCATTAGGAGAATGATGTGATTGACATGACCCATTTCCGTTAGCCTAGCACTTGATCGTTTAGTATATTGCTATCGCTTTCTTCATGACTCGGGCAAGTAACATACCGATGACAAAAGGAACAACGTATGTTGTTACGCGGTTTGACCGATAAAGATCTCCATAGAATATGTAAGAACCAATATGGGCATCCAGGTTCCTCTATTGGTTATTGACCGAGAATAGTTCTAGGTCATGTCTACATAGTTCTCGAACCCGTAGGGTCCGCATGCTTAACGTTACGATGACAGTTTTATTATGAGTTTATAAGTTTTGATGTACCGAAGTTTGTTCGGAGTCCCGGATGTGATCACGGACATGACGAGGAGTCTCGAAATGGTCGAGACATAAAGATTGATATATTGGACGACTATATTCGGACACCAGAAGTGTTCCGGACGTTTTCGGAGAAAACCAGAGTGCCGGAGGGTTACCAGAGCCCCCCCGGGAGAGATAATGGGCCACATGGGCCTTAGTGGAAAGAGAGAGGGGCGGCCAGGGTGGTCCGCGCGCCCCCTCTTCCTCTGGTCCGAATTGGACTAGGAGGGGGGGCGGCGCCCCCCTCTTTCCTTCCCCCTCCCCCCTTCCTTTCCCCTCCTAGTAGGAGTAGGAAAGGGGGAGTCCTACTCCTACTAGGAGGAGGACTCCTCCTCCTGGCGCGCCCTCTAGGGCTGGCCGGCCTCCCCCTTGCTCCTTTATATACGGGGGCGGGGGGCACCCTAGGACACACAAGTTGATCTACAGATCATTCCTTAGCCGTGTGCGGTGCCCCCCTCCACCATATTCCACCTCGGTCATATCGTTGCAGAGTATAGGCGAAGCCCTGCGCCGGTAGAACATCATCATCGTCACCACGCTGTCGTGCTGACGGAACTCTTCCCCGACGCTTTGGTGGATCGGAGCCCGGGGATCGTCATCGAGCTGAACATGTGCTGAACTCGGAGGTGCCGTACGTTCGGTACTTGGATCGGTCGGATGGTGAAGACGTACGACTACATCAACCGCGTTGTCATAACGCTTCCGCTTATGGTCTACGAGGGTACGTGGACAATACTCTCCCCTCTCGTTGCTATGTCATCACCATGATCTTGTGTGTGCGTAGGAATTTTTTTGAAATTACTACGTTCCCCAACAAGGAGGCCATCCACTTGCCTCCCGCTCCGGACATGGCTGGGGAAGGTTGAGGCGAGATGTGGGGACTTGGGCACTGGAGCTCGAGTGCTCGGAAATGGGTAAGCAAAGGAGGAACAAGGCGTAGGTAAAAAGGTGGATCCTTATCCCATTATATGGACGGACGAAACTATGCGTCCCCACCAGCCTGGTAAAACTCGCTTATCTCCCAAGCGCCGTAATCAATGGTGCGGTTGGGTTACCCATGCCCGTATTGACAAGACGTGACAAGGAAACCGCCTCGCTAAACACGCTGAGATGGAACAGTAAAAACGATTCGAATAAAGGCTTGGCCGTGGTGTGATGTCACGGCACGGAATACGTCAGCAGATTGAACTTGTGTAAATATTATTCTCTCTACGGTGGTATGTGGAACTTATTTTGCAGAGCCGGACACTATCCTTGTGTTCAAAATCTTCTGTGAAGTATTCGGAGGAGGAACCTGCCTTGCAATGCCGAAGACAATATGCGCGCCGGACTCGTCGTCATTGAAGCCTGGTTTAGGGGCTACTGAGGGAGTCCCGGACTAGGGTGTGTTCGGATAGCCGAACTATCATCTTCGGCCGGACTCCTGGACTATGAAGATACAAGATTGAAGACTTCGTCCCTTGTCCGGATGGGACTTTCCTTGGCGTGGAAGGCAAGCTTGGCGATACGGATATGTAGATCTCCTACCATTGTAACCGACTCTGTGTAACCCTAACCCTCTTCGATGCCTATATAAACTGGAGAGTTTTAGTCCATAGGACGAACAACAGTCATACCATAGGCTAGCTTCTAGGGTTTAGCCTCTCTGATCTCGTGGTAGATCTACTCTTGTACTACCCATATCATCAATATCAATCAAGCAGGAGTAGGGTTTTACCTCCATCAAGAGGGCCCGAACCTGGATAAAAACATCATGTCCCTTGTCTCCTGTTACCATCCACCTAGATGCATAGTTCGGGACCCCCTACCCGAGATCCGCCGGTTTTGACACCGACAATGACATTCCCCTTCCGGATCCAGTCCGGACAGGTCTCCCCAAGTTCAGCAATGCCCCGCCGAGGGCACGCCTAAGCTGGCGCCCCCGGGGCCCTCAAGAAGAGGATATGAGGGAAATACACTTCCTGATGAGTAGGATAAAGTTACTGGCCAAATCCGGACTGACGACAGTCGAGGTCATGGCAATATGCATAATGAGGGGAGTGCAACTGCTTCAATATCGGGGGAAGCCCATGTGGCACTTCAACGGGGAAGACGACGCCACCCGCTGCAGCCGTAAGGGTCCGGACTCTGCCACTACTCTGGCAACGATATTGTCCGATTTATACAAAGGGGAAGAGGAGGAATTCCTTCGCATTAAACCGTGGGACGGATTCTCCATGTACAACCCCCCTAGAGTGGGTAAGTCGTCATTCCTTTCCCTGTTTTACTTACTTTAGCGTTCTTCTGCTAAGATTGCCTGCATTGATGTTTCCGAGCAGGAACTGAGGAGAGCCGTGGAAGGGATCTTCAGCCCCTCCCCGCAGCCAGAGGACCCCAGAAGGGCCCTAGATCCAGGACTCGAAGAAGATCCGGATATTACCGTGGAGCTTGTCAATGGGGTATTTTATCAAGCGAGCTGGGACGGTGCCTCAGTGGCCATTACGGCCGACTATCCCGAACTGCTCCCTGTGTCGCGTGTAAGCCGAACTAAAAAACCCTATCCTCCGAAAAGGACTCCCCTCAGGTATTATGCTTTACCCTTGAGGCGTCGTGCTGTTTGCAGAGACGACGGTCGGAGCGTGGGGCCGAGCCCCTAGGGACTCGTCAACCACGGGCGTCCGGATCGGGCAGGCTCAAGAGGAAGGCGGTGAGGGTCGACATACCGCTGCAGAGGTAAAGTAATAACCTGTCCTGCGATTATAGTATTTGAAATATAACAGCGCCCTTTGTGTCTGGCAGGAAGAGAAGCAGCCGGACTATATCCGGGGATCCCGCCAATCACGCTTCCACCAGCCGGGTTCCAGAACCAGCTTCGAGGGCAGAGGCGGACACAGGGCCAGTTCCGCATAGTTCTCCGACATAGGATGCGGATATGTTTTCGACCACAAACTCCGAAGTGGAGAGCGCCATGAATCACCGGCGCTGGAGGGCCGTGCTTCGGAACAACATCTTTTCTGAAGAGGCATTTAATGCCTTCAATTCGGCAGACGCATACATCCGAGCTGCTCAAGGGGGGCTTGCCCGAGCGACGAACCAGTATACCAGAGATAGACAGGTAAGAAGCTTTGATAAGCATGTATAACAGTAGCCCCTGAGACTTGAAATAGTTGGAACAACTGTTTGAAGGATCAATTTATGCACAGGTCCTTGTAGAGAAGAATGAACAATTGGCTCGGGAGCTGGAGGAATGCAAGGCCCAGCTGAGGGACACGGTTGCCAAGTTAGAGGAATCCCAGAAGGCCTCATCTGGTAACATTTGTCTCAATTGTACGAAGATGCACCAGTTAGTAAATGGCTGGTATGACTAGTCTAACAGAAAATTCTGCAGACAATCCCGGGGTGAATCCGGAGGGCGTAACGGATGACGACCCGCATCTTAAAAGGCAGCTAAAGGCTGGCGAGCGCATCCTTACTCAAGTTAAGAAAAAGAAGAATGATCTTCAAGATGCCAATATTCGGCTGGACGTGGAATTAAAAGACGTCCGCGCTCAACTGGCGGACTCCGTGAAGGAGAACAAAAGGCTTCGACGCGGCATTTATGGTAAGTGCCTAGGCGAACTATATGATAGTTCGGCGAGGAAGTATATTGAAAGAAATTTTCTTGCAGGAATGTTAACAGGTCGCCCTGAAGAGGAGATCCCTCATCTGCAAGTGATTTACTGCAAGACCTCTCGCAACTGCACGAGCGAGCTCGGCAAGTGATGCAGGGTGTTGCTCAGGCCTTATGGCCATCAAGCTTATTGCCGAACGGCATGGGGGAGCTTGTGGATATGCTTCAAGGAGCACGGCGGCGCTTCCGATTGTGGAAGATGTTAGCTTGCCGGCAAGGTGCAAGAGAAGCCTAGGCTATGGTGAAGACGCGCTACACCAAGCTGGACCTGAACCATATGGTCTAAGTAGGACGGGGCCCGATGGGCAAGAAAGTCCCGTGAGCCTGGTATATGACCAGGTAGCGTTAGCCGCTAAGTATTCTCAACAGGATTGTAAACTAGATAGCCTGTTGGATGGTATAGAGGAGGAATATAGTCAGTCCAAATGACTATGTAATTCAATGGACATAATTAGCCCCTAGCCGGATTAAAATCATTTGTCATGGCAGACCTTTTCGCTTCAGCCCCTGGATCCTACAGTCCGGGGTGTGTCCGAATACCCACTCAGTTATACAAAACCGGGGTATGCGTGGAGACAGGGCGTAGGGGTCATAAGCGCTTGAATAGACAAGTACCCAACTAGTTATGTTATATTACATGGATAGTAAGAAACATCTTCCAGGGAGAATAATTCCGTTAGGGGTTCGTTTCCCTGGGTACGCATGCGTCAATGCACATGTCCGGTCTGTGAACGATGGCGCATGATACAAGACTTCTGGGGATTTATGTTGTAACAAATGATTACATACTTTGTTCACCGATCGAATATTCTCTTAAGGAAACTAGCTTTCGGCTTCACCTAGTCTGAGATACACATCCTGCTGAACCGGCAGTAACAATCGCAGAGGTGCTCCCCTTATGCCCTAGCCGAATTAACGAGAACGTAGGGCATAAACACAAGAGCCAGGCAACCCAGCTTGGCAACATCTTAAGTCATATCGATGCATATAATGGTGAAGAAATGGCACATATGAAAAAAAAACGCATATGTGATGGGCAAAAAGCCATTTAAAGTAATTATGTTTAGCTTCTGAATAGGAAGCCCCCAGGTATAGCTTACACACATAGTACGGTCAGAGTGATCCGGGAGTCCGCACTGTATTACATACTTTGTGTGAAGAGAATAAAGGTCAAGAAAGGAAAAAGGGGTGGAGCATAATTAAAAAGGAGGGGTAAGAAGACGAACACTGAGTTCGACGTTAGGCGTAGAATCTCCGGAGTCTGGCCCGTTCCATAGGTTCGGCTCGAGTCTGTTATCGGATGTGTTACGTAAGCGGTACGCTCCTCCGGTGAGATCTTTGTCAATGATGAAGGGACCCTCCCACTTTGGTTTGAGCTTGTCCTTCTTCTTTTCTGGTAGGCGTAGAACGAGCTCGCCAATATTGTAAGTTTTGGCCCGCACTTCTCTGCTTTGATATCGTCGAGCCTGCTGCTGATAGAATGCGAAGCGGGCTTTTGCGACGTCGTGCTCCTCCTCCAGGGCATCCAATTTATCCTGCCGATCTAACTCGGCTTCCTTCTCTTCGTACATGTGTACGCGTGGCGAATCATGTATTATGTCGCAGGGTAGTACTGCCTCCGCGCCGTATACCATATGTATATTCGGTAGTGTGATTCGGCGTGGTCCGCAGCCCCCAGAGTACGGAGTCGAGCTCTTCGACCCAGTGCGTATCCGACTCTGTCAAGGATCGCACTAGTCTGGGTTTGATGCCGCTCATGATGAGACCGTTTGCTCGCTCTACCTGGCCGTTTGTTTGGGGATGGTATACGGAAGCGTAATCAAGCTTAATGCCCATTTTTCCGCACCAAGTTTTCACTTCATCGGCTGTGAAATTTGAGCCATTATCAGTGATGATGCTGTGGGGGACACCGTAGCGGTGTATGACCCCGGATATGAAGTCTATTACTGGTCCGGATTCGGCCGTTTTGACTGGTTTGGCTTCTATCCATTTGTTGAAATTGTCCACCATGACTAATAAGTATTTTTTCTTATGGCTTCCCCCTTTAAGAGGTCCGACCATATCCAGCCCCCAGACCACGAAGGGCCAAGTTATGGGGATTGTTTGGAGAGCGGTAGGGGGCATATGACTCTGATTGGTGAAGAGCTGGCAACCGACGCAATGTTGGACAAGGTCCTGTGCGTCTGCTCGGGCCGTCGGCCAATAGAAGCCTGTACAGAAGGCCTTGCTGACTAGTGCTCGAGCCGCGGCGTGGTGCCCGCCTAGTCCGGCATGGAGTTCAGCCAAGAGCTACCGCCCTTCCTCTTCGGAGATGCATCTTTGGAGCACTCCGGTAGTAGTTTTCTTGTAGAGTTCCCCTTCGTGGACTTTGTAAGCTTTAGAAAGTCGGACTATGCATCGAGCTTCATTTTGGTCTTCGGGGAGCTCCTGCCTATTTAGGTAGGCCAAGAAAGGCTCAGTCCATGGGGCGATTACGGCCATGATTTCGTGGGCCGAAGATGTTATTTCGGTGGCAGAGCCTCCGATTGTGTCTGATGGTTCGGGGTCTGGGGGTGTGTTCGGATCCGTGCTAGTATTGCCGGACTCCCCTTCCCATACCACGGATGGCTTGAACAACCTTTCCAGGAATATGTTAGGTGGGACAGGGTCGCGTTTGGCGCCAATGCGGGCGAGGACGTCCGCCGCTTGATTGTTTTCTCGAGCCACATAGTGGAATTCGAGCCCCTCGAACCGAGCTGACATTTTGAGGACGACATTACGGTAGGCCGCCATTTTCAGATCCTTGGCATCAAAGTTTCCATTTATTTATGATATTGCGAGGTTCGAATCCCCGCGCACTTCCAGGCGTTGGATGCCCATAGAGACTGCCATCCGAAGACCGTGCAAGAGCGCCTCGTATTCTGCTGCATTATTGGAGTTTGTGTATAATATTTGAAGGACGTACTGGACCGTGTCTTCGGTGGGAGAAGTCAGGACTACACCTGCTCCCAATCCGGCCAACATTTTAGAGCCGTCGAAGTGCATGATCAAATTTGAGTATGTGTCATACTCTTTAGGGAGTTCGGCTTCTGTCCACTCAGCGACAAAGTCGGCTAGTACTTGCGACTTAATGGCTCGCCGTGGTTTGTATATTATGTCGAACGGAAGGAGCTCGATAGCCCATTTAGCAATCCGACCCATAGCGTCGCGTTATTTATTATGTCACTGAGTGGTACTTCGGAGGCCACCGTAATTGAACACTCTTGAAAGTAGTGTCGCAGCTTCCGGGACGCCATGAAGACCGCGTATGCTATTTTTTGATAGTGTGGGTATCTGGATTTGCATGGGGTGAGGACCGTGGATACGTAATAAACTGGCTTTTGAAGCGGGAATTTGTATCCGTCCACCTCTCGTTCGACGACGAGCACCGCGCTTACCACTTGATGTGTTGCAGCTATGTACAGTAGCATAGGCTCGCCGATATTTGGTGCTGTTAGGACTGGATTACTGGCCAGTAAGGTCTTTATTTCATCGAGTCCGGCCGCAGTTGCATCCGTCCATACGAAGTGTTCGGTGCGCCGAAGGAGGTGGTAAAGAGGCAATGCCTTTTCTCCTAACCTGGATATAAAGCGGCTCAAAGCGGCCATGCATCCAGCTAGTTTCTAGATGTGCTTGAGGTCTGTTGGTATAGCCAACTGCGACAGAGCTCGGATTTTTGCCGGATTCACTTCAATTTCTCTATTGGAAACAATAAAGCCCAGCAGCTTCCCCGAGGGGACGCCGAAAACGCATTTTTCCGGATTCAACTTGATGTCGTATGTCCGGAGGTTATCGAATGTAAGCCTCAAGTCATCTATTAGGGTTTCGATGTGTCTTGTTTTTATGACCACGCCATCCACGTATGCCTCCACTGTTTTGCCGATTTGTCTTTCCAGGCATGTTTGAATCATGCATTGATAGGTTGCACTGGCGTTCTTAAGCCCGAAAGGCATAGTGTTGAAGCAAAAAGGGCCACATGGCGTTATGAAAGCTGTTGCAGCTTGGTCAGACTCTGCCATCTTTATTTGATGGTATCCAGAGTATGCGTCGAGAAAACACAGTGAGTCATGTCTAGCTGTGGCATCGATGATTTGGTCGATGCGAGAGAGGGGAAAGGGATCCTTGGGGCAAGCCTTGTTGAGGTCTTTAAAGTCGACACACAGCCGCCAGGATTTGTCCTTCTTTGGTACCATTACTAGGTTTGCCAGCCAATCCGGATGCTTGATATCTCTGATGAATCCGGCCTCGAGTAGTTTGGCTAGCTCTTCGCCCATGGCTTGCCTTTTGGGCTCTGAAAACCGTCTTAGAGTCTGCTTGACTGGTTTGTATCCTTTTAGAATATTGAGGCTGTGTTCGGCCGATCTGCGTGGGATGCCCGGCATGTCCGAAGGGTGCCAGGCGAAAATGTCCCAATTCTCGCGTAAGAAATCTCGCAGTGCGGCGTCCATCGCGGGGCTCAACTGTGTCCCGATGGAAGCTGTCTTCGTGGGGTCCGTTGGATGGACTTGGAATTTGACTATCTCGTCTGCAGGTTTAAATGAGGTGGACTTGGGCCGCTTGTCGAGTATCACGTCATCCCTGTCCACGGTGGCCCGTAGTGTTGTTAACTCTTCGGCTGCTAGGGCTTCAGATAATGCTTCCAGGGCTAGTGCTGCGGTTTTGTTTTCAGCGCGAAGTGCGATGTCCGGATCACTGGCTAGAGTGATGATTCCATTGGGTCCGGGCATTTTAAGCTTCATGTACCCGTAATGGGGTATAACTTGAAAGCTTGTAAACGCGTCCCGCCCTAGAAGGGCATGGTATCCCCTGCTAAAGGGAGCCACTTGGAATGTGATTTCTTCGGACCTATTGTCGGTGTCAAAACCGGCGGATCTCGGGTAGGGGGTCCCGAACTATGCATCTCGGCGGATGGTAACAGGAGACAAGGGACACGATGTTTTTACCCAGGTTTGGGCCCTCTCGATGGAGGTAAAACCCTACTCTTGCTTGATTGATATTGATGATATGGGTAGTACAAGAGTAGATCTACCACGAGATCAGAGAGGCTAAACCCTAGAAGCTAGCCTATGGTATGATTGTTGTTCGTCCTTTGGACTAAAACCCTCCGGTTTATATAGGCACCGAAGAGGGCTAGGGTTACACAGAGTCGGTTACAATGGTAGGAGATCTACTTATCCATATCGCCAAGCTTGCCTTCCACGCCAAGGAAAGTCCCATCCAGACACGGGACGAAGTCTTCAATCTTGTATCTTCATAGTCTAGGAGTCTGACCGAAGATGATAGTTCGGCTATCCGGACACCCCCTAGTCCGGGACTCCCTCACCTATAATTCTTCGGGGTGCCGAATACCACATCGAGTATGATTTTTCCCGCACAGCGCGCTTCCCGAGTAGGGATAATTCCCCTGAAGGTTGTGCCTGTTTGTTCAATGAGGCTTTTATCAATTTCCATCTTGATGAGTGTTTCTTCATAGATCAGATTCAATCCGCTTCCGCCATCCATGAGTACTTTAGTGAGCCGAAAGCCGTCTACGATCGGGCTAAGGACGAGAGCGGCTGGTGCCCGGACGGTCTGGAATCGAGGTTCATCACTGGCATTAAAAGTTATAGCAGTGTCATTCCAGGGGTTTATTTTTGCCACACGACAAATTTCAGCGGAGCTTCGATGAGCTCGCTTGCACCTATTGTTCGAGGCAAAAGTCTCGAAGACGGTTAGTACCATATTGTGTTCGTTGGCAGGATGTTGTTCCGCTTTACGGCTTACAAGAAGATCCTCGCCACTTTTTGCCACCTGCCGGAGTATCCAACATGCCCTAAGGCTATGAGTTGGTATTGTATCCGGAGTACTGTGGAGCTTACATGGCCCGTCGAGCCATTCTTCCAATACGGTTCCCTGCCCTGGGGTGGGCTTTGGTTTCTTGGGGATTGGATCGGCTGACTTATGAGAGTTCGCCCGTTTAGTTCGGACAAAGGTCTTGGTGAGAGCAGTACTATTCCAAAATCCTATTTGGGTTTTCCAAGCGCTTTCCATCGCACAGTACTTCCGTACTATGATTGCCAAGTCCGCGAAGTGTACTATGTCACGGTGGCTTATAGCATTAAGGAGTCCTTCGTCCATGCAGTTTTTGCAGAAGAGTGAGACTACGTTCTCCTCGCGGCAGTCCCTGACATTGTTAAGCGCAAGGAGGAATCTGGCCCAATAGCGATGCACAATATCCTGGGGCTCTTTCCTAATGCGGGAGAGACGGTTTAAGTCCAGGTGGGCGTTGTTTGCTGAATCCGGATTTTGATCCGATCTAACACCCAGGGGCGCGGGAGGTTCCGAGCTTAACGGCTCAGAATCCGGAGTGCTGCCCAATTTCTTCGGCACAATGCCCGATTCTAAGTCCGAGTCCTGGGTCATGCCTTCCTTTGAGTAGGTGTTCGGCTCAAGGAGTTCGGTGATCCGAACATAATTTGTCCTCAAAGTTGAGGGGCAATCCGCATGTGGTTCCTCCACTATCACTATCTCATGGGTGGCCGGCGGGGATCTGATGTCCCTTTGGTCGGGTTTAAGCCCGATCCGGTCATAGTCTGTAGCGACTCCCAGAGCAGCGATGCGATCCAAGAGCTCATTAAGGGAGGAGAGCTCCATCGGATCCATCTGTTCGGCAAGTTCCAAACTGACGTGAAGGTTATGCTTGATGACCCGAGAGGCCATCGTCGGCGCAACCGCCGATGGGGCAGCCATGGTAAAGCTACCAAGTCGGAGAGTTTGGCCTACAGCCAGAGCTCCCCCTGAGGTAATGTCGTGCCTGACGACAAGACGAGCCATCGAGCCTGGCAGCAACGACACAGAGGAACTCTCAATGAAAGCACCAATGTCGGTGTCAAAACCGGCGGATCTCGGGTAGGGGGTCCCGATCTATGCGTCTAGGCTGATGGTAACAGGAAGCAAGGGACACAGATGTTTACCCAGGTTCGGGCCCTCTCGATGGAGGTAAAACCCTACTTCCTGCTTGATTAATATTGATGATAGGGTAGTACAAGAGTAGATCTACCACGAGATCGTAGAGGCTAAACCCTAAGAGCTAGCCTATGATGGTATGATTGTAATTGTGATCGGCCTTTTAAGGACCAACCTCTACGGTTTATATAGACACCAAAGAGGGCTAGGGTTTACATGGAGTCGGTTACAAGGAAGGAAACACAATATCCAGATCGCCAAGCTTGCCTTCCACGCAAAGAAGAGTCCCATCCGAACACGGGCCGAAATCTTGAGTCTTGTATCTTCACGCTTCAATAGTCTGCACGTTGTACACAGTCCGGCTGTCCGGATACCCCCTAATCCAGGACTCCCTCAACCGCCATCCATGAGCACTTTGGTAAGCCGGACGCCATCCACGATTGGACTAAGGACCAAAGCTGCTGGTGCCCGGACTGTTTTGAATTGTGGTTCGTCGCTGGCACTAAAAGTTATGGCCGTGTCGTTCTAGGGGTTTATTGCTGCGACTTGGTAGACTTCCGCGAGGACACCGAGTGCTCTCTTGCGCCTGTTACCTGAGGCGAAAGTCTTGAAGACTTTCAATACTGTAGTGTTGTGTTCTATGGGATGTTGCTCTACGGTGTTTTTTATGAGGAGATCCTCGCCGCTCTTGGCCACCTGCCGAAGTATCCAACATGCTCTAAGGCTGTGTGTTGGTATGGTATCCGGTGTGGAGTGTATTTTGCATGGCCTATCGAGCCACCCCTCCAAAACAGCTGCACGCCCTGCAGTGGGCTTTGATTTATTCGTGATTGGATCGGGTAGCCTACGAGGGTACACCCTTTTTGCTCGGATGAGGGATTTACCGAGAGCCAGTGGATCCCAAAAGGCTGCCTGAGTTTTCCAGGCGCTTTCCATCGCGCGGTACTTCTATACTATGATCACCAAGTCATCGAAGTATGATATGTGATGGCGATTTATGGCGTTAAGGAGTCCCTTGTCCGTGCAATTTTTGCAGAATAATGAGATTGCGTCTTCATCGCAACAGTCCTTGACCTTGTCCTTGACAATGAGGAATCTGGCCCAAAAGTGATGTACCGTCTCCTGGGACTGTTGTATGATGCAGGAAATATTGCTTGAGTCTGGGTGGATGGATTTAAGTATGAACCCAGATCCGATTCATGACCCAGAGCTTGAGGAGTTTTTGAGCATAATAGTTCGGACTCTGGGCTGTAAACCAATTTTTCTGGCCCACAGTCCGATTCTAAGTTCGGAGTTCGGGGCACGTCTTCCCGTGGACATGTATTCAGCTTGGTGAGCTCGGAAATCCAGACATACTTCCTCCTCAATATGGGGGAAGAGTTGTTGCATCGCTCCTCCACCACCGTTATCTGATGGGTGATCGGTGGAGATTCAATATCTCTCTGATCGGGTTTAAGCCCAATCTGATCGTAGTCTGAAGCGACTCCCAGAGCAGCGATGCGATCCAAGAGCCCATTTAGAGACGATAACTCCGTTGGATCCTTCTGCTCAGCGTATTCCGAGCTTATGTGGAGATGATTTTTGATGACCTGAGAAGTCATGGTCGGCCCGACGGCCGAACGGGCGGTTAAGACGAAGCCACCCAGCCGGAGGGTTTGGCCTGAGGCCAGAGCTCCTCCGGAGGTGAAGTTGTCCTTGATAACAAGGCGAGCCATCAACCCTACCTTCGACGTCATAGTGGAACTCTCAATGAAAACACCAATGTCGGTGTCAAAACCAGCGGATCTCGGATAGGGGGTCCCGAACTGTGCATCTAAGGCTAATGGTACCAGGAGGCGTGGGACACAATGTTTACCCAGGTTTGGGCCCTGTCGATGGAGGTAATACCCTACTTCTTGATTGATCTTGATGATATGAGTATTACAAGAGTTGATCTACCACAAGATCGTAGAGGCTAAACCCTAGGAGCTAGCCTATGATTTGATTGTTCTTGTCCTACGGACTAAAACCTTCGGTTTATATAGACACCAGAGGGGGCTAGGGTTACACAGAGTCGGTTACAGAGAAAGGAATCTTCATATCCTAACTGCCAAGCTTGCCTTCCACGCAAAGGAGAGTCCCATCCGGACACGGGACGAAGTCTTCCAACTTGTATCTTCATAGCCCAACAGTCCGGATATGCATATAGTCCGGCTATCCGAGGACCCCTTAATCCGGGACTCCCTCAGGGAGCTTGGTAGCATTCTAATATTATATGTGGTTGACATATTACTGACTGGAAATAATATAGAATTTCTGGATAGAATAAAAGGATACTTGAATAAGTACTTTTCAATAGAAGACTTGGGTAAAGCAACTTATGTATTGGGCATCAAGATCTATAGAGACAGATCGAGACGCTTAATAAGACTTTCACAAAGCACACACCTCGACAAGATTTTGAAGGAGTTCAACACAGATCAGTCAAAGAAGGAGTTCTAGCCTGTATTGTAAAGTGTGAAGTTGAGTAAGACTCAAAGCCCGACTGAGGGAATCTGGGATTAGGGGGTCCTCGGACAACCAAACTATATGCGTATGCCGGACTGTTGGACTATGAAGATACAAGATAGAAGACTGTGTCCCATGTTCGGATGGGACTCTCCTTTGCGTGGAAGGCAAGCTTGGCGATTCGGATGCGAAGATTCCTTTCTATGTAACCGACTCTGTGTAACCCTAGACCCCTCCTTGTCTATATAAACTGGAGGGTTTAGTCCGTAGGACAAGAACAATCATAATCATAGGCTAGCTCCTAGGGTTTAGCCTCTACGATCTTGTGGTAGATCAACTCTTGTAATACTCATATCATCAAGATCAATCAAGCAGGAAGTTGGGTATTACCTCCATCGAGAGGGCCCGAACCTGGGTAAACATTGTGTCGCCTGCCTCCTGTTACCATTAGCCTTAGACACACAGTTCGGGACCCCCTACCCGAGATCCGCCGGTTTTGACACCGACATTGGTGCTTTCATTGAGAGTTCCACTGTGACGTCAGAAGATAGGGTTGATGGCTCGCCTTGTCATCAAGGACAACATCACCTCCGGAGGAGCTCTGGCCTCAGGCCAAACCCTCCGGCTGGGCGGCTTCGTCTTAACCGCCCGTTCGGCCGTCGGGCCGACCATGACTTCTCAGGTCATCGAAAATCATCTCCTCGTTAGCTCGGAATACACCGAGCGAATGGATCCAGCGAAGTTATCATCTCTAAACAGGCTCCTGGATCGCATCGCCGCTCTGGGAGTCGCTTCGGACTACGATCGGATTGGGCTTAAACCCGATCAGAGAGAGATTGAATCTCCACCGATCACCCATCAGATAGCGGTGGTGGAGGAGCGATGCATCAACTCTTATCCCATATTGAGGATGAAATATGTCCGGATTTCCGAGCTCACCAAGCCGGATACATGCTCGCGGGAAGACATACCTCGAACTCCAAACTTAGAATCGGATTGTGGGCCAGAAAAATTGGTTTACATCCCGGAGTCCGGACTATTTAGCTCGGAAGCTCCTTGAGGGAGTCCCGGACTAGGGGGTGTCCGGATAGCCGAACTATCATCTTCGGCCGGACTCCTGGACTATGAAGATACAAGATTGAAGACTTCGTCCCGTGTCCGGATGGGACTTTCCTTAGCGTGGAAGGCAAACTTGGCAATACAAATATGTAGATCTCCTACCATTGTAACCGACTCTGTGTAACCCTAACCATCTTCGGTGCCTATATAAACCGAAGAGTTTTAGTCCGTAGGATGAACAACAATCATACCATAGGCTAGCTTCTAGGGTTTAGCCTCTCTGATATCGTGGTAGATCTACTCTTGTACTACCCATATCATCAATATCAATCAAGCAGGAGTAGGGTTTTACCTCTATCGAGAGGGCCCGAACCTGGGTAAAAACATCGTGTCCCTTGTCTCCTGTTACCATCCGCCTAGACGCATAGTTCGGGACCCCCTACCCGAGATCTGCCGGTTTTGACACCGACATTGGTGCTTTCAGAGTTCCACTGTGTCGTCCTCTTTAGGCCCGATGGCTCCTCCGATCATCAACAACGATGTGGTCCAGGGTGAGACTTTTCTCCCTGGACAGATTCCATATTTGGCGGCTTTGCACTGCGGGCCAATTCGCTTGGCCGTCTGGAGCGGATTGAAAGCTACACCCCTGGCCATTAGGTCAAATTTGGAAGTTTGACCTACACGGCTGACGTCCGCGGAGACTTGATCTTTGACGGGTTCGAGCCACAGCCAAGCACGCTGCACTGCCACGAAGGGCATGATCTAGCTCTGCCACCAGATAGTGCCCTGGAGGCCGCACCAGTGTCCGCTCCGACCCTTAGCTCGGAGCCGACTGCGCCGATCGAGGATGGGTGGCTGGATACCGCCTCGGGGGCTGCTATATCTACGGCGATTGAGCCGAACACCAACCCTGTCCTTGGCGAAGCTCGTGACTCCAAGGTGCCGGACTCCTCTCTGGACTCCAAACCATCTGCGCCCCTGCCAATCAAATCCGATTGGGCACCGATCATGGAGTTCACTACCGCGGACATCTTTCAGCACTCGCCCTTTGGCAACATCCTGAATTCACTAAAGTCTCTCTCTTTATCAGGAGAGCCCTGGCCGGATTATGGTCAGGAAGGTTGGGATACGGACGACGAAGAAATTCAAAGCCCACCCACCACCCACTTAGTAGCCACTGTCGATGATTTAACCGACATGCTCGACTTCGACTCCGAAGACATCGACGGTATGGACGACGATGCAGGAGACGACCAAGAACCAGCGCCTACAGGGCACTGGAAGGCCATGTCGTCATACGCCATTTACATGGTGGACATCCCAAAAGATGGGAATGGCGATGGAACAACAAAGGATGAACCCTCCAAGAAACAGCCTAAGCGCCGGCATCAGCGGCGCCGCTCTAAATCCCGCCACAGCAAAAACGGTGATTCCGGCACGGGAGACAATAACACCCCAGACAGTGCCGAAGACAACCCCCTCCAGCAGGATTGAGTGCATGAGGATGGAGAAGCCGGCCCTCATGAGAGAGCGGCAGGCAGAGAGGTAGAGGACGATAATTACAAGCCTCCCTCCGAAGACGAGGCAAGCCTCGACGACGACGAATTTGTTGTGCCTGATGATCCCGTCGAACAAGAGCGTTTCAAACGCAGGCTCATGGCCACGGCAAGCAGCCTTAAGAAAAAGAAGCAACAGCTTAGAGATGACCAAGATTTGCTAGCCGATAGGTGGACTGAAATCCTAGCGGCCGAAGAGTACGAACTCGAACACCCCTCCAAGAGCTACCCAAAACGCAGGCTGCTACCCCGATTAGAGGAGGAAGCACCTAAACCCACATCACCAGCGCATAATATGGCCGACCGGCCATCTTGTGGCCGTGACAGAGAGGCCTCTCGGCCCTCCACTCAAGCCACACCCCGGCGCCGCTCAAAAAATACCAAGGTGCGGGAAAATGCACCAGACCTGCGGGATATATTGGAGGACAAGGCAAGGCAAACAAGATCAATCTACGGATCGCGTGGGCGCCTCACGATACGTGATGATAACCGTCACGCCGGATATGGCAATTCTGGCCGGGCCGAACATAGTAGACAAAGCTCATTTGAGCTGCGTCTTGATATAGCCCAATACAGAGGCGCCGCACACCCACTATGCTTCACGGACGAAGTGATGGATCATCAAATCCCTGAGGGTTTCAAACCCGTAAAAGTCGAATCATACGGTGGCACAACAGATCCTGTGGTCTGGATCGAGGACTATCTCCTTCATATCCACATGGCCCGCGGTGATGATCTACATGCCATCAAATACCTCCCACTCAACCTTAAAGGACCAGCTCGACATTGGCTTAACAGCTTGCCAGCGGAGTCAATTGGTTGTTGGGAAGACCTGGAAGTCGCATTCCTCGACAACTTCCAGGGCACCTATGTGCGACCACCAGACGCCGATGACCTAAGCCACATAATTCAGTAGCCAGAGGAATCACCCATACAATTTTGGACACGGTTCCTAACCAAGAAAAATCAAATCGTCGACTGTACGGATGCAGAGGCCCTCGCAGCCTTCAAACATAACATCCGCGACGAGTGGCTTGCCCGGCACCTAGGACAGGAAAAGCCGAAATCTATGGCAGCCCTCACAACACTCATGACCCGCTTCTGCGCGGGAGAGGACAACTGGCTAGCTCGTAGTAACAATATGACCAAGAGCCCTGGTAATTCGGATACCAAGGACAGCAACGGTAGGTCGCGCCGCAACAAGCACAAGCGCCGCATTAATGGCGATAATGCTGAAGATACGACAGTCAATGCCAGATTCAAAGGCTCTAAACCCGGTCAGCGGAAAAAGCCATTCAAAAGAAATACTCCGGGCCCGTCCAATTTGGACCGAATACTCGATCGCTCGTGACAGATACACGACACCCCCGAAAAGCCAGCCAATCACACCAACAGGGATTGTTGAGTGTTCAAGCAGGCAGGCAAGTTAAATTCCGAAAACAATGACAAGGGGCTGCTTAGCGACGACGAGGAGCCCCGGCCACCGAACAATAGAGGACAAAAGGGCTTTCCCCCACAAGTGCGGACGGTGAACATGATATACGCAACCCACATACCCAAAAGGGAGCGGAAGCGTGCACTAAGGGACGTATATGCGATGGAGCCAGTCGCCCAAAAATTCAATCCGTGGTCCTCCTGCCCGATCACTTTTGATCGAAGGGACCACCCCACTAGCATCTGCCATGGCGGATTTGCCGCATTGGTTCTAGACCCAATCGTTGACGGATTTGACCTCACTAGAGTCCTAATGGACGGCGGCAGCAGCCTGAACCTGCTTTATCAGGATACAGTGCGCAAGATGGGCATAGACCCCTCAAGGATTAAACCCACAAAGACGACCTTCAAAGGCATCATACCAGGTGTAGAGGCCAACTGTATAGGCTCAGTTACACTTGAAGTGGTCTTCGGACCATCGGATAACTTTCGAAGCGAGGAATTAACCTTCGACATAGTCCCATTCTGCAGCGGCTATCACACACTGCTTGGACGAACCGCATTTGCAATGTTCAATGTGGTGCCGCACTATGCATACCTCAAGCTCAAGATGCCAGGCCCTCGAGGAGTCATTACGGTCAACGGAAACACCGAACGCTCTCTCCGAACGGAGGAGCATACAGCGGCCCTCGCGGTAGAAGTACAAAGCAGCCTCTTAAGGCAATTCTCGAGTCCGACTATTAAATGGCCGGACACCGCCAAGCGCGCCCGGAGTAACCAACAACAAGACCACCTGGCACATTCCGAGCACGCGTAGCAATGCGTCCCCAACCCCAGCCCTCGCGAAATTGTGAAACCAGCACTACGCGTACATAATTACGCTCTGGAAATACCATGGGCATAAGGGGAGGGGCACGACCATGGCTGGCCCAGAATACGGCTCAACCGCACCAGGGGTTCCCAATTGTGTCATTCTTCTTTTTTCTCATACTTTCAGGGCTCCTTTCTCAAGAAGCCCTATCCGGCAGTAGAATCGCCGAACACACGATGCAACAGCCAGGGAAGCAGAAAGCAACGTCGAGTGTCCAGGTAGTCTCTATAACGAGCAGTATACTTGTTTTACATATCATTCCGCAGCTCGCTCCTGGAGGGAGACATGTCAAATAGTCCCGTCCCTTGCTTATCGCACTATTTGTATCGTTCCGCTTTTGCCGCAGCTTTTTTGAATAAACAATGCATAGCTTTTGCCTATTATTGCATTCCTTTTTTATTTTATCTATACATGTTCACTTATGACATGTTGCACCCGTACACTTTGGTACGGCCAAATACACCAGGGGCTTAAGTACCCCAAAATATGGTGTGATAAGTCCGAACACTTTCACAAGTGCGGCACCCCAAACTTATAGCATTATATGCATCGGCTCCGAATCATGTCTTGGGTCAATAGTTGGGTTTGCCCGGCTCCCATGTTTTGGTACCTTATGTTCCGTTATATTGGCCAAGGTAGCGCTGGGAGAACCACAGCGATTGTGCCCCGGTTGAGCTGGGTTGAGCACCTCAGTGGAGAAAGCTAAAACTGATCGTCATGATTGGGCGAGAGCCGGTCGCTGTTCGAGTTTTCGAGTCCCTAAAGTCTTATGCCGCTTAGAGCGAGGAGTCGGCTTCGTCCGGCCCAGGCGTGGATAGCGCCCCGAACTCGGTCTTCCGAATACTAGGGGCTTCGCCGAAATTTAAAATTATAGAATTCTACGGCTAAGTGAGAGTGTTCAAGCGTTATAGTCCGGTTGCCTTGTTCGTTGCGTTGAGCGCCTCCCTCGAAGGACCCAAGAATGGGAAAAAGAGCGCTCAAGTTTATCCCAACACCCCAGCACTCGTGGCATGGGGGCAGAAGCCAACGACTCGCCATCTCTCAAAATTTAATAAACGGCCGCACAGAAAGTAATATTTTAAATTCACAAGCGTTGCTTAGCGCATATGAACAAGTTTTCAAGCGTACAGGATAACAAATGCAAGTTCACTAAAAAATTACATCTTTGGAGCATTCACCCGCTATAAGGCGGGCACCCTTCAGGACGCCCGCATAATACATCTCAGGCTTGCGATACTCCCTGCCCGGCGGTGGAGCGTCCATCACAAGCTTCTCGGCATCCATCTTGCCCTAGTGCACCTTCGATACAGACAGAGTGTTTGACGACTTCAATCCATGGACATGCATCCACCAGCCACCTCACCAGCCCGAAGTAGCTCCCAGGCATGGCCTCCTTCGGCCACAGCCGTACTATGAGGCCCTTCATGGCCTGTTCGGCCACCTTATGGAGCTCGACCAGCTGCTTCAACTGGTCGCTCAAGGGCAGCGGGTGTCCGGCCTCAGCATACTGAGACCAGAACACCTTCTCCGTCGAGCTCCCCTCCTCGGCCCGGTAGAATGTGGCAGCGTCGGACACACTGCGGGGCAGATCTGCGAATGCTCCTGGAGAGCTCCGGATTCGGGTAAGTAACAAGTAATTCACTTTCACGTGCTTGCTTTGCATGAAGAATGCCTTACCCGCCGCTATCTTCTTCATCGCCTCAATTTCCTGGAGGGCTTTTTGGGCTTCGGCCTTAGCGGCTTTGGCGCTCTCAAGAGCCAAGGCGAGCTCGGACTCTCGAGTCTTTGAGTCACACTCCAATCTCTCGTGTTTTTCCACGAGAGCCTGGAGCTCTTGCCGCACCTCCGCCACCCGCGCCTCCTGCTTCTCTCGCTCGGTGCATTCCGCAGCCGCATTGTTTTCGGCCCTAGACACCGCCTCCTTCAGGGTCGCCACCTCGTTCGTGGCCCCTGCAATTCTCACGTTATTCCTGTTATTTTTTGCAACCACAACTTTTATATACTTCCATAAGGTATTACTTACCTTCCTTGTCCTCGAGCTGCTTCTTGGCAAGGCCGAGCTCGTTCTCGGACCGCTCGAGGCTCTGCTTCAATGCATTGACCTCTGCAGTCAGTGCGGCAGAGGTCAGCAGTGCAGCCTGCATTCTCATATTGACATACTTATGTTAGACTCCTGCGTACATCTTTTTAGATCCTCAATTCGGCTTTTCTTTCCGAACACCAAACTGAGCATCAGAGCTACTGTCTATGCGGTAATATTTTTACATATGTTAATACATACCTCAAAGCCTTTTAGAAGGCTGGCACAGGCTTCAGTCAGCCCGCTCTTGGCGGACTGAACTTTCTGGATCACCACACTCATAATAGTGTGGTGCTCCTCGTCGATGGAGGCGCCGTTAAGTGCCTCCAGCAAATTATCCGGTGCCTCCGGTTGGACGGAGGTCACCGGTGTCGCAGTCTCGCCCTTCTTACGAAGGGACCGCCTGTCGGACTCCGGAACCACTGAAGGTTCCGGTGCGGAGTCCGGCCCAGGGCCGGACTTAGAGCCCTTTGGGGTTTGATCCCCCTTGTGCCCATAGTCCGGGAGGTTGCCTTGCGGCGCCTCCGGGACCCCCTCCTCCTGGATGGGCCCCTTTTGGGACCCCACCTCGGCGTCATCTGCAGCGCTAGGAGAGGAGACGGCCGGAAGTGAAGTGCTATTCACGTCCGGCGAAGCCAGGGAGCCGCTTGTTGAAATGTCAAGCCCGTCCTTGGGCGGGCTGCAGGGTTATATTCGGCGTTAGGAGATTCTACGCGACAAACGAAATGCCATGAGTTATTCTGGTATCCGGACAATTACGAAGTCGCCAGGGGCTTAGTCCTCGGTGGCCACTCCTCTTCATCATCATCGGCGTTGGTGGAGTAGTCCGGAGGGAGGGTCCTTCCCTTCTTGGACCCTTCGGCCTCCCCCGTTGGGGCGGCCTTCCTTTTCTTCTCTCCCCCCGCTGGGGGAGAGGCCTCTTTTTCCTCGTACTCGTCTTCACGGGAGGAGTCCACCTCGGAGTCATTGGACGATGAGTCCGACAACACCTGGCGCCGGGAACTCCTTCGAGTTCCCGTGGCCTTCTTCTTGGCCTTCTTCTCCGGCACCACGTGAGGTGCCGGAACCAGCAGCCCCGTCAATCGGGCGTCCGCTGGGTCTTCTGGCAAGGGAGCCGGACAGTTAACCTGCCCAGACTTCTTCTGCCAGGCCTGTCAAAGGTAAGGGAGTTTAGATCCCGCATAGAGTCAAACTATGAAAAACAAGTGTCCTGTAAAAGGTAAAATAGCCTACCTCGCTGGCTTGACACTGCGAGCTGAATCCGCGATCTTCGGTAGCGGATGCGGGAGCTTCGGCGCCCTTGAACAACACCGTCCAGGCATCTTCATACGTAGTGTCGAAGAGCCTGCTCAAGGTTTGGTGCTGTGCCGGATCAAACTCCCACAAGTTGAAGGCCCGTTGTTGGCACGGGAGGATCCGGCGGATGAGCATGACCTGGACTACGTTGGCGAGCTTGATCTTCTTGTTCACAAGGTTTTGGACGCAGGTTTGGAGTCCGGTCAGCTCTTCCGAATTACCCCATGTCAGGACCTTCTCTTTCCAGGAGGTGAGCCATGTGGGGATGCCAGATCGGAACTAGGGGGCCGCTGCCCATTCAGGGTCACGCGGCTCGATGATGTAGAACCACCCTGATTGCCACCCTTTGATGGTTTCCACGAAGGAGCCCTCGAGCCATATAACGTTGGGCATCTTGCCCACCATGGCGCCTTCGCACTCCGCCTGCTAGCCGCCCACTACCTTCGGCTTGACATTGAAGGTCTTCAGCCATAAGCCGAAGTGGGGCTTGATGCGGAGGAAGGCCTCGCACACGACGATAAACGCCGAGATGTTGAGGATGAAGTTCGGGGCCAGATCATGGAAATCCAGGCCGTAGTAGAACATGAGCCCCTGGACAAATGGGTGGAGTGGGAAGCCCAGTCCACGGAGGAAATGGGGGAGGAACACCACCCTCTCATGGGGCCTGGGGGTGGGGATGAGCTGCCCCTTGTCCGGAAGCTGGTGCGCAATGTCGTTGTGCAGGTATCCAGCTTTCCTCAACTTTTTGATGTGCCCCTCCGTGACAGAGGATGCCATCCACTTGCCTCCCGCTCCTGACATGGCTGGCGAAGGTTGAGGTGGGATGTGCGGACTTGGGCGCTGGAGCTCGAGTGCACGGAAATGGATATACAAAGGAGGAAGAAGGCATAGGTAAAAAGGTGGATCCTTATCCCCTTATATGGACGGACGAAACTATGCATCCCCACCAGCTTGGTAAAACTCGCTTATCTCCCAAGCGCCATAATCAATGGCGCGGTTGGGTTACCCACGCCCGTATTGACGAGAATCCCGGAATAAGAGGACACGATCTCTGCTTTGACAAGACATGCCATGGAAACTGCCTCGCTAAACGCGCTGAGGTGGGACAGTAAAAACGATTCGAATAAAGGCTTGGCAGTGGTGTGATGTCATGCCACGATATACGTTAGCAGATTGAACTTGTCTAAATATTATTCTCTCTATGGTGGTATGTGGAACTTATTTTGCAGAGACAGACACTATCCTTGTGTTCAAAATCTTCTATGAAGTATTCGGAGGAGGAACCCGCCTTGCAATGCCGAAGACAATATGCGCGCAGGACTCGTCGTCATTGAAGCCTGGTTCCGGGGCTACTGAGGGAGTCCCGGACTAGGGGGTGTCCGGATAGCTGAACTATCATCTTCGGCAGTACTCCTGGACTATGAAGATACAAGATTGAAGACTTCGTCCCGTGTCCGGATGGGACTTTCCTTGGCGTGGAAGGCAAGCTTGGCGATATGAATATGTAGATCTCCTACCATTGTAACTGACTCTGTGTAACCCTAACCCTCTTCGGTGCCTATCTAAACCGGAGGGTTTTAGTCCGTAGGACGAACAACAATCATACCATAGGCTAGCTTCTAGGGTTTAGCCTCTCTGATCTCGTGGTAGATCTACTCTTGTACTACCCATATCATCAATATCAATCAAGCAGGAGTAGGGTTTTACCTCCATCGAGAGGGCCCGAACCTGGGTAAAAATATCGTGTCCCTTGTCTCCTGTTACCATCTACCTAGACGCACAGTTCGGGACCCCCTACCCGAGATCCGCCGGTTTTGACACCGACACTCCTCAAGCTCTGGGTCACGAATCGGATCTGGGTCCGGACTTAAATCCACCCACCCACCCAGACTCAAGCGATCTTTCCCACATTAGACAACAGTCACAAGAGACGGTACATCACTTTTGGGCCAGATTCCTCATTGTCAAGGACAAGGTTAAAGACTGTTGCGATGAAGATGCAATCTCATTATTTTGGAAAAATTGCATAGACAAGGGACTCCTTAATGCCATAAATCACCGTCACATATCACGCTTCGATGACTTGGTGATCATAGTATAGAAGTACTGCATGATGGAAAGCGCCTGGAAAACTCAGGCAAACTTTTGGGATCCACCGGCTCTCGCTAAACCCCTCGTCTGAACAAAAAGGGCGTACCCTCGTAGGTTGCCTGATCCAATCACGAAGAAAACAAAGCCCACTGCAGGGGGCGCGCAATCATTTTGGAAGGATGGCTCGATAGGCCATGCAAAATACACACCACACCGGATACCATACCAACACACAGCCTTAGAGCATATTGGATACTTCGGCAGGTGTCCAAGAGCGGCGAGGATTGATACGTCTCCAACGTATCTATAATTTTTGATTGTTCCATGCTATTATATTACCCGTTTTGGATGTTTATGGGCTTTACTATACACTTTTATATTATTTTTGGGACTAACCTATTAACCAGAGGCCCAGCCCAAATTGCTGTTTTCTTGCCTATTTCAGTGGTTCGAAGAAAAGGAATATCAAACGGAGTCCAAATGGAATGAAACCTTCGAGAGAGTTATTTTTGGAACGGAAGCAATCCAGGAGACTTGGAGTAGACGTCAGGGAAGCTTCGAGTTGGCCACGAGGTAGGGAGGCGCGCCCCCCACTCTCGTGGGCCCCTCGTGGCTCCCCTGACCGACTTCTTTCGCCTATATATGTCCATATACCCTAAAAACATCGAGGAGCACAATAGATCGGGAGTTCCGCCGCCGCAAGCCTCTGTAGCCACCAAAAACCAATCGGGACCCTGTTTCGGCACCCTGCCGGAGGGGGGAACCCTCACCAGTGGCCATCTTCATCACCCCGACGCTCTCCATGACGAGGAGGGAGTAGTTCACCCTCCGGGCTGAGGGTATGTACCAGTAGCTATGTGTTTGATCTCTCTCTCTCTCTCTCTCGTGTTCTTGATTTGGCACGATCTTGATGTATCGTGAGCTTTGCTGTTATAGTTGGATCTTATGATGTTTCTCCCCCTCTACTCTCTTGTGATGGATTAAGTTTCCCTTTGAAGTTATCTTATCGGATTGAGTCTTTAAGGATTTGAGAACACTTCATGTATGTCCTGCCGTGCTTATCTGTGGTGACAATGGGATATTCACGTGATCTATTTGATGTATGTTTTGCTGATCAACTTGCGGGTTCATCTTGTGAACTTATGCATAGGGGTTGGCACATGTTTTCGTCTTGACTCACGGTTGAAACTTTGGGGCACTCTTTGAAGTTCTTTGTGTTGGTTGAATAGATGAATCTGAGATTGTGTGATGCATATCATATAATCATACCCACGAATACTTGCGGTGACATTGGAGTATCTAGGTGACATTAGCGTTTTGGTTGATGTGTGTCTTAAGGTGTTATTCTAGTACGAACTCTACGATAGTTCGAACGGAAAGAATAGCTTCGTGTTATTTTACTATGGACTCTTGAATAGATCGATCAGAAAGGATAACTTTGAGGTGGTTTCGTACCCTACAATAATCTCTTCGTTTGTTCTCCACTATTAGTGACTTTGGAGTGACTCTTTGTTGCATGTTGGGGGATAGTTATATGATCCAGTTATGTATTATTGCTGAGAGAACTTGCACTAGTGAAAGTATGAACCTTAGGCCTTGTTTCCTAGCATTGCAATACCGTTGGTGCTCACTTTTATCATTAGTTATCTTGCTATTTTTATATTTTCAGATTGCAAATACCTATATCTACCATACATATTGCACTTGTATCATCATCTCTTCGCCAAACTAGTGCACCTATACAATTTACCATTATATTGGGTGTGTTGGGGACACAAGAGACTCTTTGTTATTTGGTTGCAGGGTTGCTTGAGAGAGACCACCTTCATCCTACGCCTCCCACGGATTGATAAACCTTAGGTCATCCACTTGAGGCAAATTTGCTACTGTCCTACAAACCTGTGCACTTGGAGGCCCAACAACGTCTACAAGAAGAAGGTTGTGTAGTAGACATCAAGCTCTTTTCTGGCGCCGTCGCCGGGGAGGTGAGTGCTTGAAGGTATATCTTTAGATCTTGCAATAGAATCATTTAGCTTCTTGTTTTATCACTAGTTTAGTATATAAAAGGAAACTACAAAAAAATGGAATTGAGTTTGCCTCATACGCTTCATCTTTTTAATATCTTTCATGAAAATGATGGAAAGGAAAATTGTGCTCAATTGCTAGAAGAAGAATGCATTAAAATGTTTGGCACTAAATCTTTGAATGATGAGCATGATTGCAATGTTGTTAGTATGAATTCTTTGAACACCTATGATGCTAATGATATGCAAAGCCACAAGCTTGGGGATGCTATGTTTGATGAAGATGATATTTTTTGTCCCCCAAGTTTTGATGAGCAAATTTATTATGATGAAAGCAGGCCTCCTATTTATGATGATTATTGTGATGATACATATGACATAAAGAATAAACTTGCTTATGTGGAGAGTAGTAAAATTTCTATGCAAGTAGATCATGAAAAGAATGCTTTAGGTGCTGGTTATATGGTTGAATTCATTCATGATGCTACTGAAAATTATTATGAGGGAGGAATATATGCTTGTAGGAATTGCAATAATATCAAGTTTCCTCTCTATGTGCTTGAAGTTTTGAAGTTATGCTTGTTTAGCCTTCCTATGCTAGTTGATTATTGTTCCCATAAGTTGTTTGATCACAAAATCCCTATGCATATGAAGTGGGTTAGGCTTAAATGTTTTATTAATATGCTTCATGAAGCTCTCTTTATGTTTTGATTCTTATCTTTTATGTGAGCATCATTGTCATCATCATGCCTAGACAGAAAGGCATTAAAGAAAATCGCTTGTTGGGAGACAAGCCAATATTTACCCTTACTGTTTTTGTGTGTTCACATGATTATGCTACTGTAGTAATCATGTTTTTATAGATTTTTTTCAATAAAGTGCCAAGTAAGACCTTTAGGATAGCTTACGGTGATACTTCTGTTGATCCTGCTGAAAATCAGAAACTTTGGCACACAGTAAATTAGTTTTGATAATTCACAGAAACGTGATTTTGATCTGATTCGTGTTGCTCTGGATTGGTACACAAATTACTTAGGTTTTCCTAATTTGGTAGGATTTTTGGAGTTACATAAGTATTCGAATGATATAGATTACTACAGACTGTTCTGTTTTTGACAGATTCTGTTTTCTATGTGTTGTTTGCTTATTTTGATGAATCTATGAGTAGTATCAGAGGGTATGAACCATAGAAAAGTTGGAATACAGTAGATATTACACCAATATGATTTTAGAATGAGTTCAGAACAGTACCAAAAGTGGTGATTTATTTTCTTATACTAACGGAGCTTACGAGTTTTCTGTTAAGTTTTGTGTTGTGAAGTTTTCAAGTTTTGGGTAAAGATTCGATGGACTATGGAATAAGGAGTGGCAAGAGCCTAAGATTGGGGATTCCCAAGGCACCCCAAGGTAATATTCAATGACAACCAAAAGCCTAAGCTTGGGGATGCCCCGGAAGGCATTCCCTCGTTCGTCTTCATTCATCGGTAACTTTACTTGGAGCTATATTTTTATTCACCACATGATATGTGTTTTGCTTGGAGCGTCATTGTCATTTTGTTTTGTTTTGCTTTCTATTTGAATAAAATACCAAGATCTTAAATTCTTAAATGAGAGAGAGAGTCTTCACATAGCTACATAATTATTCGACTACTCATTGATCTTCACTTATATCTTTCGGAGTAGTTTGTCATTTGCTCTAGTGCTTCACTTATATCCTTTTAGAGCACGGCGGTGGTTTTATTTTGTAGAAATTATTGATCTCTCATGATTTAATTATATTATTTTGAGAGTCTTTTAGAACAGCATGGTATTTGCTATGGTTACAAAATTGGTCCTAGAATGATGGGCATCCAAGTTGGGTATAATAAAAACTATCATAGAAAGTGAATTGGATGCTATGATTAACTTGATGCTTGATAATTGTTTTGAGATATGAGGATGGTGATATTAGAGTCATGCTTGTGGAGTAATTATGAATGTGAGGAATACTTGTGTTGAAGTTTGTGATTCTCGTAGCATGCACGTATGGTGAACCGCTTTGTGATGAAGTTGGAGCATAATTTATTTATTGATTGTCTTCATTTTGAGTGGCGGTCAGGGACGAGCGATGGTCATTTCCTACCAATCTGTCCCCCTAGGAGCATGCGTGTAGTACTTTGTTTCAATGACTTGTAGATTTTTGCAATAAGTATATGAGTTCTTTATGACTAATGCTGAGTCCATGGATCATACACACTCTCACCCTTCCACCATTGCTAGCCTCTCTTGTGTCATGGAACTTTCACCGGTACCATACACCCACCATATACCTTCCTCAAAACTGCCACCATACCTACCTATTATGGCATTTCCATAACCATTCCGAGATATATTGCCATGCAACTTTCCACCGTTCCATTTATTATGACACACATCATCATTGTCATATTGCTTTTGCATGATCATGTAGTTGACATCGTATTTGTGGCAAAGCCACCTTCATAATTCTTTCATACATGTCACTCTTGATTCATTGCATATCCTGGTACACCGCCAGAGGCATCCACATAGAGTCATATTTTGTTCTAAGTAATTCTTGAGTTGTAAGTAAATAAAAGTGTGATGATCTTCATTATTAGAGCATTGTCCCAAGTGAGGAAAGGATGACGGAGGCTATGATTCCCCCACAAGTCGGGATGAGACTTCAGACTTTACAAATAAAATAAATAAATAAAAGGGGCCAAAGAATCCCAAATAAAAAAAGAGGCCAAAGAAGCCCACCAAATAAAAAAAGAAAAAAAAGGGAAAGAAAAAATGAGAGAAAAAGAGAGAAGGGACAATGCTACTATCTTTTTGCCACACTTGTGCTTCAAAGTAGCACCATGATCTTCATGATAGAGCGTCTCCTATGTTGTCACTTTCATATACTAGTGGGAATTTTTCATTATAGAACTTGGCTTGTATATTCCAATGATGGGCTTCCTCAAAATGCCCTAGGTCTTCGTGAGCAAGCAAGTTGGATGCACACCCAGTTAGTTTCTTTTGTTGAGATTTCATACACTTATAGCTCTAGTGCATCCGTTGCATGGCAATCTCACTCACATTGATATCTATTAATGGTCATCTCCATAGCCCGTTTGATACGCCTAGTTGATGTGAGACTATCTTCTCCCTTTTTGTCTTCTCCACAACCACCATTCTATTCCATATATAGTGCTATATCCATGGCTCATGCTCATGTATTGCGTGAAAGTTGAAAAAGTTTGAGAATACTAAAGTATGAAGCAATTGCTTGGCTTGTCATCGGAGTTGTGCATGATTAAATACTTTGTGTGATGAAGATAGAGCATAGCCAGACTATATGATTTTGTAGGGATAGCTTTCTTTAGGCATGTTATTTTGAGAAGACATGATTGCTTTGTTAGTATGCTTGAAGTATTATTGTTTTCATGTCAATATGAACTTTTATCTTGAATCATTTGGATCTGAACATTCATACCACAATAAAGAAAATCACATTGAGAAATATGCTAGGTAGCATTCCACATCAAAAATTCTATTTTTATCATTTACACTCGAGGACGAGCAGGAATTAAGCTTGGGGATGCTTGATACGTCTCCAACGTATCTATAATTTTTGATTGTTTCATGCTATTATATTACCCGTTTTGGATGTTTATGGGCTTTACTATACATTTTTATATTATTTTTGGGACTAACCTATTAACTGGAGGCCCATCCCAAATTGCTGTTTCTTCCCTATTTCAGTGTTTCGAAGAAAAGGAATATCAAACGGAGTCCAAATGGAATGAAACCTTCGGGAGAGTTATTTTTTGAACGGAACCAATCCAGCAGACTTGGGGTAGACGTCAGGGAAACTTCAAGGTGGCCACGAGGCAGGGAGGCGCGCCCTACCCCCTTGGGCACGCCCCCACCCTCGTGGGCCCCTCGTGGCTCCCCTAACCGACTTCTTTCGCCTATATATGTCCATATACCCTAAAAACATCAAGGAGCACAATAGATCGGGAGTTCCGCCGCCGCAAGCCTCTATAGCCACCAAAAACCAATCGGGACCCTGTTCTGGCACCCTGCCGGAGGGGGGATCCCTCACTGGTGGCCATCTTCATCATCCCGGCGCTCTCCATGATGAGGAGGGAGTAGTTCACCCCCTGGGCTGAGGGTATGTACCAGTAGCTATGTGTTTGATCTCTCTCTCTCTCTCTCTCTCGTGTTCTTGATTTGGCACGATCTTGATGTATCGCGAGCTTTGCTATTATAGTTGGATCTTATGATGTTTCTCCCCCTCTACTCTCTTGTGATGGATTGAGTTTCCCTTTGAAGTTATCTTATCGGATTGAGTCCTTAAGGATTTGAGAACACTTGATGTATGTCTTGACGTGTTTATATGTGGTGACAATGGGATATTCACATGATCTACTTGATGTATGTTTTGGTGATCAACTTGCGGGTTCATCTTGTGAACTTATGCATAGGGGTTGGCACACATTTTCGTCTTGACTCTCCGATTGAAACTTTGGGGCACTCTTTGAAGTTCTTTGTGTTTGTTGAATAGATGAATCTGAGATTGTGTGATGCATATCGTATAATCATACCCACAGATACTTGCAGTGACATTGGAGTATCTAGGTGACATTAGGGTTTTGGTTGATGTGTGTCTTAAGGTGTTATTCTAGTATGAACTCTATGATAGATCGAACGGAAAGAATAGCTTCGTGTTATTTTACTATGAACTCTTGAATAGATCGGTGAGAAAGGATAACTTTGAGGTGGTTTCATACCCTAAAACAATCTCTTCGTTTGTTCTCCGCTATTAGTGACTTTGGAGTGACTCTTTGTTGCATGTTGAGGGATAGTTATATGATCCAGTTATGGTATTATTGTTGAGAGAACTTGCACTAGTGAAAGTATGAACCTTATGCCTTGTTTCCTAGCATTGCAATACCATTTGTGCTCACTTTTATCAGTAGTTACCTTGCTGTTTTTATATTTTCAGATTACAAATACCTATATCTACCATCCATATTGCACTTGTACCACCATCTCTTCGCCGAACTAGTGCACCTATACAATTTACCATTGTATTGGGTGTGTTGGGGACACAAGAGACTCTTTGTTATATGGTTGCAGGGTTGCTTGAGAGAGACCATCTTCATCCTACGCCTCCCACGGATTGATAAACCTTAGGTCATCCACTTGAGGGAAATTTGCTATTGTCCTACAAACCTCTGCACTTGGAGGCCTAACAACGTCTACAAGAAGAAGGTTGTGTAGTAGACATCGAGGATCTCCTCATAAAAAACACCGCAGAGCAACATCCCACAGAGCACAATGCTACAGTATTGACAGTCTTCGAGACTTTTGCCTCGGGTAATAGGCGCAAGCGAGCACTCTGCGGCCTCGCCGAAGTCTGCCAAGTTAGAGCAATAAACCCCTGGAACGACACAGCCATAACTTTCAGTGCCAGTGACGAACCGCAATTCAAGACAGTCTGGGCACCAGCCGCTTTGGTCCGCAGTTCAATCGTGGACGGCTTCCGACTTACCAAAGTGCTCATGGACGGCGGTAGAGGACTAAACCTCATTTACGAGGAAACTCTCAACAAAATGGAAATAGAAAGGAGCCGCATTGAACAAAGCAGCACAACCTTTAGAGGAATTATTCCCAGCCGGGAGGCACGATGTGCGGGAAAAATCACACTCGATGTGGTATTCGGCACGCCAGAGAATTATCGGTCCGAAGAGATAACCTTTCAGGTGGCCCCTTTCACGAGTGGATATCACGCCTTGTTAGGGCGGGATGCGTTTGCGAGCTTCCATGCTATACCCCATTACAGGTACATGAAGCTCAAGATGCCTGTGCCTAATGGAATTATCATCCTTGCCAGTAATCCGGACACAACACTCCGCGCCGAAAATAAAACAGCCGCCTTGGCCCTTGAAGCATTGTCTGAAGCCTTCGCGGTCGAAGAATTAACTACATTACACTCCATAGTGGATAGGGACGACGTGATACTCGATAAGCGATCCAATTCCACCTCCTTCAAACCAGCGGACGAAATAGTCAAATTCCAAGTCCACCCAACGGACTTCTCGAAGACAGCATCCATCGGGGCACAGCTAGACCCCACAATCGACGCCGCACTGTGGGTGTTTCTACGCGAGAATTGGGATATTTTCGCTTGGCACCCTTCTGATATGTCGGGGATCCCACGCAGGCTGGCCGAACACAGCCTTAACATACTGAAGGGATACAAACCAGTCAAGCAAACACTACGGTGCTTTTCAGAACCGAAACGACAAGCTGTGGGAGAGGAACTAGCCAAGTTACTCGAGGCCGGATTCATCAGAGAAATAAAACACCCGGATTGGCTAGCAAACTTGGTGATGGAACCAAAGAAGGATAAATCCTGGCACCTATGTGTCAATTTCAAAGACCTCAACAAGGCCTGCCCTAAGGATCCCTTCCCTCTCCAATGCATCGATCAGATCATTGATGCTACCGCGGGACACAACTCACTGTGTTTCCTCGACGCATACTCCGGATACCATCAAATCAAGATGGCGGAGTCCGATCAAGCCGCAACGACATTTATAACCCCATATGGGCCTTTCTGCTTCAACACTATGCCTTTCGGGCTCAACAACGTGGGACCCACCTACCAACGCATGATTCAAACATGCCTAGAGAAACAAATCGGCAAAATAATTGAAGCATACATCGACGACGTAGTCATCAAGACCAGACATGCTAAGTCTCTAATAGACAATCTAAGGCTCACGTTCGATAACCTCGAACATATGACATTAAGCTCAATCCGGAAAAATGTGTTTTCGGCGTTCCCGCAGGAAAGCTGCTGGGATTCATCGTTTCCAATAGAGGAATTGAAGCAAACCCAGCTAAAATACAAGCTTTGTCGCAGTTGGCTGCCCCAATAGATCTCAAACAAATCCAAAAACTAACTGGATGCGTGGCAGCTTTAAGCCGCTTTATCTCCAGATTGGGAGAAAAGGCATTGCCACTTTATCGCCTACTTCGACGAACCGAACACTTCAAGTGGACGAACGCGGCAACGACCGGACTGGAGGAAATAAAGGCTCTTTTAGCAAGCAACGCAATCCTGGCCGCGCCAAACGTCGGTGAACCCATGTTGTTGTACATAGCCGCAACACACCAAATTATGAGTGCGGTGCTCGTCGTCAAACGAGAGGAGGACAGACACAAATTTCCGGTTCAGAAGCCGGTATACTACGTATCCACTGTCCTCACACCATAGAAATCCCGGTACCCACATTACCAAAAAATAGCATACGCGGTCTTCATGGCATCCCAGAAATTACGACACTACTTTCAAGAGTGTTCAATCATGGTGGCCTCCAAAGTACCACTTAATGACATAATAAACAACCGCGATGCCACGGTCCGGATTGCCAAGTGGGCCATAGAGCTCCTCCCATTCGACATAACATATAAACCACGATTAGCCATTAAATCCCAAGTACTGGCGTACTTCATCGCCGAATGGATAGAGGCCGAACTCCCTAAAGAGTACGACACATACTCCAACTGGATCATGCACTTCAACAGCTCTAAAATGCTGGTAGGTCTGGGAGCAGGCGTCATCCTCACATCCCCCATTGGAGATACAGTCCAATACGTACTCCAAATATTATACACAGACTCCAACAATGCAGCCGAATACGAGGCTCTGTTGCATGGTCTTCGGATGGCCGTCTCCATGGGCATTCAGCGCCTAGAAGTGTGTGGGGATTCAAACCTCGCAATATCTCAAATAAATGGAGACTTTGATGCCAAAGATCTGAAAATGGCGGCATATCGTAATGCCGTCCTTAAGATGTCAGCTCGGTTCGGGACCCCCTACCCGAGATCCGCCGATTTTGACACCGACATTGGTGCTTTCATTGAGAGTTCCACTACGCCGTCACGATAAGGCTTGATGGCTCCTTCAATCATCTACAGTGATGCGATCCAGGGTGAGGTTTTCCTCCCCAGACAGATCTTCGTATTCGGCGGCTTCGCACTGCGGGCCAACTCACTTGGCCATCTGGAGCAGATTGATAGGTATGCCCCCGACCATCAGGTCAGGTTTAGAAGCCTGAACTACACTGCCGACGTCCGCAAAGATTTGATCTTCGATGGATTCGAGCCCATGGCAGGTGCGCCGAACAGTAACGATGAGCATGACCTTGATCTACCAACGGACGGTGTTTGGAAGATCACACCTGCGGTTGCCCTGGCTCTTAATCCGGAGCAGAACATGCCACCTGAGGACGGGTGGATGGACCCCGCCCCGGAGGCCGCACACCCAGCGGCATTAGAGTCGAACACAGACTTCGCCTCCAATGAGATCTATGTCATCGGACCCTCGGACTCGTCTCCGGCCATAGGCTCCGAACCGCGTGCATCCGTGCCTACTGAATCCGATCGGGCACCGATCATGGAGTTTACCTCTGCGGATATCTTTCAGCACTCGCCCTTGGGCGACGTGCTAAACTCATTAAAGTCTCTCTCCCTGTCAGGAGGCTCTTGGCTGAACTATGTCCGGCTTGAGTGGGAAGCGGACGGCGAAGAAATTCGTTTCCCACCCACCACCCACTTAATAGCCATTGTTGACAACTTAACCGACATGGTTGATTTCGACTCCGAAGACATCGACAGTATGGACGACGATGCGGGAGATGAACAGGAACCACCGCCCACAGGGCGCTGGACAACCACCTCATCATATGATATATATATATATATATATATATATATATATATATATATATATATATATATATATATAGGATGGGTCTATTGTGATAACACCCCTTAAGACCTTATTATGCACACCACTTTCTTATTCTGCTAACACCCCACCTAACCGACACCGACCTGACGCGCATCTGAACCGCACAGAAAAACAAAACCCACCCCACCGGTCCACCTCCCCCACTCCTCTCTCGATCCCCTCCACCTTCCTCCTCCCACGCCCCAGCCCCGATCCACCAACCCACCACCGCGCCCCCCGCCCCGATCCAACTCACGGCCAGCGCCGCCCCGCCTCCTCCTCCTCCAGGCCGGAGCCGCCCCGCCCCCTCCTCCTCCAGGACGGCGCCATCCCGCCTCCTCCTCCTCCAGGCCGGCGCCGCCTCGCCTCCTCCTCCCACCCGGCTCCAGCCCGCCTCCTCCTCCAGCCCGTCGCGGCCCCGCCTCCTTTTCCTACCGCTCGGCGCCGCCCCACCTCCTCCTCCTCCCCGCAACTGGCTTCCCCCTGCCGTGCTCCCCGCATCTCTCTCGCGCGCCTCCGACCCACAGCCCCGCTCCACTCCAGCCATGGCCACGGCCCCGCCACGCGCTCCCCGGCGTCAACGGCCCCTGCCCCGCCGTGACTCCCTTCTGCTGCTTATACCTTCTCCTTCTTGCACCGCTGCCGCTCGGTGCTGCCGGCCATCCTAGCCACCAATGGATCCGGCAAAATTCCGCCGCCAGCCACCCAAAAACATGTCCCAATCTGGATCCCCCCTTGCAGTTCCTGGACGTGGATGTGGCAACCCTCACCACCATGGTCAGCGTGCAGTTTGCTAACGCCGGGTCACGTGGTGCTGTTGTGCGGGGGTTGCAGTGTGCGACTTCTCTCCCACTACACTTTGTCGGCTAAACTGAAGTGAATTGGAGCTTGGGCTGAATCTGTGTGTTCCTTGCAGTACCGAGGTGTTCTTTGGGTGTTGGGTGTCCCTGGCGTCCGACTGACGAGTTCCCGCCGATGAGCTGGATCTCTATTCCCCTTGTCAACCTCCCCTTCTCGCGGGATCAACGCATCGTGTGGCCATGCAGTACAGTGACCCCCGAGGTGCAGTGCCGCGTGCGTGCTGGAGAGGTTCACTGCATGCAACAGCTGCATGCACTGCAGGCAACAGCGGCGTGCACTGCAGGCACAGCCGGCGTGAGTGCGGCGCCCATGTGTGTACAGTCCGCGAAGATGGGGTGCAGAATGATGATGTTTGATTTGTGTGTATTTTTCTCACAATTGGCATTTCGCGGGAAAAAATATGAATATAATTTTTAAGTCCTTCGTCATTGTAATTTGTATGTGTTTGAACTGTGGATAAAGAGGAGCATTGCAGCCCTATCTCCTAGCCCATAATCCCACCAATCACAACTCTCCCAAAATGTGCATTGAAGAAAACAAAACAATACTTTTTTTGAAATGCAGCTCACTTGTTTGATGGCTGCGGTAATTTTCTTTTTCCTAGAGGTTCACTATGTTGCCAAAGTGCAAAAAGTCGATTTTTTATGCAGCTCACTCTGTTGTTGTGTGCAGTAGAATATTTTTGGAAGCAAAAACAGAGTAATGAGGTTCACTTTGAAGTGTGTTGACGTTCGCTTGTGCTCTATGTGAAGTGCAAAATTTTTATGGAAGCAAAAACAGAGTAATGAGGTCCACTTTGAAGTGTTTTGAGGTTCGCTTGTGCTCAATGTGAAGTGCAAAAAAAAGTTAAAAAGAAATGAAAAACTTAATGCGGCTCACTTAAACTTATGTCGAGGTTCACTTTTTCTTTGATGTGCACTGCAGTCGCCTCATATCACAAAAAACAGTAATAGAAAAACTCATGCAAATACTTTGTCGGACATTGCAGTGCGGTTTTCTGTCTGATGCAGTGCGGTTTTCAGTCTAAAAGCAGTGCGGTTTTCTTCCTCGTCTTCAAAAATTTACGTCCCACAAAGAAGAACCTATGCAGTTCTCTTACCCGTGTGATGCAGTGTGGTTTTTCGTCCGTTGCAGTGCGGTTTTCAGTCTGATGAAGTGCCCACGTCGATTTGGGTGTCACGAAAAAACAGAGAGTTGTGTTCTACATGAAAAAGTTGCGTCTCGTCGATATCTTTCCAACGGCATATCATTTGAATCATTTCAACAACCGGTTTGTAAAAATTTAAGAAAAACCGGCCGCTGTCACTCGTCCTCCGCCGCACGATTTTCAAAATTAACTTAAAACCGTAAGAAATCTTAAAACCATTCCTACATATGATAGTTGCGCCTTGTCCATAGCTTTCCAACGACGTATTACACGCCTCGTTTCGACAAACGGTTCAAAAACTAGAGCGAAAACAGTACCGAAAATTTGAAAAAATTTGAAAAACAGAATTCCGCGATTTAGTAAATTTGAAATTGCTCTTAAACCATAATGAATTAGAGAAAGATTTATATATGAAAAAGATGCGCCTCGACGATATCTATCCAACGGCGTATCATTTGCTTCATTCTGACAAGCGGTTTAGAAAAAAAAAACGCGAAAAAACGCTCGCTGCCACTCGTCATCCGCCGCACTATTTTCAAAACTGCTGTTAAACCGTGTGGAATCTCGAAAAGTGTTCAACGTGTCGAAGTTGCGCCTAATCCATAACTTTTCAATGGTATATTACACGCCTTATTCCGATAAACGGTTAAAAAATTAGAGCAAAAACAGAACCGAAAAAACACCGCGTGCAATTTTTTTCTACACGAAGTTCACTAGTCTCTATTGAAGTGCTTGTCGTCAAAATGATGTAGTGCGCTTCTGTTGAGCGTGCAGTGCCGAAGTGGTATGCAGAATAGTTATTCTGCTAATATTAGCAGAATAGACCGTCTGTATATATATTAGGGATTGACTATTCGTCACCCTGGGTGAGGAATAGTTATTCTTCACCCCCTCTATTTTGCCATAAATGCACCGTAATTTTACGTTCCGTAAGTTTTGCCTTATTTCTAACGTAAAAAGAGACCGTAAGAAAATATATAATCGTCATAAAAAATATTTTATGTTGTGTAAAATTACAAACGTAAAAACATAGTGTAAAATACACATAAACTGCAAATTTTCTTATTTTATGACCTATATTTTTATTTTCTTAAGCCAAATTTTACGTAGTGAATCAATATGAACGTAACTATTTGAAATATAAACATAATTTAATTATGAAATGATCGTAGAATTACGTCGGGTGAAGAATAACTTATTCTGCACCGTGGGTGATGAATAGTAACACAATATATATATATATATATATATATATATATATATATATATATATATATATATATATATATATATATGGTGGACACACCCCAAAAAAACAACGGGGAGGAACGGAAGGATGCAACTGAGGATAATCCTCTTGAGAAGCAACCAAAGCGACGACGTCGGCGCCGCCTTAAATCCCGCCACAGTAAAAACAGCGATAACAGCGCAAGAAAGAATAACACCCTGGTTGACTCCAAAGTCAACGACGATCCCATGGACCCAGCGATGGAGCAGGATGAGCCAAGGGACGACGAACATAGTCCGGAGCCGCTGTCCGATCATAGCGATGGCGGAGATAAAACTCATAAACCTGTCTCCAGAGAGGAGAACGGTCCGGACGACGATGCACTCATCATCCCGGAAAGGCAATTGGAACAAGAGAACCTCCAAAGAAGGCTTATCGCCACCGCGAGAAGCTTGAAGAAGCAGAAGCAAAGGCTTAAGACCGCGCAGGATACGCTCAACCGCAGACGGAACAATGTGCTCCACACTGAAGAAAAATATGGTGGCGATCGCCACACAAAGAGCTACCCAAAGCGCAAGTTGCTGCCCGAATTCGACGACGAGGCCATAGAGCCCATTCCGCCGAAAAATAATATGACCAATCCACCGGATCGACCACCCCATGGCCGCACTGGGCGCTAATGACGCCGTACATAAGTCAGCGCACGATTTACGCGAGCATCTGGACAAAAAGCCGGTATGGCTAGGTCCATCTATGGATCTAGGAAGCATGCTCCAGCGCAGGATCACAGCCACGAAAACGATCATATTGATCGAATACCAGCTCGAAATCAACACCGAACACAACAACCGTCGACATCATGCCATGACACATCCAAATACAGGGGTGCCGCACACCCCCTGTGCTTCACCGATGAGGTGCTGGATCATGAATTTCCAGAGGGATTTAAACCCGTGAATATAGAGGCATACGACGGAATGACAGACCATGGGGTCTGGATTGAGGACTTTATCCTTCACATCCACATGGCTCGCGGAGATGATCTCCACGCCATTAAATACCTGCCCCTCAAGTTAAAAGGACCAGCTCGGCATTGGTTGAAAAACCTCCCCGAAAACTCAATTAGAAGTTGGGAGGAACTTGAGGACACTTTTAGGGCCAATTTTCAAGGGACCAATGTCCGACCTTCGGATGCAGACGATTTAAGTCACATAATCCAACAACCCGGAGAGTCATCCCGTAAGCTTTGGAACAGATTTTTCACCAAGAAGAATCAAATCGTCGACTGCCCGGATGCCGAAGCCTTAGCGGCTTTCAAGCATAGTATCCGAGACGAATGGCTCACCAGACACCTCGGCCAGGAAAAGCCGAGGACAATGGCAGACCTAACAAGCCTTATGACCCGCTTCTGCGCGGGCGAGGATAGCTGGTTGGCCCGCAGCGGCACCAGTGACCCAGGCACATCCGAAGTCAGGGATGGCAACGTGAAGCCGCGACGCAATAAAAACAAGCGTCAAAATAATGAAGACAGCCCAGACAACACGACGGTAAACACCGGATTCAGGGGCTCTCGACCCGGTCAACAGAAAAAGCCATTTAAAGGCAGCAGAGATGGACCGTCAGCCTAAACAAAATTTTAGACAGATTATGTCAGATCCATGGCACCCCCGAGAAACCTGCAAACCACACCAACAGAGAATTCTGGGTCTTCAAGCAGGCCAGCAAGCTAAACGCCGAACACAAAGGGAGGGAGACGCCAAGTGAAGACAAGGATGAGCCTCGCCAGCCGAACACTGGGGAACAAATTTTTTTTCCACCAGAGGTCAAAACAACATGATTTACGCAACTCACATACCAAAGAGGAGGCGCAAACGCGTACTCTGAGACATATACGCTGTAGAGCCCGTCGCCCCCAAGTTCAAACCTTGGTCGGCCTGCCCGATCACTTTTTATCGCAGGGATCATCCGACTAGTATCCGGCACGGTGGATCGGCTGCCTTGGTACTCGACCCAATAATTGACGGATACCATCTCACCCGAGTCCTTATGGATGAGGGAAGTAGTCTTAATCTAATATATCAGGACACTGTCCGCAAAATAGGGATAGAACCGTCAAGAATCAGCCAAAGCAATACTACCTTTAAAGGAGTAATACTAGGCATAGAGGCCCGCTGCACGGGCTCTCTAGTACTAGAGGTTGTATTTGATTCTCCCGACAACTTCTGAAGCGAAGAATTAATCTTCGACATTGCTCCATTCCGAAGCGGCTATCACGCACTGCCCGGAAGAACGACCTTCGCTCGTTTCAATGCAGTACCGCATTACGCTTATCTTAAACTTAAGATGTCCGATCCACGTGGCATCATCACAGTTAGCGGAAATACAGAGCGTTCCTTACGTGCAGAAGAATTTGCAGTGGCTCTAGCAACCGAACACTGAACGGCCTCTCCAACCAGAATAAATGATCGGTTGTCAAGACCGCGAACACGATTAGATGAGTCCGGCGCACCACTAGTTGTCGCAGCCCAGATAAACCTGAGCTTGGGTCGATGGATATACCCCCATAGGTGGTGCTAGGGGCTGCCCGCATGTAAAAGGCCCATAGTTCGGCTTAACCCTATTAATACAATAATAGATTGCATTTTCATGGTTCATTAAGAATAACCAACATTTTGCACGAAGTCTTTACCCGGGTTTTTCTTTTTTATAGATGATCATCGTGCTACACCCTTCCAGGATACGGCACGACGGAGACAAAGGCGTAGACGTGTAGCAGGGCCCCGCTCAAAGGTTTCTTTTTAGATTAAGACCCTGTGTAAACCTTTTTGAATGTCTCTTGTTGCTTCACACCCTCGAGGCACTCAACACAACAGGGAGGGATGCTGGCGTTTATTGCATTTCGTCACGCCAGACTAGTGCACGTACCTAGAAATTCAGGGCTCATTATCAAGGGCGTTACTCAGCCCAGTATATGTTGTGAAGTCCAAATACCTTAGGGAGTGTTCGGCGTCATGAGTTTGGCCTTATATGCATCAGCTCCAAATCATGTCTTTGGTCAATAGTTGGTTTTGCCCGGCTCCCGTGTTTTTCTACCTTACGTTCCGCTCTATCGGCTAAGGTGGCACCGGGAGAACTACTGTGATTGTGCCCTGGTTCATCTGGACGAGCACCTCAGTAGAGAAAGCCGAAAACTGATTGTCATGATAAAGCGCGAGACTGGTCAACCACCCGATGACTCAGTGGAATCTTCGCGATTCCTCCGCATTAACGAAGGACCGGTTTCCCAGTCATGTACGTACGCGCACTGAATTCGGATGAACGTGGAAGTACCAGGGGCTATATAGTAGCCCCACCGTCAAACTCCTATGGCTAAGTGAAAGTGTTAAAGCTATATAGTCCGATTGCCTTGTTCGCCGCACTATCACCTCCTTAATGGACCAAGATGTTGGATCAAGTGTGATTAGATGCTTTTCCAAACACCCCCGCATTACATGCGTGGGGGCTGAAGCCGACGACTGCAAACTTTTAGGTTATATACATACATAAACAGCCGCACAGGAGGCACTATAATACTTTCGGGCAAAAGTATAAACACAGCCTTTATAATCAAAATAGCATTGTTTTTACAATTCAGATAGATGTCACTCGAACATGGTACTCTTCAAGCACTGAGCCTCTATTAAATGGGCGCCTTCTAGGACTTCTTCAAAATAGTGCTTGTCCGGGTCCTGGCCTCCAGCCGGACCCTGGGTTGCAATAGCGGTGGCCTCCATCCCTGCCCAATATGTTTTAACACGGGCAAGAGCCATCTGCGCACCCTCTATGCACGCCGACCTCTTTACACCGTCGATATGCGGCACAGCATGAAGCAATCATTGCACTAAACCAAAATAACTATCCAGCCTTGGTCCCTTTGGCCAGAGATGATCCACGACAGACCTCATGGCAAGCCCGGACAACCTATGGAGCTCGGCCCACTCGGCCATTTGTTCATTTAACAACAGCGGACGCTTTGGAGCACTGAACTGCGACGAGAACAACCTTTCCACCTCATGATCTTTCTGATCTTTGAAATACTCAGTCGCATCAGCAACACTCTTTGCCAAGTCCAAGTATGCGTCTGCAGCACTCCATAATTGATCCATAGGGGCATACTTCGGATCTCCTAACTTCGTCCGCAGCAAAAAGGGTTTCCCAGCCGTGATATCTCCGGCTTGACGAAGCTCCTCCCTTGCCGCTCTGATTTCAGAGCGAGTTTCCTTAGCTGCTTCCAAGGCCTTCTTTATGTCAACAGCTTTCGCTTGGCTTTCCTATTCGAGGAACTCATATCGACCGGCGGCATCTTTCAGCTCAACAACCATCTTGGCTATTTTATCTTTGCCGTGGCGATGAGCAACCTGTTCGGCTTTTAATTCTTCGGCCACCTTTAGGGCGGCTGCATCACTTCTCCTGGCTTGTCCCTTGGCTTGGGCAAGCTCCACCCGAAGGGTCTCCACGGTGGCAGCTCCATCTGCAGTCACAGCATATTATAGATACTAGCATCATGCTCCTCTTAATATTTGCTGACCACCCGAAAATACATACCCTGTGCCTCGTCAAGCCGCTTGTTCACAAGCGCGCTGTCGGCATCCGCCACGTCAAGCTTCCGCCTCAGTTCGGCAAAATCAGCAGTCCGGCCAGCCACCGGACCCTCAGCCGCCTGCACATGAAAGCAGCGCGATCATTACCAGGGACTATGATCCTCTGTTTGCCCCCTCTGGACGGCAACCAGAGTCTCAGGGGCTACTGTCTATAAAGAGCACACCTAGCGTGTGCGTTACCGTCAAAAACACACACACATGTATATATATATATATATTACTTTGCGTACCTCAAAGCCTCTTAGCAGGCTCGTAAAAGCTTCATTCAACCCGCTTTTGGCGGATGAAATCCTCTCAACCACCGTACCCATTAAGGTACGATGCGCCTCTGAGATAGCCGCTTGCTCCAGAAGACCCATCAGTGTGTCCGGTTGTGCACCGGATAATCCCGGACTCTTTCTATTGCTCTCCTTAGGAGCCGAAGACTCCGGGCTTCAGGCGGCCGAAGAGTTACCTTCTGGCCTTTGCGGATCAGGAGAAATCCTCCGTGACGATACCTCGTGGTCGTCCGCCCCATGAGGCGGGGAGGCAGGAGGAGGCGTTTCGCTCTCCATCATCTCCGGAAGAAGATCCCCCGAAGACAAACTCTGTCAAGAAGGGCTACGAGCCGGACTGCAAGATATATGTCTCGGTTATTGTTCTTAGAGATAAAGCAGGATATATTTACCAAAGTACTTTTGTTCACTTACAACTCGGTTGAGGGCTGGCCCTCTTGCGGCCGCTTTGCGGTAAGGACGCCCTCTGGGGCAGGGCCCCCTGGCGAAGGTTTCTTCCCTCGTTTGGAAACCTCTGTTTCCAAGTCTTCAGAGGCGGCCCTTTTCTTCCCGTGGGGAGAGGGGATTCCAGATTCACCTCCTCGATTATCCTCCTCCGCGGAGACACTAATTCCCCCTGTTTGGATGTGTAATGCATGAAGCCTGCTTTCGGCTTCTCTATTCCTCCCTTCATCTTCTCCTGATGGCACTTGATAGGGTGCGCGCTCAAGCATCCTGGTTAGTACAGGATCCGGCGAGCCTTCGGGAAGGGGGGCCGAACACCTGATCCTCTCCGCCTTTCTTATCCAGTCCTGGCCGAGAGCAATTTTTCAGAAAGATGTTGTGACAAACAAAAAGACATCATGTTCGGTTGCAGAATTACTTACTTGGGTATCTAGACGATTGCAGTTAAGACCCACATCCTCAGTGGTGTCCGGACACTTTATTCGTGATCCGAAGAACAATCCATACATTCCTTCGAGCGTCACGCCGAAGAATTGTTGAACAGTTCGCAGTCCTTACGGGTTGAACTCCCACATACGGAGAGATCGACGTTGGCATGGTAGGACCCGATGAACTAGCATTACTTGCATTACCTTGACAAGACTGACATCACTCTTGAGGAGATCTCGGATGCGGCTTTGCAATGTCAGCACGTCATTAACTGGCCCCCAGTCCAGCCCCTTGTTGAGCCATGACTCCAGTTGGGGCGGAGGGCCCGAGCGGAAGGTGGGGGCGGCTGCCCGCTTTGTGCCTCGAGGAGCTGTGATGTAGAACCACTACCGTTGCCATAAGTCGGACACCTCTGGGAAGGAACCCTTTGGCCATAGGGCATTGGCGCCTTTGCTTATTATGGAGCCTCCGCACTCCGCGTGTCACCCGTCGATCATCTTCGGCTTCACATTGAAGGTCTTGAGCCATAAGCCGAAGTGTGGGGTGATGCGGAGGAAGGCCTCACACATGACGATAAACGATGAGATGTGAAGGATGGAATCTAGAGCTAGATCATGGAAATCTAGCCCGTAATAGAACATGAGCCCTCTAACAAAGGGATCAAGACTAAAGCCTAGCCCTCGGAGGAAGTGGGAAACAAATACGACGCTCTCGTTGGGTTCGGGAGTGGGGATGACCTACCCTTGAG
Source organism: Triticum timopheevii (assembly GCA_963921465.1). Taxonomy (NCBI): domain Eukaryota; kingdom Viridiplantae; phylum Streptophyta; class Magnoliopsida; order Poales; family Poaceae; genus Triticum; species Triticum timopheevii. The sequence goes on from OY997271.1 coordinate 118,316,325, forward strand.
CAGGCAGCCTGTGCGGGATTTTGGCGGTTTGATACCTGGCCTCCCTAAGCTTCTTGATGTCCTCCTCTGTAACAGAGGAGGGCATCCACCAGCCTTGAAGGTTGGATCCAGACATGGTTGAAGGTCCAAAGCGCTTAGCCTGAACCTTGGGTGTTGGAACTCAAGGTGGGGGAAGGGAAGGATCAAGCGTGGAAGAAAAGGACAGGCCTTAGCCCCTTTATAAAGAGGGTGAATAACAAGCGTCCTCTACGTGGCCGTTTGGAACTTGCCTAAAATCGAGGAGTCATACTAACAAGCATGGTTGGGTTACCCACACCCGTATTTATGAGAATCCCGTGATAAGGGGAACATGATCTCTGCTTCGACAAGATGTGCCAATAAAACTGCCTCGCAACACGTGCAGTGGCAGGCTGGGAAAAACGGTTCGTAATGACCGGGCCGTGGCGTGATGTCACGCTATCAAAAGTTGTCAGTAGATTAGATTTGTGGAATATTGTGCTCTCTACGGCGGTATGTGGAAATTATTTTGCAGAGCCAGACACGATCCTCATATTCAAGATCTTCTATGGAGTATTCGGAGAAGGAACCCGCCTTACAATGCCGAAGACAATCTGCGCGCCGGACTCATCGTCATTGAAGCCTGGTTCAGGGGCTACTGAGGGAGTCCTGGATTAGGGGGTCCTCGGACAGCCGGACTGTATACTTTGGCTGAACTGTTGGACTATGAAGATACAAGATTAAAGACTTCGTCCCGTATCCGGGTGGGACTCTCCTTTGCGTGGAAGGCAAGCTTGGCAATTCGGATATGTAGATCTCCTTCTCTGTAACCGACTCTGTGTAGCCCTAGCCCCCTCCTGTGTCTATATAAACTAGAGGGTTTACTCCGTAGGACAAGAACAATCAGAATCATAGGCTAGCTTCTAGGGTTTAGCCTCTACGATCTCGTGGTAGATCAACTCTTGTAATACTTATATCATTAAGATCAATCAAGCAGGAAGTAGGGTATTACCTCCATCGAGAGGGCCCGAACCTGGGTAACCATTGTGTCCCCCACCTCCTGTTACCATTAGCCTTAGACGCACAGTTCGGGACCCCCTACCCGAGATCCACCGGTTTTGACACTGACAGTCACCATGCCACAGCTCGGGCCCTTGTAAGCAAGCCTTACGTACAAGTTTTTCTGGCCGACGGCCCGAGCAGACGCACAAGACCTTGTCCAACATTGCATCGGATGCCAGCTTTTTGCCAACCAAAGCCATATGCCACCCACCGCCCTACAAACAATCCCCATAACTTGGCCTTTCGCGGTCTGGGGGCTTGATATGGTTGGACCCCTTAAAGGAGGAAGCCTAAGAAAAAGATACTTGTTGGTCATGGTGGAAAAATTCACCAAGTGGATAGAGGCCAAACCAGTTAAAACGGCCGAATCCGGACGTGTGGTAGACCTCATATCGGGTGTAGTACACCATTATGGTGGCCCCCACAGCATCATCACTGACAACGGCTCCAATTTCACGGCCGATGAGCTGAAAACTTGGTGCGGCAAGATGGGCATTAAGCTCGATTACGCCTCTGTCTATCACCCTCAAACAAATGGTCAAGTCGAATGAGCCAATGGTCTTATTATGAGCGGCATTAAACCTAGACTAGTGCGATCCTTAAAAGAATCAGACACACACTGGGTTGAGGAGCTTGACTCCGTACTCTGGGGGCTGCGGACCATGCCAAATCGCACTACCGGATACACACCCTTCTTCATGGTGTACGGCGCAGAGGCTGTGCTGCCCTGCGATATTATTCATGACTCACCTCGAGTGCGCATGTACAAAGAGAGAGAGAGGCCGATCTCAATCAGCAGGACAATTTAGATGCCCTGGAAGAGGAGCGCGACGTCGCAAAAGCCCATTCCACATTCTATCAACAACAGGCTCGCAGGTATCAAAGCAGAGAAGTACGGGCCAAGACTTATAATATTGGCAAACTTGTTCTACGTCTACCGGAGAAGAAAAAGGACAAACTCAAGCCCAAGTGGGAGGGTCCATTCATTATTGACAAAGTTCTCACTGGAGGAGCGTACCGACTGCGGGATGCATCTGATAATCGCCTTGAGCCGAACCCATGGAACGCAGCCAGACTCCAAAGATTCTACGCCTAGCGCCGAACTGCCTGTTCGTCTCCTTCCCTCTGTTGCTTTTCATTTACTTTTTAGCTCTCTTTGCGCCTTTCCTTTTGAAAAGCTCTAAAGCTTTCTCGTGGCTAGACTACACACTTGTAATGCACTAATCTTCAAGTATGTGCGCTCATTATACCTGGGGGCTTCTTATACAGAAGCTTAATATAGTTATCTTCCGGGAATCAATCCCACTGCATATGCATCCTTTTTCCATATGCACCTTTTCTTCGCCATTATATGCATCTATATGACTTAAGTTTTGGCCAAGCTGGGTTACCTGGCTCCTGTGCTTATGCCCTACGTTCGTGTTAGTTTGGCTAGGGCATAAAGGGAGCACGTCTGCGATTGTTACCGCCGGGTACTTCGGACGTGTACCTCTGACTAGGTGAAGCCGAAAGCTAGCTTTCTTAAAGGAATATTCAATCAGTGGACTAAAGATGTTTTTTACCTATCACAATATAACCCCCAGATGTTTCATATACTGCGCTTTGATCACAGTTCGGACATGCACGTTAATGCATGCGTACCCAGGGAAAGGAACCCTTAACGGAACTATTCTCTGTGGAAGTTGTTTCTTACTAACCATGTAATATAACGTAGCTAGTCGGGTACTTGTCTGTTCAAGCAATTATGACCCCTACGCCTGGTTTCCATGTGTACCCCAGTTTATGTTACCGAGCGGGTATTCGGAAACACTACGGATTGTCGGGTCCAGAGGCTGAAGCAAAAAGGTCCGCCATGACAAATGTTTTACAATCCGGCTAGGGACAAATATGTCAATTGAAGTACATAGTCATTTAGACTCAAATGCTTCTTCTTCTATGCCATCCAACAGGTTGTCTAGCCTACAATCCTGTTGGGAATATTTTACGGCTAATTCTACCTAGTCATATACCAGACTAACGGGAATTTCTTTCCCATCTGACCCTACATGTCCGACCTGGGCCATATGATTCGGATCAAGCTTGGTATACCATGTTTTCACCATGGCCCAAGCCTCTCTCGCCCCTTCTCGACAGGCAGATATCTTCCATAGTTGGAAACGCCGCCGCGCTCCCTTGAAAAGCTGAGCAAGCTCCCCCATACTTCCTGGTAGGGAGGCGGATGGCCATAAGGCCTTGGCGACACTCCGCATGACCTCCCGAACTTGTTCGTGCAGTTGCGAAAGCTCTTGTAGCATATCGCCCAAGGATCCGGGCATCCCCTCTTCGGGACGGCCAGTGAGTATACCTACAGACATAACTTTGTTAGTTCCTATCTTTGTGGAATAAATGTTCGTTTGAGAACATACTAAAAATGCCGCGCTGAAGCCTCTTATTTTCCTTCACGGAGTCAGCCAGCTGGGCCCGAACATCTTTCAATTCTTCACCCCCAGCTGGGTATTAGCATCCTGGAGCTTGTTTTTCTTCTGTATGACTCGTGTAAGTACACGCTCGCCAGCAGCTGCTTGCCTTTGGGCTTCTTGTTCACCCTCTTGTGGGATTCCCGGATCCTGTTCTGGATTATCTGAGGATTTTGGTCATCAGATATTGTTAGCGTTACTGGTTTATAAACACAATATTGTTTTTTCTAAATTCGGGAATACATACCAGTCGATTCCTCTTCGGATCTGGACAGCTTGGCCATAGTGGCCGTTAGCTGGGTTCGACACTCTTCCAGCTCTTGAGACAACAGGTTGTTCTTCTTCGAGAGAACCTATTAGTAAAATGATCCTTAAATCAGTTGTACCAACTGCTTCAAGTGTCAGGGGCTACTGGTAACATACTTATCAGATTTTCTACTTACCCGTATATCTTTCAAATACTGGTCCGTGGCTCTAGCAAGAACATCCTGAGCAGCTCAGATATATGCATCACCCGAGTTGATGGCATTAAAAGCCTCTTCTGAAAATCCAGGGTCGCGGAGTGCGGCCCGCCGGCGCCGATGATTCATGGCGCTCTCCACTTCAGAATTTGTAACGGACATTCTGTCCGAATCCTCCATGCAGGGACAGTCGGTGTCACCTCCAGGTTGGACTCCGTCCTCGAGACCCGGTCTGGAATCCGGCTAGTAGAGGTATGGTTGACAGGATCCCCTGACACAGTCCGGCGGATGTTCTTTCTGCTAAAACACAACGGATAGTGTCATACTTTAAGATGACAACCACGGGGTGTGTTTAAAGCCGTACCTCCTTGACGACGGCTTCGCCATGTTTCTGTTCGCCTTTCTTTTTGAGGGCCTACCCAGCACGGGCGCCCCTTGTTGGCGAGTCACCTCGGGTTCGGCTTGGTGCGCCGATCATCTTCCCTTTAGAGCATAAGAATTGTGTGGTGGGTAAGACGGAAGGAGTGAATCTTTCCCGAACATAAGTCTCGTGTTTACTTACGTGCGATACAGGGAGGAGGCCGGGATAGTCAGCAATGATGGCCACCTCTGTGCCATCACAGCTTGCCTGATGAAACACCCCGTCCACAAGCTCCACAAATATATCCGGATCCTCTTCGAATCCGAGGTCAAGGGTCCGGTTACGGTCCTCTGGATGTGGTGCCGGGCTATGGAACTCCCTGGTTATTTTCTGCCATTCCAGTTACAAGTAGATGGAGTAAATATTTATGAAAGCAAAGGCTCAGGAAATGAATAGACTAGAGTAATAAATGGTAACTCACCGAGCTGGGAGGGTTGTACATGGAAAATCCATCCTGTGGCTTAATGCGGACAAACTCCTCTCTTTCCCCCTTGTACAAATCGGACAATATTTCCACCAGAGTGGTGGTGGAGACCGGACCCTTTCGACCGCAGCGGGTGGCGTCATCTTCTCCATTGAAATGCCACATGGGATGCCCTCGGTATTGGAGTGGCTGAACCCCCCGCATTATGGATATCGCCATAAACTCGACTATTGATAATCCGGACTAAGCGAGTATTCTTATCTTGCTCATCAATTGAAGGACTTCCCTACTATGTTCCTCTCTGGGGCTCTGGGGATGCCAGTTAAGGCATTTTCTCAGTGGAGCGTTTGTAAACTCTGGAAGACCCATTCGGATTGGGTCGGGAAGGGAGACGTCCTCAATATAGAACCACTCGAAAGGCCACTCTTCGGGTGCCTTCTTCGGCGTCCCGGATAAGTATCCGGTCCTGGTGATGCGCCATATCACGGCTCCGCCCACTTGGAATACTGACCCCCTTGATTACGGGGGACGAGGCAGAATAGCTTCTTCCATAGCTCAAAATGGGCTTCGCAGCCCAGAAATAGCTCGCAAAGAGCGACGTAACCTGCGATATGCAGGATGGAGGCAGGTGTGAAGTTGTGCAGTTGGAGGCTGTAGAACTCCAGAAGCCCGAGAAGGAATAGATGGATTGGAAATCCGACACCCCTCAGTAAGTAAGAAACAAGGCATACACGCTCCCCCCTTGATGGGTTGGGAAAGTTCTCAGCTTGCTCCCCGCCATGGACGGAAGCCAATTCGGCTCGAGCGGGGACTAGATATGCGGGAGGTAGGTATCCTTGGGTCTGCAACTTCACTAATCGGCCATGGGATACGGTGCACCTCTCCCAATCGCCCGGCTTGGTGTTGCGAGAGCGGGAGGAAGAGCTGTGAGCGCCAGCCATGTTGGAGTGGTTTTTTCGGGCACGCTCTGATGATTCCTTGCTTGGGGAAGATCGTGTGGATTGGATCTGAAGATCCCCATCTCTTTAATAGACAATTTATTTACATGGTTAGCGTGGCAAATGGAAAAATGCGCCGACTTCTCGCATTCGCTCGACACATTGAGGCTAAGACTGTTAAGGTGCAGAAGCTGATGAGCATAACATTAAATGGGGAACCGGACACTGCTATTTACAACATGTGCTTTGAAGAATTCAGAGAAGGAACCCGCCTTGCAATGCCAAAGACAATCTGCACGCAGGACTCATTGTCATTGAAGCCTGGTTTGGGGGCTACTAAGGGAATCCGGGATTAGGGGGTCCTCGGACAGCCGGACTATATGCGTATGTCGGACTGTTGGACTATGAAGATACAAGATAGAATACTTTGTCCCGTGTCCGAATGGGACTCTCCTTTGCGAGGAAGGCAAGCTTGGCGATTCCGATGCGAAGATTCCTTTCTCTGTAACCGACTCTATGTAATCCTAGCCCCCTCTGATGTCTATATAAACCGGAGGGTTTAGTCCATAGGAAAAGGACAATCATAATCATAGCCTAGCTCCTAGGGTTTAGCCTCTACGATCTCGTCGTAGATCAACTCCTGTAATACTCATATCATCAAGATCAATCATGCAGGAAGTAGGGTATTACCTCCATGGAGAGGGCCCGAACCTGGGTAAACATTGTGTCCCCCACCTCCTGTTACCATTAGCCTTAGACGCACAATTCGGGACCCCCTACCCGAGATCCGCCGGTTTTGACACCGACACCGACCATGGCAGAAGATAGAGAGAGAATGGAAGTCATTCCCTATGCCTCAGCCATAGGTTCTATAAAGTACGCCATGCAGTGTACCAGACTTGTTATGTGCCTTGCCATGAGTTTAGCAATAGGGTAAAATATAGATCCAGGAGTGGATCACTGGGCAGCGGTCAAAATTGTCCTTAAGTAACTAAAGAGGACTAAGGAAATGTTTCTCGGTTATGGAGGTGATAAAGAGTTTGTCGTAAAGAGTTACGTCAATGCAAGATTTTACACTGATCTAGATGACTCCAAGTCTCAGTCTAGATACATATTGAAAGTGGGAGCAATTAGCTTGAGTAGCTCCATGCAAAGCATTGTAGACATAGAAATTTGCAAAATACATACGGATCTGAATGTGGCAGACCCGTTGACTGAACTTCTCTCACAAGCAAAACATGATCACACCTTAGTAATCTTTGGGTATTAATAACATGGCGATGTGAACTTGATTATTGACTCTACTAAACCCTTTCGGTCTTGGTCACATGGCAATGTGAACTATGGGTGTTAATCACCTGACGATGTGAACTATTGGTGTTAAATCACATGGCGATGTGAACTAGATTACTGACTCTAGTGCTAGTGGGAGACTGAAGGAAATATGCCCTAGAGGCAATAATAAAGTTGTTATTTTATATTTCCTTATATCATGATAAATGTTTATTATTCATGCTAGAATTGTATTAACAGGAAACTTGATACATGTGTGGATACATAGACAAAACACCGTGTCCCTAGTAAAGCCTCTACTAGACTAGCTCGTTAATCAAAGATGGTTAAGTTTCCTAACCACAAACATGTGTTGTCATTTGATGAACGAGATCATATCATTAGGAGAATGATGTGATGGACAAGACCCATCCGTTAGCTTAGCATAATGATCGTTCAGTTTTATTGCTATTGCTTTCTTCATGTCAAATACATATTCCTTCAACTATGAGATTATGCAACTCCCGGATACTGAAGGAATGCCTTGTGTGATATCAAATGTCACAACACAACAGGGTGATTATAAAGATGTTCTACAGGTATCTCTGAAGGTGTTTGTTGGGTTGGCATAGATCGAGATTAGGATTTGTCACTCTGAGTGTTGGAGAGGTATCTCTGGGCCCTCTCGGTAATACACATCATAAGAAGCCTTGCAAGCAAAGTGACTAATGATTTAGTTCTAGGATGATGTATTACAGAGCGAGTAAAGAGACTTGTCAGTAACGAGATTGAACTAGGTATGAAGATACCGACGATCGAATCTCAGGCAAGTAACATACCGATGACAAAGGGAATAACATATGTTGTCATAACAGTTCAACCGATTAAGATCTTCGTAGAATATGTGGGAGCCAATATGAGCATCCAGGTTCCTCTATTGGCTATTGACCGGAGAGGTTTATCAGTCATTGATACGTCCATTTTGCATCATGCTTTTATATCAATATTTATTGCATTATGGGCTGTTATTACACGTAATGTCACAATACTTATGGCTATTCTCTCTTATTTTACAAGGTTTAACATGAAGAGGAAGAATGCCGGCAGCTGGGATTCTGGGCTGGAAAAGGAGCAAATATTGGAAACTTATTCTGCACAGCTCCAAAAGTCCTGAAACTCCACGAAAGTCATTTTTGGAATTAATAAGAATTATTGAGCGAAAGAAGTACCAGAGGGGGCCCACACCCTGGCCACGAGGGTGGGGGGCGCGCCCACCCCTACTAGGCGCGCCCCTGCCTCGTGGGCCCCCTGGTGGCCCTCCGGTGCTCATCTTCTGCTATATGAAGTCTTTTACCCTAGAAAAAAAATCATAAGCAAGCTTACGGGACGAAACTCCACCACCACGAGGCGGAACCTTGGCGGAACTAATCTAGGGCTCCGGCGGAGCTGTTCTGCTAGGGAAACTTCCCTCCGGGAGGGGGAAATCATCACCATCGTCATCACCAAAGATCCTCTCAGTGGGAGGGGGTCAATCTCCATCAACATCTTCACCAGCACCATCTCCTCTCAAACCCGAGTTCATCTCCTCTATCCAATCTTTGTACCCAAACCTCAGATTGGTACCTGTGGGTTGCTAGTAGTGTTGATTACTCCTTGTAGTTGATGCTAGTTGGTTTATTTGGTGGAAGATCATATGTTCAGATCCTTAATGCATATTAATACCCCTCTGATTATGAACATGAATATGCTTTGTGAGTAGTTATGTTTCTTCCTGAGGACATGGGTGAAGTCTTGCTATTAGTAGTCATGTGAATTTGGTATTCGTTCGATATTTTGACGAGATGTATGTTGTCTCTCCTCTAGTGGTGTTATGTGAACGTCGACTACATGACACTTCACCATTATTTGGGCCTAGAGGAAGGCATTGGGAAGTAATAAGTAGATGATGGGTTGCTAGAGTGACAGAGGCTTAAACCCTAGTTTATGCGTTGCTTTGTAAGGGGCTGATTTGGATCCACATGTTTCATGCTATGGTTAGGTTTACCTTAATACTTATTTTGTAGTTGCGGATGCTTGCAATAGGGGTTAATCATAAGTGGGATGCTTGTTCAAGAAAGGGCAGCACCCAAGCACTGGTCCACCCACACATCAAATTATCAAAGTAACGAACGTGAATCATATGAACGTGATGAAAACTAGCTTGACGATAATTCCCATGTGTCCTCTTGAGCGCTTTTCTCATTATAAGAATTTGTCCAGGCTTGTTCTTTGCTACAAAAAGGATTGTGCCACCTTGCTGCACCTTATTTACTTTCATTGCTTGTTACCCGTTACAAATTATCTTATCACAAAACTATCTGTTACCTACAATTTCAGTGCTTGCAGAGAATACCTTACTGAAAACCGCTTGTCATTTCCTTCTGCTCCTCGTTGGGTTTGACACTCTTACTTATCGAAAGGACTATGATAGATCCCATATACTTGTGGGTCATCAAGACTCTTTTCTGGCACCATTGCCGGGGAGTGAAGCGCCTTTGGTGAGTGGAACTTGGTAAGGAAACATTTATATAGTGTGCTGAAATTTACTGTCACTTGTTACTATGGGAACTAATCCTTTGAGGGGCTTATTCAGGGCATCTTCGCCCCGACCAGTAGAGCAAAGAGTTGATCCTCAACCTACTGAAAATGTTTACTTCCTTCGGGTATGATAGAGAAACTGCTAGCTAATCCCTTTGCAGGAGATGGAACATTGCATCCCGATTTACACCTTATCTATGTGGATGAAGTTTGTGGATTATTTAAGCTTGCAAGTATACCCGATGATGTTGTTAAGAGGAAGGTCTTCCCTTTATCTTTGAAGGGAGACGTGTTGACATGGTATAGGCTATGTGATGATACAGGATCTTGGGACTATAAACGATTGAAATTGGAATTTCACCAGAAGTTCTATCCTATGCATCTTGTTCATCGTGATTGAAATTATATATATAATTTTTGGCCTCGCGAAGGAGAAAGTATTGCTCAAGCTTGGGGGAGGCTTAAGTCAATGTTATATTCATGTCCCAATCATGAGCTCTCAAGAGAAATTATTATTCAAAATTTTTATGCTCGGCTTTCTCTCAATGATCGCACCATGCTCGATACTTCTTGTGCTGGTTCTTATATGATGAATACTATTGAATTCAAGTGGGATTTATTGGAAAGAATTAAACGCAACTCTGAATATTGGGATTCCGATGATGGTAAGGAGTCAGGTATGACACTTAAGTTTGATTGTGTTAAATCTTTTATGGATACCGATGCTTTTCGTGGATTTAGCACTAAATATGGACTTGACTCTGAGATAGTAGCTTCTTTCTGTGAATCATTTGCTACTCACATTGATCTCCCTAAGGAGAAGTGGTTTAAATATAATCCTCCAATTGAAGTAAAAGTAGTTGCACCTGTTACAGTTGAAGAAAAGATTATCACTTATAATGATCCTATTGTTCCTACTACTTATGTTGAGAAACCACCTTTCCCTGTTAGGTTAAAGGATCATGCAAAAGCTTCAACTGTGGTTCGTAAAAGTAATACTAGAACACCAACACCACCTGAGCAAATTAAAGTTCAACCTAGTATTGCTATGGTTAAAGATCTCTTGGCTGATAATATTGATGGGCATGTAATTTATTTCTGTGATGAAGCTGCTAATATTGCTAGACCCGATGCTAAGATACATAGACCTGTTGTAGGCATGCCTGTTATTTCTGTTAAAATAGGAGATCATTGTTATCATGGCTTATGTGATATGGGTGCTAGTGCTAGTGCAATACCTCTTTCCTTATAAGAAATTATGCATGATATTGCACCTGCTGAGTTAGAAGATATTGTTGTTACAATTAAGCTTGCCAATAGAGATACTAATTTCACCATTTGGAATTTTTAGAGATGTCGAAGTCTTATGTGGGAAGGTTAAATACCCTGCTGATTTTCTTGTTAATGGTTCCCCACAAGATAGCTTTTGTCCCATTATATTTGGTAGAACCTTCTTGAATACTGTCAATGCTAGGATTGATTGCGAAAAGGATGTTGTTACAATTGGCTTGGGGGATATGAAACATGAGTTTAATTTTGCTAAGTTTTGTAGACAACCCATGACAAAGAATTGCCTAGTAAGGATGAAATTATTGGTCTTGCTTCTATTACCGTGCCTCCTACTGATCCATTAGAACAATATTTGCTAGACCATGAAAATGATATGTTCATGAATGAAAGAAGGGAGATAGATGAAGTATTCTTCAAACAGGGTCCTATTTTGAAACACAACTTACCAGTTGAAATCCTAGGAGATCCTCCTCCACCCAAGGGTGATCCTGTTTTTGAGCTTAAACCTTTACCTGATACTCTTAAATATGCTTATCTTGATGAAAAGAAGATATATCCTATTATTATTAGTGCTAACCTTTCAGAGCAGGAAGAGGAAAGATTATTGAAAACTCTGAAGAAGCACCGTGCTGCTATTGGATATAGTCTTGATGATCTTAAGGGCATTAGTCCCACTCTAACACAAAATAAAATTGGATGAAGACGCTAAACCATTTAGAGATCATTAACGACGGTTAAATCCTAATATGAAAGAAGTGGTAAGAAAGGAAATACTAAAGCTCCTTGAGGAAGGTATAATTTATCCCGTTGCTGATAGTGAGTGGGTAAGTCTTGTCCATTGTGTCCCTAAGAAGGGAGGTATTACTGTAGTTCCTAATGATAAAGATGAATTGATCCCGCAAAGAATTATTACAGGTTATAGGATGGTAATTGATTTCCATAAATTAAATAAAGCTACTAAAAATATCATTACCCTTTACCTTCTATTGATCAAATGCTAGGAAGACTATCCAAACATACACATTTATGCTTTCTAGATGGTTATTCTGGTTTCTCTCAAATACCTGTGTCAGCGAACGATCAAGCAAAGACTACTTTTACTTGCCCTTTCAGTACTTTTGCTTATAGACGTATGCCTTTTGGTTTATGTAATGCACTTGCTTCCTTTCAAAGATGCATGATGGCTATATTCTCTGACTTTTGTGAAAAGATTTGTGAGGTATTCATGGATGATTTCTCTATTTATGGATCCTCCTTTGATGATTGCTTGAGCAACCTTGAACGAGTTTTGCAGAGATCCGAAGACACTAGTCTCGTCTTGAATTGGGAAAAGTGCCACTTTATGGTTAATGAAGGCATTTTCTCGGGGCATAAAATTTCTAAAAGAGGTATTGAAGTTGATAAAGCTAAAGTTCATGCTATTGAAAAGATGTCGTGTCCCAAGGACATTAAAGGTATAAGAAGTTTCCTTGGTCATGCCGGTTTTTATAGGAGGTTCATTAAGGACTTTTCTAAAATCTCTAGGCCTCTGACTAATCTATTACAAAAATATATTCCTTTTGTCTTCGATGATGATTGTGTAGAAGCATTTGAAATACTTAAGAAAGCTTTGATCACTGCACCTATTATTTAGCCACCTGATTGGAATTTACCCTTTGAAATTATGTGTGATGCTAGTGGTTATGCTGTAGGTGTTGTTCTAGGGCAAAGGGTTGATAAGAAATTAAATTTTATCTAGTATGCTAGTAAAACTCAAGACACTGCCCAGAGAAATTATGCTATCACTGAAAAAGAGTTCTTAGCAGTTGTATTTGCATGTGATAAGTTCAGACCTTATATTGTTGATTCTAAAGAAACTATTCACACTAATCATGCTGCTATTAAATATCTTATGAAAAAGAAATATGCTAAACCTAGACTTATTAGATGGGTTCTCTTGCTACAAGAATTTGATTTGCATATTATTGATAGAAAGAGAGCTGAGAATCCCGTTGCAGACAACTTGTCTAGGTTAGAGAATGTTCTTGATGACCCACTACCTATTGATGATAGCTTTCCTGATGAGCAATTAACTGTCATAAATGCTTCTCTTACTCCATGGTATGCTGATTATGCTAATTACATTGTTGCTAAATTTATACCACCGAGTTTCACATACCAACAAAATAAAAAGTACTTTTATGATTTAATACATTACTTCTGGAATGACCCACACCTTTATAAAGAAGGAGTAGATGGTGTTATTAGACATTGTGTACCTGAGCATGAACAGGAATAGATCCTACGCAAGTGTCACTCCGAGGCATATGGAGGACACCACGCTGGAGATAGAACTGCACATAAGGTATTGCAATCCGGTTTTTATTGGTCTACTCTCTGCAAAGATGCCCGTAAGTTTGTCTTGTCTTGTGATGAATGTCAAAGAATTGGTAATATTAGTAGACGTCAAGAAATGCCTATGAACTATTCTCTTGTTATTGAACCGTTTGATGTTTGGGGCTTTGATTATATGGGACCTTTTCTTGCCTCGAATGGATATACACATATTTTAATTGTTGTTGATTACGTTACTAAGTGGGTAGAAGCTATTCCAACTAGTAGTGCTGATCATAACACCTCTATTAAGATGCTTAAAAAGTTATTTTTCTGAGGTTTGGAGTCCCTAGATACTTAATGTATGATGGTGGTTCACATTTTATTCATGGTGCTTTTCGTAAAATGCTTGCTAAGTATGACGTTAATAATAGAATTGCATCTCCTTATCACCCACAGTCTAGTGGTCAAGTAGAATTGAGTAATAGAGAGCTCAAATTAATATTGCAAAAGACTGTTAATAGATCTAGAAAGAATTGGTCCAGGAAACTTGATGATGCATTATGGGCCTATAGAACTGCATATAAAAACCCTATGGGTATGTCTCCATATAAAATGGTTTATGGAAAAGCATGTCACTTACCTCTCGAACTTGAACATAAGGCATATTGGGCTATTAAAGAGCTCAACTATGATTTCAAACTTGCCGGTGAGAAGTGGTTATTTGACATTAGCTCACTTGATGAATGGAGAACCCAATGCATATGAGAATGCCAAGTTGTTTAAAGAAAAAGTTAAGGGATGGCATGGCAAAAGGATACAAAAGCGTGAGTTTAACGTAGGTGATTATGTGTTGCTATTCAACTCTCGTTTAAGATTTTTTGCAGGAAAGCTTCTCTCTAAATGGGAAGGTCCTTACGTTATCGAGGAGGTCTATCGTTCCAGTGCCATAAAAATCAACAACTTTGAAGGCACAAATCTGAAGGTGGTAAACAGTCAAAGAATCAAACATTATATCTCAGGTAATCCTTGAAATGTTGAAACTAATATTATTGAAACCGTAACCCCGGAGGAATACATAAGGGACACTTTCTAGAACGTTTCAGACTCCGAAAAGGAATAGGTATATGGTACGGTAAGTAAACCGTCTCCAAAATAGTTCTAATAGCAATTTTTCTCTGTTTTGGAATATGTAAGAAAATAGGAAAATAAGAAGTAGTCCGGGAAGGACACGATGCGTCCCGGAGGGTGGAGGGCGTGCCCTACCCTACTGGGCGCGCCCCCTGCCTCGTGGGCACCTCGTGTGCTCTCCGGACTCCGTTTTCTTGCATGTCACTTCTTTTGGTCGGTAAAAATTCATTATATAATCTCCTGAAGGTTTTGACCACCGTATCATGCAAACATCTTCTGTCTTTGTTTCGAGCTGTTTCTGCCGCATATTAGAGCAATATGTCATCCCAGGATTCGGAGGGAGAAAGCTATGTGGCTGATTACCTTGCAGACCCTAAGGTCTACGGGGACTTGGATCATTGTGGCTGGACCACTGAGGAAGAAGAAGATTACAAACCTAAGGGAAAGGAGGAGACGAGCTTAGATGAAGATGAAGTCCCGTTACCTCAACCTGGGGATATCCATGTGAAGTTTAAAAAGTCAAGCCTCCCTGATAGGGCAAAGAAACCCAAGATCGAGTTTATCCCTTTTAGTCTCTTGCAGGAAAACAAACAGGAACTATGCAAAAGGATATTAAGCCTTGAGCTGGAGATCGATGATCTAAGGGAGCAAAATTCCACTCTCAAGTGCAAATTAAGGAAGAAGCCTACATCATCAACAACTCCTTCTTCACCACCTCCGAGTACATAATCACATGGGTATGGGCACTCCCCTTGGCAACTGCCAAGCTTGGGGGAGGTGCCTCGGTATCGTATCACCATCACACTCCTATCTTTACTGTTTTACTTAGTTCGATCCTTTTGGTAATATGTTTTCTGAGCGATCTTTTGGTAATATGTTGATCTAGTAGAATAAAGTTTTGGTATGAATTAGTTTTGAGTTTTGCTTTGTGATCCCTCTATGTAATCGAGTCCGTGAGCTATCTATAATAAAGATTAGTGTTGATTCAAGGGCTTTGCTATCTTGCTATGATCTTGAGAAAATAGAAAGAATAAAAAGAAATAAAAGAAATCATATTGATCTTGTGGATAGTAATGACTTCACATATAAAGAGTATGATGATTAAAAGTTGTTGAGAGTTGGCAAACATAGTTTTGGTCATCGTTGCAATTAATAGGAAGTAATAAAGAAAGAGAGGTTTTCACACACACACACACACGCACACACACACACACACACATATATATACACTATCTTGCACATCTTTTATGATTGTGAGCACTCATTAAGTATGACATGCTATAGAGTTGATGTTGTCCAAGGAAGACAACATAATGGGTTATGTTTTCTCACATCTCAGTTAAAGTATATTGTCATGGATCATTCAAACATGTTGAGCTTGCCATTGCCCCTCATGCTAGCCAAATTCCTTGCACCAAGTAGAAATACTACTTGTGCTTCCAAACATCCTTAAACCCAGTTTTGCCATGAGAGTCCACCATACCTACCTATGGATTGAGTAAGATCCTTCAAGTAAGTTGTCATGTTGCAAGCTATAAAAATTGCTCTTTAAATATGTATGACTTATTAGTGCGGAGAAAATAAGCTTTATACGATCGTGTGATATGGAAGTAATAAAAGCGACGGACTGCATAATAAAGGTTCATATCACAAGTGGCAATATAAAGTGACGTTCTTTTGTATTAAGATTTCGTGCATCCAACCCTAAAAGCACATGACAACCTCTGCTTCCCTCTGCGAAGGGCCTATCTTTTACTTTATGTCTTTTACATTATGCAAGAGTCAAGGTGATCCTCACCTTTCCATTTTTCATTTTATCCTTTGGCAAGCACCTCATGTTGGAAAGATCCTTATATATATATATATATATATATATATATATATATATATATATATATATATATATATATATATATATATATATATATATCCAATTGGATGTAAGTTAGCATGAACTATTATTGTTGACATTACCCTTGAGGTAAAACGTTGGAAGGCAACACTATAAGCCCCTATCTTTCTCTATGTCCGATTAAAACTCCATAACCAAAAGTATTGCGTGAGTGTTAGAAATTATGAAAGACTAAATGATAGTTGAATATGTGGACTTGCTGAAAAGCTCTATTTTTGACTCTTTCCAATGTTATGATAAATTGCAATTGCTTCAATGATTGAGATTATAGTTTGTTAGTTCTCAATGAAGTTTTTGATTCATACTTGACATTGTGAATAGATTGTTACTTGAGAATAAGAAATCATATGAAAAATTATATGTATGTTGTTGTTATAAGAATGATCATGATGCCCTCATGTCCGTATTTTATTTTTATCGACACCTCTATCTCCAAACATGTGGACATATTTTTGGATATCGGCTTCCGCTTGAGGACAAGCGAGGTCTATGCTTGGGGGAGTTGATACGTCCATTTTGCATCATGCTTTTATATTGATATTTATTGCATTATGGGCTGTTATTACACGTAATGTCACAATACTTATGGCTATTCTCTCTTATTTTACAAGGTTTAACATGAAGAGGGTGAATGCCGGCAGCTGGGATTCTGGGCTGGAAAAGGAGCAAATATTGGAAACCTATTCTGCACAGCTCCAAAAGTCCTGAAGCTCCACGAAAGTCATTTTTGGAATTAATAAGAATTATTGAGCTAAATAAGTACCAGAGGGGGCCCACACCCTGGCCACGAGGGTGGGGGGTGCGCCCGCCCCTATTGGGCGCGCCCCTGCCTCGTGGGACCCCTGGTGGCCCTCCGGTGCCCATCTTCTGCTATATGAAGTCTTTTACCTTGGAAAAAAATCATAAAGAAGCTTACGGGACGAAACTCCGCCGCCACGAGGCGGAACCTTGGCGGAACCAATCTAGGGCTCCGGCGGAGCTGTTCTGCCGGGGAAACTTCCCTCCGGGAGGGGGAAATCATCACCATCGTCATCGCCAACGATCCTCTCATCGGGAGGGGGTCAATCTCCATCAACATCTTCACCAACACCATCTCCTCTCAAACCCTATTTCATCTCTTGTATCCAATCTTTGTACCCAAACCTCAGACTGGTACCTGTGGGTTGCTAGTAGTGTTGATTACTCCTTGTAGTTGATGTTAGTTGGTTTATTTGGTGGAAGATCATATGTTCAGATCCTTAATGCATATTAATACCACTCTGATTATGAACATGAATATGCTTTGTGAGTAGTTACGTTTGTTCCTGAGGACATGGGTGAAGTCTTGCTATTAGTAGACATGTGAATTTGGTATTCGTTCTATATTTTGATGAGATGTATGTTGTCTCTCCTCTAGTGGTGTTATGTGAACGTCGACTACATGACACTTCACCATTATTTGGGCCTAGAGGAAGGCGTTGGGAAGTAATAAGTAGATGATGGGTTGCTAGAGTGACAGAAGCTTAAACCCTAGTTTATGAGTTGCTTCGTAAGGGGCTGATTTGGATCCACATGTTTCATGCTATGGTTAGATTTACCTTAATAATTCTTTTGTAGTTGCGGATGCTTCCAATAGGGATTAATCATTCATGGGATGCTTGTTCAAGAAAGGGCAGCACCCAAGCACCAGTCCACCCACGTATCAAATTATCAAAGTAACGAACACGAATCATATGAACGTGATGAAAACTAGCTTGACGATAATTCCCATGTGTCCTCGGGAGCGCTTTTCTCATTGTAAGAATTTGTCCAGGCTTGTCCTTTGCTACAAAAAGGATTGGGCCACCTTGCTGCACCTTAATTACTTTCATTGCTTGTTACCCATTACAAATTATCTTATCACAAAACTATCTGTTACCTACAATTTCAGTGCTTGCAGAGAAAACTTACTGAAAACCGCTTGTCATTTCCTTCTGCTCCATGTTGGGTTTGACACTCTTACTTATCGAAAGGACTACGATAGATCCCCTATACTTGTGGGACATCAGTCATGTCTACATAGTTCTCGAACCCATAGGGTCCGCATGCTTAACATTCGATGACGATATTGTATTATCTGAGTTATGTGATTCGGTTACCGAATGTTATTCATAGTCTCGGATGAGATCACAAACATGACGAGGAGTCTCGAAATGGTCGATAGGTAAAGATTGATATATAGGATGATAGTATTCGGACCCCGGAAGTGTTCCGGAGGGTATCGGGTACATATCGGGTCACCAGAAGGGGTTCTGGGCACCCCCGACAAAAGATATGGGCCTTATGGGCCAAGAGGAGAACACACCAGCAACAAGGGGATGGTGCGCCCCACATATGGGCCGGCCAGCGGTGGTGAAGGAAAGGGGAAGGGAGAAAGGCAAGTGTGGATTAGGGTTCCCATTTCCTTCTCTCCCCCTCTTTCCTTCCCCCTTCATCAAATATGGCAGGGGGCACAGGGCAAGGAAGCCCCAAGGGGGCCGGCGGCCAGCACTTGGGCGCCTCCCTCCCCCTCTGACCTATATATATGTGGGAAGGGGGGCGCCTAGAACATACAAGATCAGTTATTAGCCGTGTGCGGCGCCCCCCTCCACAATTTACACCCCCGGTCATATTCTTGCGGTGCTTAGGCGAAGCACTGCGCGGATCACTTCACCATCACCGTCACCAGGCCGTCATGCTGATGAAACTCATCTACTTCCTTGACATCTTGCTGGATCAAGAGGGCGAGGGACGTCATCGAGCTGAACGTGTGCATAACTCGGAGGTGTCGTACGTTCTGTACTTTGATCGATCGAAGCTAGAAGAAGTTCAACTACATCAACCGCGTTGTCAAACGCTTCTGCTTACGGCCTACGAGGGTACGTAGACACACTCTCCCCCTCTTGTTGCTATGCATCTCCTAGATAGATCTTGTGTGAGCTTAGATTTTTTTAAATTGCATGCTACATTTCCCAATAATCATCACACTTCTATTTACTTGCAACTCAATTACATCTTGATACTAGAACAAAATATGGCTCTATTATGGCATTTCCATAGCGATTCCGAGGTGAGAAAGGGCAATGTACGGTACCGAAGAGGCTAGCAAATGACGGAAAGGTGAGAGTACGTATAATCCATGGACTCACATTAGTCATAAAGAATTTACATACTTATTGCAAAAGTTTATTAGCCCTTGGAGCAAAGTACTACTAAACATGCTCCTAGGGGGAGGTTGTTAGGAGTTAACCATTGGGCGCCCCTGACCTTCACGCAAAGAAAGACACTCAATAATAAATCATGCTCCAACCTCTTAGCATAACGAGAGACTATACGTGCATGCTTCGGGAATCACAGACCTTAACAGAAATATTCTTACTAAACCACAATAATTCACTCGTAAATCCCACATATTACCATCTTTATATCGCAAAACTATTGCAAGGAATCAAACTTATGATATTCAGTGATCTACATGAAAGTTGTATTATATCCCTCTTGAATACCTATCATATTAGGACCAAATTCATAGGTTGTTCATATTGCCATTACTCTTATCAACTCTGAAAATGATATAAGTGAAGCATGAGAGTGCAACTATTTCTTTAAAATATAACCACCGCCGTGCTCTAAAAGATATAAGTGAAGTACAAGAGCAACTGCCTAGCTCACAATATATAAGTGAAGCACATAGAGTATTCTAACAAATCATGAATAATGTGTGTCCCTCTCAAAAAGGTGTGTCCAGCAAAGATGATTGTGGCAAACTAAAAGCAAACAAAGCAAAGACTCATATAATACATGATGCTCCAAGCAAAACTCATATCATGTGATGAATAAAAATATAACTTCAAGTAATTTACCGATGGTTGGTAGAAGACAAAGGGGATGCCATCCGGGGCATCCCCAAGCTTAGAGGCTTGAGTCGATGAATTTAGTAAGCACGACCTTTTGTCCCTGTCTTTTGTTTTATGTTAATTTTAGTTAAATGAAATAAAATGCCATCTTTATGCTGTTTTCTGAATTACCCGTGCAATAAAAAATAGCCCACAAATAAAAGTTCTTAGAGTGACATGAAATTTTAAAACGATTTTTTTAAAATATTTGTGAATTTCTGGTACTGAAAACACCAGAGGGGGGTGCCCCAGGTGCCCATTAGGCACCAGGGCGCGCACACCCCTCTGGCGCGCCCTAGTGCGTAGTGGGCCCCACAAGAACCCCCTCACTGACTGTCTTACCTCACATCGTCACTCACCTCTAGAAAAAATCCCTCTAGCTCTCTCTCTCTCTCTCTCTCGTGTTCTTGCTCTCAAAGCTGAGATTTTCGATCTCTTTGCTCGGAGCTTCATTTCCGAAACTACTTTGGGGATTGCTATTTGGTATGTGACTCCTCCATTGCTCCAATTAGTTTTTTTAGTTGTTTATATTTTGAGTAATTAGCTACTCTTGGTGCTACTGACAATGAGCTTGCATGTTGAATTCTTTGAGTTCCAAGTAGTTTGAATGCTTGAAATAGCCTCTAGACATCCATATAAGTAGTTGCTATCAATTCTGTGAAGTTATATTGATATCATTTTGTGACCCAAAAATTTCAGAAAATTGTTCATAGGAAAAATGGATATCTTCCGGAGGAGTTCCTTGAAGCAGAATGCCAAGGGATTCCTTGGTGAATCATT
Source organism: Triticum timopheevii (assembly GCA_963921465.1). Lineage (NCBI taxonomy): Eukaryota > Viridiplantae > Streptophyta > Magnoliopsida > Poales > Poaceae > Triticum > Triticum timopheevii. The sequence goes on from OY997271.1 coordinate 118,337,252, forward strand.
GGACAGTGACCTCAACAATCCTCGTAGGGCGGAGGTCCGGCCATGCAAATGGCTGCATATTGCCTCATGAACGAAGCCGGATTCTACCAAGAGTTCACACAATTCATTGCAAATGATGGACTTATCGACTTCCTCACAGATGAGTGTGACCAACACCACCTCCTTAAAAATTCCTTTGTGCAAAATGTGCATTTCTTAAATAGGCTAGAACCCCCCGAGGTGCGCTTTAACTTATATGTTGGGCAACATTAGATTCCACTTGCTGAATTATGTGAGATATGCTTGATTACTTTTGAAGGGGAATTAAGAGAGCCTAGATCGACGGAGTTTGAGGGCTTCCTCCACACTTTCACAGTGGGCGAGGAAAGGGGTGTGTCAAAAGTGATAACCACTAGTTTGCAATTTCCTTCTATGCCCCTGACAGTTTGAGGTTTGAGGGCTTTCTCAGCACTTTCACATTGGACCGGGTGGCTACTACGGATGGTGATTACCAAGCTAGGCAAAAGTTTTTGGTGTTGGTGTTCCCATATTTCATTCGAGTTGTCGGTGTTCATCCTCTTTCATTGTATAATACATGTTAGATTTATTTTCTTGCTTTCTTTTTGTGTGTTTGAAAAACTTTGAGAAATTCCAAAAATATTTCTCGTTTCTTTTTGGTTTTTCTTCCAATTTTAAATTAGATGTAGCATTAAAAGAAAATCTAAAAAGATTACTCGTTCTTCTTTTGTTTGTTGGGAGCTTTCCCGTGTAAATAGTTTTTCTCTTTTTTGTTTTCCTTTATTAACTTGTTTCTCTCAAGAAAAATTAAAAACTCCAAAAGTATTTCAGTTTGTTTCTCAGGAATTCTTTTCTTTTCTTGAGTAGTACTAAGGAGAAGACCGCTATGAAAATGTTCAGTGGTTCTCATAGGCACTATTGTTGATTTAACAAAGAAGCCATATTATTTTGTCTTCTCCTTTGAATAAAATGTTTGCAGATCCAGTATAGTCCACGACACTCTTGCACTACTATTATTTTCATATCATTTGGCGGTGCAAGTGAAAGGCAATAATGACGATATTTGATGAAGTGACTGAGGCAAGGAAAGGCGGCTATGAACTCAACTTGTTTTTGTTTTTGTAAATATGTTTAACTCAGTATCCATGATTCATCATATTATGATTAATCATGTTTATGATGACATTTAGAGATTATAGTTGCTCATGCCATGCTTAAGTAGCTAGGAGTGGATAATGATTTATCTTAGATATCAACATGCATTAATATGGTTGTGATGTAGTATGATGATATGGTATCCTCCTCTGAATGTTTCAAGTGGCTTGACTTGGCACATGTTCATGCATGTAGTTGATCCAAAACCAACATAGCCTCGATGATATTTATGTTCATGGTGTTTATATCCTACTAATGCTAGTACTCAATGTTAATTATTCACAATGCATGATTATGACCGTATTCGCTCTCTAGTTGGTCGCTTCTCAACCTATTTGCTACCCTTCGCCTGTACTAAGCGTGAACACTGCTTGTGCATCCAAAGCCTTAAACCAAAGTTATTTCCTGATGAGTCCACTATATGCACCTATATGCAGTATTACTCTTTCTTTCCAAGTAAATTTGCATGTGCCACATCTAAAAATTCAAATGAACATCTGTTTTGTGTGCCCGTACCGCTCATGGAGCGATAGCGGGCGGTTAGTATCTTTCATGCTAAGTGGGTTATTCTCATGATGAGTGTTTATTCACTCATCCTTCCACGAGAGGGGCTAGTAATCGAGATCCCAGTCCCATGATCAAAATTACAATAATAATTAAAAAAACTCCCCAGACTATTGTTGGTATGGAGGGCACTCGAGGATTTGACTAGCTATGGCTTTTGTTTGTTGGTGAAGGGGGAGTGGACTTTACTTTTACCGCTTGCAAACCGCCGCTAATTTGTTTAGCATGGAAGATATTGAAAACTTTTGGTCGTAATGCTGACAAGAAAGGTATACCTCCCAATTATATTTATCTCTTATTTAAGCTTTGAGCTTTGGCACTTCTGCAAATCCCTGCTTCTCTCTGCGAAGGGCCTATCTATTTACTTTCGTGTTATTTTACTTTTGTTATTGAGTCATCACCATCTTAAACAAGCACCAGTCTCGAGAGCACTATTGTCATTCTCATGCATTGTGTATAGTTAATGTTCTATGCATCATGACTGGATCTCTTCTACCATGAATTATAATGTTTAGTCACTGCTTGCACTTTGGATGTGTTGTGCATTTATGTTTTGCGGTCTTAGAAAGGGCTAGCGAGATACCATTATTGTCATATTATATCATGATTGTTTTGACAAAGTGTTGTCATTTGAGATATTTTATTCTATTGATATGAGTGAATATAATTTCTATGTTTATCGTTTGCATGGTTAGTCACGATCTTTGCTGAAAACCTGTGTATTATTTAAGCATATGTACGGACACAAGAACAAAAGAGTTCGTAAAAGTTTTTCTTTGTCACTTTTAGTTTATCAACTGAATAGCTTGAGGACAAGCAATGAGTTAAGCTTGGGGGAGTTGATATATCTCCTCATATCTACTTTTCCAAACAATTTTGCTCTTGTTTTGGACTCTAATTTGCATGGTTTGAATGAAACTAACTCGGGCTGACGCAGTTTTCAGCAGAACTACCATGGTGTTGTGTTTTTGCACAAATAAAAGTTCTCAGAATTGGACGAAACCTTTTGGAGAATTATTTTGGAATAAAAGAAAAATACTGGAGCAAAGACCCACTATAGGAGGGGCCCCTGCCGCCCACTAGGCACCAGGGCGCACCACCCCCCTCTGGCGTGCCCTGCTAGGTAGTGGGCCCCTCGAGGCTCCGCTGACCCTAACTCCACCTCTATAAATTCCTATCTCTTGAAAAAAAATAGGAGAGGAAGTTTCATCGCTTTTTATGATATGGAGCCGCCAACACCCCCTATTCTTCATCGGGAGGCCAGATCTGGAGTCTGTTCGGGGCTCCGGAGAGGGGGATTCGCTGCCATTGTCATCATCAGCTATCCTCCATCACCAATTTCATGATGCTCACCACCGGGAGTGAGTAATCTCTTCATAGGCTTGCTGGACGGTGATGGGTTGGATGAGACTCATCATGTAATCGAGTTAGTTTTGTTAGGGTTTGATCCCTAGTATCAACTATGTTCTCAGATTCATGTTGCTATGCTTAATGCTTGTCACCAGGGCCCAAGTGCCATGATTTCGGATCTGAACCGTTTATGTTTTCACCAATATATTTGTGTTCTTGATCCTACCATGCTAGTTATATGCACCGTTACGTGTTATGATCCGCATACACCAAGGTGACAATAATTGGGATTCTTTCCGGTGATTACCGTGGTTTGCGGAGTCATGTATTCATTATGTGTAATGCTTTGTTACGGTTCTCTATTAAAAGAGGCCTTAATATCCCTTAGTTTCCTTATGGATCCCGCTGACACGAGAGGGTAGGACAAAAGATGTCATGCAAGTTCTTTTCCATAAGCACATATGACTATTTATGGAATACATGCCTACATTACATTAATGAATTGGAGCTAGTTCTATGTCGCCCTAGGTTATGACTGTTATATGATGAATATTATCCAATGCTATCACTGATGCAATGCCTATGAGCTTTTCACATATTGATATTTGCAAAGTTACTAATGTTGCTGCTACTGTTACAATTGCTAAAAAACTACTACTGTTACCGTTACCATTGCTATTACTATTGCTGCTATCACTATCAAATTAGCATACTACTGTGCTACTGATCACGTTGCTGTAGATATTTAGTCTCCAGGTGTGGTTGAATTGACAACTCAACTACTAATACTTGTAAGTATTATTTGGCTCCCCTTGTGTCGAATCAATAAATTTGGGTTGAATACTCTACCCTCGAAAACTATTGCAATCCCCTATAATTGTGGGTTATCAGAGACGTATCAGCAGCGGAATTTTGGCAAGGCTTCGCCAAGCGCGTACTAGAGAAACGTGGGAGGAGTTGGGAGAGGCAATGGGCAAGGGTCAATGGGTGGCTGCCCCCATGTGCCCCCCTCTTTATATAGGCTAGGGGCAAGGGAGGGCATCCAAAACCCTTCTAGGGCCGGCCACAAGGGAGAAATCCCTTTAAACTTGGAGATAACATCTTATCTCTAGATTCAACCCTTTAAATTTAGAGATAAGGCCTTATCTCTAGATTTTAATGACATGTTCCTTGGGGATTGGTGGGGCTAGACGGTGTGGGTTGTAGCCCCGCCCCTTGGTCCATGTGGGCGCTTCCCGGGTCATTGGGCCCCATGGTGGAATCTCCGGAACCTTCTAGAACCTTCCCGGTACTCTACCAAAAACTCCCAAACTTTTGGAACCCTGAATAAGACTTCCCATATAAATATTTACCTCTGGACCATTCCAGAGCTCCTCGTGATGTCCTAGATCCCATCCGAGACTCAGACTACTTTTGGTCTTTCCACTAGTAATATCTCAACATTACCCTAGCACTACCGAACGTTAAGCGTGCGACCCTACGGGTTCGGGCATCATGTAGACATGACCGAGAAACCACTCTGATCAATAACCATTAGCTGGAACAAGATGCCCATAATATATTACACATAGATGTTTATCTGTTGAACCGAAATGTTGGGGATTTAGTTAATCACGTATACAATTCCCTTTGTTCGGCGATGTTACATGCTCGAGATCACAATACAGATATGTTAGAGAGAGAGGTATCGTAAAAAAATACGGATATGAAGCATCATAGTCATTATCATAACAGCAATATATATCATCTTAAACCTCTCATGCTAAAGTAACAATTCATTCACAAGCTAAAGTATGAAACATAAACTTCATTGGAAACTAACAAACTATGGCTTCAGTCATTGAAACAATCACAATCCATCATATTTTCAAAAGGAGTCTATGTAAGAGCTTTATTTAGCAAGTTCACATACTCAACTACAATTTTAGTCTTGTATGATTGCTGGCACTCAAGGAAAAATTACAGAGCAAAAGTTTCAGTCAGGCGCATAGAAAGATAGGGGCTTAGAGTTTTGCCTCCCAACTTATTTACATCAAGGGTAATTTTAACAATAATAATTCATGATCACTTACATTCAACGGGATATATATATATATATATATATATATATGTATACATATATATATATATATATGTATATATGTATGTATATATATATGTATATATATATATGTGTGTGTGTGTGTGTGTGTGTGTGTTTGTGTGTGTAGACACATGGATCTATCCACCACATGACATTGCCAAAATTATCATCACGGAAGTGCCCACTTCCATGACGATAAATCGTGCGTCATGGAAGTGCTTTCGTCAAGGGTGACCGACATGTGGCATCCACCGTCACGGGCCGCTGTTAAGCTATCGGGTCTGGTTTTGGATCGGATAACCCGCTAACAGCCACGACCAATGGGGATTTTCCACGTGTAAATTTCTCATTGGCCGGAGGAACCATGTGTCGGCCCACCGTTAGGACATATGTCATCCACCATTGGACCGAAGGAGCCGATGATACGTCGACACGTGGCACGCCCCAATAGAGGCCCATATAGGTTAAAAAGGCCGGCCCAATCAAAGGCCCCTAGGATTTACTCAGGTACTAGTGGGCCAGCCCAATAACGGCTTGTTTAAACATGGCCCATTTACGACCCGTAGCCAGATCTGGCCTGTTAATTGTTCGTCAAATATTTGGGCCCAATTACGGCCCAGTGACATTATGGCCTGTTAGAGGCCCGATGTAGACATAGGCCCATTTCGTCCTAGTGTGTCTTTCGGCCCGGGATTGGCCCGTGCTGCCCATGGGCCATATATGGTCCAACGCGACATACGGCCCTCTAAGGCCCGTGATAAAGGTGGCAACAGTTCAGCCCAACGTGACTTTGGGCCTGTTAAAGACCTGTCGTATAATTCGGCCCGTTGATGCCTCTACAAAGCTTTCGGTCTTTTAAAGGCCCATGATATCAGTGGGCCAACTAAGGCCCAACATATGTTTCGGCCTAGTAATGGCCCGTCGTATAACTGGGCCAAAAAAGGCCTGGTCTACATTTTAGCCTCTTGAAGGCCCGTCGACGACTAGTGAAAATTGAGGCCCAACATGCATTTCGGCCTGGCCCATGGTTACTTCTGGGCCATAACAGGCCAGCACAATATTAAACCTGTTGATGGCCCAAAGCTACATGGGCCCAACTAAGCTTTGGGTCCACTAAAGGACCAAATAAACTATGGGCCAAATGTAAGCCCGTGTAAGTTGTGGGCCTGGCACAAAGTGTGAAGGCCCCAATGGCCTTTTAGGCCCAAGAAAGTTGTAGTCCGACCCAATTGTGGCCCGCTAAAAAGCAGGCCAGTTAGAGGCAGTTGTTTCGTCCCGGTCGACTATATCAAATTGTCTCCATTATTTTCAAATAGCGAATGATGGCAGTAACTAGTAGGAATAAAGAACAAACCTACTCTATACAATAAAGAAATTACGACATAGTAACTTAGAATAAACCTACACTATACAATAAAGGATTTATGGTTACATCCACTGGGCATCGAAGGTCGCCACCAGTGATCATAAAGTGCAATGAAGATGCAGATTACAAAAACTGGGCGCCATCACAGCATAACAAAATAATACTGAACCAAGACCACTTCCAAGACAGTTCAAGAAAGGTTAGCCTTGCGCGGGAACTGCTAAGCAAGGTTGTGAGACGGGCTTAGCATGTCGGTCTTAGCTTCCACGTGTGGCTGTTTAGCAATGAGGTTCTCATTGGTGTTCTTCGCAATATTTCTTATAGATAGGACTTCAAGTCAAAGTTGAGTTGCAGAATGCCTTTCTGCTAGAACTTGGGACTGAAGAAGTCGAACTGATTCAAACATCGAATTCTGTGAGCTTGTCTGACTGCTAGTCTCAAGTAACTTGAACACTGCATCAAGACAAGACTATGTTTTGCCTTCTTTGCTGCAATATATGTTGGGTTTGTCTCACACCCTTCAGCAGACTTGTGCATGCCATCAGGCATCTCACCCTGAAACAAGCAGAGAGATGAAATGTTTTGTACATGTATAAACAAAGATGATAAGTATGTTGTTAATTCCATCCAATTTCAAATTAGAAAATAAAGAGTAAGTTCAAAATATCAATAGCATAATTTGGCATTGTTCATAATGCGGGGAACTTCACCACACTACTGGATTACCATGTCAACATAACAAGCATAGATGAAGGAAGACAATCATTGTATCTATTTTGGTTAATGTGCATGGCACGCTGTTCATATCATCAGCTACATCAGTAAGATAAAACAGGAGATGACAAGGTGCAAACCTGGGCTGCTTCACCACACACTAGATTATAGATCCACGAAAACAAGCATACATATAGGGAGTATTGAGTAATGTGCATGGTATGAATAAGGAATTTGGTTTTACAAGTAAAACTTGGGACTTACGGTTGTTGCGAACATGCATTTTGATAGAATCAGCAAACTAAATAGCAGTAAACGATAGGGAGTATGAGCAAATTAAACATCAGTTGAAGATAAAGGTTTTAGAAGGACTGACTTACATTAACATTTAACACATGCTTTATAATGCCCTTCACTTGTCAAGGGAAGGATAACTCAAGAATTTCAGGACACAATCTTCTTCATAAACATTGCATGTACTCTACATTTTGTAGAGAGTAATTATAGATATGATAATACTGGAAGGGATAGAGGATAATGAAGATAAGATGCAGATTGATGCTACATAATCAACTACCAATCCCTAGAAATACAAGTGTTACAGGACAAAATGTACTAACAAGAGCAATGGGCTACACTTCTGCACTGGCATTGTCTGTGTATTCAACTTTTTGGTAAGATTAAATATATATCTGATATTTTTTAGTAAATGGTGGGCGAGGGAGATAAGATGCAGAATGCTACACAATGAACCAATCTCTCTTCCCATAATATAAGTATTTTGAACACTGGTGTACTGTACAAAACGTTCTTATATTATGGGACGAAGGGAGTAGCTGTTAATGTAAGTATAGTGATAGACGACGTTCAGTCCTTACAAGAGGACTGGAGAGCTAAACCTCTTCAAAAGCATTGGGTTGATTCTAAATTTGTGTAAGAGTCCATACAGATCTTATAATGTCCACCAAATGGACGATAACGAGGCTAACATATGCAGTGATGCTACACAATCAACCAGCTATGAAAGTAAGTATGGTCATACAGGGCAAGAGGTACTCACAAGAGCAATGTAGTGTGCAATATAGTTGCGAGATTCTGTGATCCCTTGAGAATGAATGTTCTTCTGCAAAAAGTTTTCGTACAAGTGAGACGTTAAGGCACATGCAGAAATGTAGTTCAAATTGTGATGTGATATCATAGACAGTACCTTACGCTGCAGACGAGACCAATGTCTAACAAGATTATTCCAGTCAAAGTGATAAATGTAGCACCTGAGACTTTACAGAAATTTCGTTTAGAGGCTTGCCATCGAAGTGCGCTTGCCTCAGGTAGGAACGGTACTTCATCAACGAATGCTTTAAAAGTGCAACCAACCCTTGCTCGTCTTGACAATCCAGTTTGGTTCTTGCCTATTTAAAAGAATGAAATCTTGTGTCTTCTGTCAGAAGAAACATATGCAGTAATTACCATGAATAACATTAGTACATTACTTACGCATAATTTGTGGATGAAGATTGGAAATTGTTCTTTGTCTGTGGTATAATCTATCCATGAAGGAAAGATGCACACAAAGTTCCTGACAACAATATAAGCTTCGCCTTCTAAACTGGGAAGAAGTGGAACAGGAGTCCTATTTGCTACAATTGGGGCTCTCTCTCATTCGAAAAGGGATTTGGCAACTGGATTTGGTGTACTCTTTGCTGGAATGGGGGTTTTGTGTCGTAGAGGTGGTGCTATGTCAATTGGCATCATCATACTGTTTGCGGCAGTTGGGGTCTGCTGAGTTGGGGCATTAGAGATGGATAGTGTAGTAGGGCTAGAGTCTGCTAGAGTGGTGGTCGTGTTTTCTGGGTCTGGTGATATTGCAACTACACCTAATGGGATATTTGATTAATTAGGTGTCACTACATTTTCCAAATACTTTGTTCGTGCTCCTCCGTGATCAGTAATCACCCTCTTCCTTTTGAGCGTCTGATACACAATAACAACATTTGAATGGATAAATATGGTATGATGACAGATGGAATATGTACTGAAAATGGATAGGCAGGGCGTATTCACATACACAAAGTGTAAACTAAGCTAATGGCAGTGTAACAAAGTAGAAGCAATGGAAAGCATCAGTTACAAGATATGTGCGACCAATATAACCTTGGAAAGTTAGAGCAAGCACCTTGATGGGTGAATAAGATAGGGCATCTGCCTCTGACTCCTCCACTAGGGAGCTACATTGACTTAGGTCTCCCTCTAGCTTAGAATTGATGTTAGGATCATATTCTGATCATGGATTTGTAGGTGGAAAGCATTTGCATTGCATTGCATCCAGACTTGATTTCAGTCCCTTAATGCCAAGTTTGACAGCCATGGCATTGTTCTCCTTTATTCTTTTCATGCGCGCGAGCTCATAATCATTATGATGTTGTTTAGTATCCGAGATTCATGAAAACATAAAAGGTAGTCAGGTTATCTATGGAATGCATTGCGGATTCAACTTGAAGTGTGTCTCCCTATAAACCCCTTCATATGCCAAGTTCACCCCCAACCGTGCTGACCAGACCACACACAGAAATACAAACCTCTTATATCTCTATAATAGGCAGGCACACATTTCAAAACTGAAGTAGGAACATTAGATTCATATCAAATTCATATTTGAACAAATAAACTAAGGAATTATGATTGGCATAATGTTTACCTTCAAGGGTGGAGTACTGGTAGTGCAACACAAAGCAAGTAGGCAGATTTTATTCCATGTTAAAGCTCATAGTGTATGTAAAAGGTGGAAATGACACTTTCTTTATATACAATGCAGTGTTCATTGCCCACACATGATGGAAGAGACCACACAGAGAAATATTATTCACTCATGTCTGCGGTTCCAGTATTTTGTAACAGGGTGATCCACTCTAGAAGAATATTGACAACAAATATGACAAGGCAAGCATAGATGTAGTGAATCAATCATTACTTGTGAGCTTACTAGGACAAGTGTGCAGAATTGTAACTGTAGTAAGAGATCGTCCAAAATTTGAATAAAGAAGTTGGTCTAGCACTTATTGTTTGCTACTAATCAACGTGAATAATTGGATATCATATCGAATGAGTAAGAAGACAAGTAAAATTGTCAATAAACCTGGCTTGTAGTAGTAATCTGGGTTAATGTCACTATGACCAACAATCCAAAATGACTAGTATCTATTCCTAGGGCCGGAATTTTGAAACCCTGTGAACTTTACAGGTACTAAAGATTACTGAAATACATCTGAACCATTAAGTGTAGGTAGCACTCAGTACACAACAACCCTAATGACAGTCCTGCCTAATGAGTAATGAATCAATTAGAAAATGGGTGATGAGGAGTGGCTGCTGAGTGTTGAGGACGTATCTCAGGATAAATTGGGTTCACTTAGTGGCTGCTGCATGCCTGAGCCCTGAACGGACTGGGAAGCTAGGCACTTCGGTGCGCCCGGGCAGCGGTGACACTATTGGGCGAGCGGCTCCTAACCTCCTGTTAGTCCGGCGTCTCCTCCTAGAGTCATGCCGTCCGGGGACGGCAAGTCGCCAGCGAGGCAGGCGGCCCGGGGCGAGTAGAGATCGGAAGCACAACAGAACAGAGGGGAATTGAGGCCTGGGCCGACCCAAAATCCCAGGGTGGGACGCGGCCCACCGTGGGCACCCTATAGATACACCCGAGCAGCGTACATGCATTTTCAAAACTAAATTAGGAACATTTAGCTGACCAATTAAATGACTTTTTTTATATTATCAGATTATTATTTTAAAAAGTAAGCTTTTTTAGCTTGATGGGTGGAGCAGTGCTATTATGACACAAAGCACGTATGCTGATCATAAAAGGGGGAAACCCTAAGCATTTTTTAGCAAAAGAGGGTTTCCCTTCCGATTTCTATTAAAGAAACCACCACGGAACCAACATGATCAATTAAACCCTAAGCATGATCAATTAAACCCTATTATGACAGTGCCATGGCAGATTTAAAGCTGCAAACCGCAGAAATGCTATTTACCATCCGTTGTTTGCTTCGAACTAAGAAATAAATTCTAAGAGCTAAAAAGAAAGTATAGTAACCAAGTTCAATCAATTTTTGGTTAAGATAAAAAAGGTGAGCAGATATGAAGTACCACCTCTCTTGCATTGCCGTGTAGGCACCAGGAAATGCGATGGCTGTCGGTGGCGTTGAAGCAGATCTGCAATGGTAGACGGGTGCATGGGGGATAAGTCCCGTTGCGGTGGACGAGAAGGTTGTGTGAGCGGCCTCGGCAAAGAGGACGACGACGCTGATGAAGCGAGAGGACGCGATGCAAGGCTCCTGGTCCGTCGCCGTGGATGAGAAACAACCATCTTTAGCAGTGGATGATGCAGTCTTGGTAGGAGCTCCGGCATGGTGGAGGACGGTGGCGATGGATGGGGTGGAGGACGGCGGAGATGGATGGGGTGGCAGACGGAGGAGGCTGGTGTGGGGATGGTGTTCTAGCATGGACGGTGTATGAATGGGAAAATGGAGGGAGAGGTATGAGGAACCATGTTTTTGGGACACGCCTATCTGAAATATGGGAAAGTTACGAACTTAGCCCCCGTTTAAAATTTGGACGTCACGTCGGTTTGGGATAGCACGGTAATCTCGCATCTCCCCAATATTTGCCCAAAGCGATTTCGGACGACGAGAGGGTGTTTTGGAACCCACGGTTGGCGCCCACGGTGTATGAATGGGGCTGACAGGTAGGGCGGTTGTGTCACGTCTGAGTGAAGTTACGAACCTACCCCTATTGAAAATATTTGCCTACATCGATTTCGGCCGAGTCAAGTTTGTTTTGCCGCCCACCGTGTATGAATGGGGAAATGGAGGGAGAGACAGATGTCTTTCGGACGAGTTTGAATCAAATGTGTTTTGCTGCCCATGTTTGGCGCTCACCTATCGGAATGGGCTCAGAGGCGGTCGTGTCACATCTAGTTGAAGTTACTAACCTACCCCTATTGAGAGCCGTGGAAATCGGGCAGATGCATTGTCCATGTAAGGGGTGACAGTAATTGCCATCTCCCAAAAACTGGCTTTGGGCAGCCGACGTGGGAGTGGACATTTTGCCGCTTCTTTCGAATTTTGGGACAATAAGCATCCATGTTTACCCTGGCATCTAAATTCGAATCCATTCTGTATTCCTATACGAATCTTTATAAATCATTCTATGTGTTTTTATATATCTTAAAAAGCACGACAAAGATGTATTCCACTATCATATATGAATATGATATACGAAAGCCGATACTTGAATTCAGAAACTAGAATCTAGTTTAAGGTGAATTCGAATATTTGAAACCACTTTATGTCCATCTCAAGTGTCACACGCAGCATAATGTGTACTCCCATTTAGATATGTATACAAGCGATGTCTCAAGATTCAAAATACCAAGTCAATCAACCAATAATATACAAAACTAACAGACATATAAACACTTATAGAGTATATGGATCAATAATATCAACTAACATACATAAGCCAGACCGCTGTACTTTTTTTGCTAGAAGAGCATCCTTTTTTAGCGAAGCTAGTACATCATCTTGGCCCTTTCAGATGCATGCCACTTAAGGACCATTTATACTACTATTATTACTGAATTCACATTCAGCCCGATTGGCATATTTGTAGGTCTGGTACAACAATCAAAATGAAATGTCTCAGAGTCTTATCAATTAATACAGACTTGTGCTAAAAAAATTACAACCCTAAAAAACAAAAAAACAATTATTACATGATCTCCAAAACAAATGGTTTGATCGATTACACGGACAAACAACACAAAGGTTATTCAACGATGGAAAGAACATTTCACCCATGACTTACCAAGTGGGAATTTAATTTCCTTTTTTCCTTCAGGACCTTAACAATGCAGTCAGTCTCAGCTTGCTTCGTTTTGAAATCCACAAAATATTTAATCGTTGTGGGCTAACCTATTTTTCCATTAAAGTTAGCCAAATATCTCAACTCGGAGTTATAACAGCAAACTAGTTAAACAACCAAGGAATTAAAGAGTTTCAATTGGATGCTAAAAAGTAGTTATTAACATCATTGTAACCGGTTGCAGCAGCAAGGCAATTAAACAAACAAGTTTTGCAAAAGGTACCTGTAGTGGCATTGGAGTTTCTCTTGGATCCTGAAAAGTTGAGTAGCCAGTAACGTGATTAGAGCAACCGGTTGCAACAGCAAACCTATTACACAAATATATTTTTGAAAATATACCTGCTATGCAATTGGACTTCCAATTGGATCCTGAAAACTTGAAGTTAGTAAGATGATTACAACAACAAGTTACAACAGCAAACCATGTAAACAAGGAAGTTTCTGACAACATCCCTGTTGTGCCAACAGAGTTTCAGTTGGATCCTGCAAACTTGAATGTTAGCAATCATAAATAAAGTGTTGCAAGAGCCATAGGAAACTAACATCAAACTAGTAAAACTAATAAGTTTTGGCAAAGTATTAATTACACATGAACTAGTAAAACTAACAAGTTCTTGGCAACGTATTAAAGTAACAAGTTGGTACCGTTTACCAGCAACACAGACATCTGTAAATTTCTTTTGTGTAAGCAAAATGATTCAACCACACACACACACACACATTTAAACCTGACAGTTATCTATCTATGAACTTGCAAACATTTGTGTATGTATGTATATATAAGTTAAAAAGACAGTGTCCCTCATATAAACCTGATAGTTGTCTATCTATGAACATGCAAACATTTAACATTACTAGTGCTACAAGTGATAACAGCAAACCATTTAAACAAACAGGGTATCAGAACGTAAATTACACATGAATTCTGCTGCACCCTAGAAGTACATATGACCAGCTATCTACGTGCTTAAGTAGCTATTTAAGTTCAGGCAAACAGATAATTCTTAACAGTAGGTATCAAACACATAGATAGGCGCAGTCTATAATAGGATTAACAGGCTATGGAATTTTGTAATAAGTAGCAAAGTAAATTAAGCCAAGCAACATAATTGAACAATTTTGCAATAAGTGGCTAACTAAAATTCCGAGAAGCAGGTAACTGAACCTATGCTAGCTCTTTGTACAGGCACACTGCAACTTCTTTTTCGCTTACAAGGTTGTATGAAGGATTCCATGGCATCAATGGCTTAGATACGCAGTCCCAGTACTTCTTTCTTCCCACACTGCATTGGTAAGTCCAATGGTTAATCTGATAAGATGGTGCGTCCCACACATCACACTGGCTTTTACTGCACATTTCATTCGATTACATTTGGCATATCGAGATCTAAGCAATCTACAATAGGATGAAAAGACTGGCATCCTTCACATTATTGGAAAACTCAGTTCATAGAAAAAAGCAATTCAACCATTCTGTGGGTAAATCAAAAGCGCCACTAGAAAATTTTCACTACCCCAATCATACACGCAAAAAGGGGTGACGCTACCGTAGGGGCTGGTATGGGCGGCCAGAAAGTGTGCACCTAGTTTGAGTCGTCCAAGTTGGCCCAGGATAGTTTTGTTCGTCCCAACGCACGAGCAGGCAATGTAAAAAAATGAAGAAAAATGTTTCAATTTGGATGGGCCAATAACGTAAGTGCAAGGCAGGCCCTATAGCAGGCTCGCGGCCCAAACGAGCGCCTCCCATATCGATCGACAGCAGGAAAAATCCCATTTCGTTCGCTCCAGCCTCCAGTCTGGTTCGCTCCTAACCTAGCCGCCTTTAGACAGACCAACACAACACTTCTTCACACCCTCGTTGGATGTTGGTTGCCAGGATTTAAGCGAATGGAAGGACAAGAAGATGAAGATCCAACCCTAGGTGTAGCCTGCGTGGGAGGCAGCAGCGGCAACACGCGCATGGCATCGAGCTTGCGCAAACAGACAGTCGCAGCTTGCAAGAGTAGCATGTGCAACGAGCAGGTACATCACATCCCTGATTATATCTAATTCAACTGTTCAATTTCTGGCCAATAGTTAAACCTGACTGTGTTGTAAAATTGCTTGTATGTAGGGAATCTATGAGAAAATGAAACCAATTTCTGCTTATTTTATAACTCCCCCAATCAATACTGAACTGATTGAACCTGATGTATCTAATCAAGTTTCCGGTGCAAACATACAAGCTCATGTTGTTCTTGAGCCTGAAGTGTCTAATGGACAGACTGCTAATGAAGGATTTGATGCAAACATTTTACATGCTCCTGGTGATGAACATATAGTGTCTAATGAGGGATCCAATGCAAGCATTTTGCAAGCTCCCATTGAAGGATTTAGTGTCTAATGATGATCCGCTATGTTGATAGAGACATAGAGATTTGCAGGCATTGATGACAAGAAAATTATAGTACATTTTCATGGCTTGAGGAAACGTCGAGGCCATCTGCCAGAAAGTGTCCGTATCATGACAACATAGCATATATACTGTTCTAATCTATTGTTTGAAACTATTGGCATACTTGTGCGGGATAGATATATTGATATGCAGTTTGCACACTAGTTATAGGTGCAATTACACTTCGATATTTTCAGCCAGAGAACGAATTATTCAAGCAGGTAGAGACCATGTTAGTAGTCCTGTACACCATGTTGCATTGTTTGTTTTTTGGTGCTTACATCATTTAGTGTTTTATAATCTGGAACTACTTTGGATCATAAGCTGGTTTTCGAAGTGCATGTAGCTTCACATTTCTCAAGTTATGTTGATTTCCGGTGTGCAAGTGCCTTCGTATTTTTAAGTTAAAATTTCACCCCTGGTAACTTGAATTCGTGGATCTCGCCACTACACACAAATCATACACGCAGGCCAGTACGAATTAAATGAAATGCAGGGACTTACGCTAGCTCGTTGTACAGGTTCACTGCAGCTCTGCTTGCGCTTGGGATGTTCCATGTACAAGTCCATGTTACCACTTGCTTGGATGTGCAAGCCTTGTGCTCCTTGCATCCCCCTCTGCATTTTTGACACGGCGAATGGTTGATCAAATAAGAGGAGTCGACCTTGCTATTGTACCGGAGGACAGGTATTTACAAGGTTATACCGGTGTGCAGGATGTGTACCAGATCCCGTAGCACCGTCATGCTTCGCTAAAAAATGGTTTTGCTTGTTTCAGATGATATCTCCAGAAGAAATAAGAGTAAAAGTCAGAGTTGCATAGGAATGTAAGCTAAGAGACTAAGAGAGCAGTGAAAGGATATCCAAACATTGTTAGAGCTGTACACTAGGGAGTGATATGTGGAAACCTAGTTTAGGCCGGCACTTGGGCATGCTCGCCTAGCTAGAGTGCGGGTCACTTCAGAGCCGTTGAGGGTTATGCACTGTCGTTGGCTGGCCGCGCACGGATGCAGATCTTGAGTGGTAGCGGACCGCTACTATGCGGTGGACGAGACCGTTGGTGAAGCCCCAATGGCCTCGGGGGGCGGTGGTGCGACGATGTGCTTAGTGAAGTAGCCCCGATGAGGTGGGAGACAACGTTGGTGAAGCGAACTGCTACATCTTGAGCTTGCGTTGGTTTTCCTTGAAGAGGAAAGAGTGATGCAGCAATAGTAGCGTAAGTATTTCCCTCAGTTTTTGAGAACCAAGATATCAATCCAGTAGGAGGCTCCTCAAAAGTCCCACGCACCTACACAAACAAACAAAGAACTCGCAACCAACGCAATAAAGGGGTTGTCAATCCCTTCATGGCCACTTGCAAAAGTGAGATCTAATAAAGATAGTATGATAAGATAAACATATTTTTGGTATTCTATAATATAGATGCAAAAAAGTAAAGATGCAAATAAAAGTAAATTGGAAGCAAATATGATAAGAGATAGACCCAGGGGCCATAGGTTTCACTAGTGGCTCTCTCAAGATAGCATTAGTATTACGGTGGGTGAACAAATTACTGTCGAGCAATTGATAGAAAAGCGAATTATTATGAGATTATCTAGGCATGATCATGTATATAGGCATCACGTCCACCACAAGTAGACCGACTCCTGCCTGCATCTACTACTATTACTCCACACATCGACCGACTCCTGCCTGCATCTAGAGTATTAAGTTCATAAGAACAGAGTAACGCATTAAGCAAGATGACATGATGAAGAGGGATAAACTCAAGCAATATGATATAAACCCCATCTTTTTATCCTCGATGGCAACAATACAATACATGCCTTGCAACCCTTTCTGTCAATTGGTAAGGACACCGCAAGATTGAACCCAAAGCTAAGCACTTCTCCCATGGTAAGAAAGATCGATCTAGTAGGCCAAACCAAACTGATAATTCGAAGAGATTTGCAAAGATAACTCAATCATACATAAAAGAATTCAGAGAAGATTCAAATATTATTCATAGATAAACTTGATCATAAACCCACAATTCATCGGATCTCGATAAACACACCGCAAAAAGAGTTTACATCGAATAGATCTCCACAAGAGAGGGGGAGAACATTGTATTGAGATCCAAAAAGAGAGAAGAAGCCATCTAGCTAATAACTATGGACCCGTAGGTCTATGGTAAACTACTCACAACTCATCGGAGGGGCTATGGTGTTGATGTAGAATCCCTCTATGGTCGATTCCCCCTCTTCAGAGTTCCAGCGAAGGCTCCAAGATGGGATCTCGCGGACACAGAAGGTTACGGTGGTGGAAATTGTGTTTCGTTGGCTCCCTGGATGTTTTCGGGGTACGTAGGCTTATATAGGAGGAAGAAGTACGTCGGTGGACGCCCGAGGGGCCCACGAGACAGGGGGCGCGCCTTATAGGGGGGGCGCCCTCCTATCTCGTGGAGGCCTCGGCAGCTTCTTGACTTGCACTCCAAGTCCTCTAGATCACGTTCGTTCCAAAAATCACGCTCTCGAAGGTTTCATTCCGTTTGGACTCCGTTTGATATTCCTTTTCTTTGAAATACTGAAATAGGTAAAAAAAAACAGCAATACGGGCTGGGCCTCCGGTTAGTAGGTTAGTCCCAAAAATGATATAAATGTGTAAAATAAAGCCCATAAACATCTAAAAGGGGTAATATAATAGCATGGAACAGTCAAAAATTATAGATATGTTGGAGATGTATCAAGCATCCCCAAGCTTAATTCCTTCTCGTCCTCAAGTAGGTAAATGATAAAAAGAGAATTTTTGATGTGGAATGCTACCTAGCATAATTCTGAATGTAATTTTATTTATTGTGGCATGAATGTTCATATCCAAATGATACAAAATAAAAGTTCATATTAACATGAAAATGATGATACTTCAAGCATACTAATCAAAGTAATCATGTCTTCTCAAAATAACATGGCCAAAGAAAGTTATCCCTACAAAATCATATAGTCTGGCTGTTGCTCTATCTTCATCACACAAAGTATTTAATCATGCACAACCCCGATGACAAGCCAAGCAATTGTTTCATACTTTAATAATCTCAAACTCTTTCAACTTTCACGCAATACATGAGCGTGAGCCATGGACATAGCACTATATGTGGAGTAGAATGGTGGTTGTGGAGAAGACAAAAAAGAAGATAGTCCCACATCAACTAGGCGTATCAACGGGCTATGGAGATGCCCATTAATAGATATCAATGTGAGTGAGTAGGGATTGCCATGCAACCGATGCACTAGAGCTATAAATATATGAAAGCTCAACAAAAGAAACTAAGTGGGTGTGCATCCAACTTGCTTGCTCACGAAGACCTAGGGCACTTTGAGGAAGCCCATCATTGGAATATACAAGCCAAGTTCTATAATGAAAAATTCCCACTAGTATATGAAAGTGACAACATATGAGACTCTCTATCATGAAGATCATGGTGCTATTTTGAAGCACAAGCGTGGAAAAAGAGATAGTAGCATTGTCCCTTCTCTCTTTTCCTCTCTTTTTTTTCTTTTTTCCTATATTTTTTTCTTTTTTTTCTTTGGCCTTTCTTTTTTTTCTTTTTGGCCTTTCTTTTTTTTATTTTTTTCTTTTTTTTCTTTTTGTAAAGTCTGAAGTCTCATCCCGACTTGTGGGGGAATCATAGTCTTCATCATACTTTCCTCAGTAGGACAATGCTCTAATAACGGAGATCATCACACTTTTATGGATTTACAACTTCAAGAATTACAACTCAAAGCTACATCAAGATATGACTCTATATGAATGCCTCCGGTGGTGTACCGGGATATGCAATGAAACAAGAGTGACATGTATGAAAATTATGAAGGTGGCCTTGCCACAAATACAATGTCAACTACATGATCATGCAAAGAGCAATATGACAAAAGTAATGCGTGTCATATGAACGGAACGGTGGAAAGTTACATGGCAATATATCTCGGAATGGCTATGGAAATGCCATAATAGGTAGGTATGGTGGCTGTTTTGAGGAAGGGATATGGTAGGTGTATGGTACCGGCGAGAGTTGCACGGCACAAGAGAGGCTAGCAATGATGGAAGGGTGAAAGGGTGCATATAATCCATGGACTCAACATTAGTCAAAAGAACTCATGTACTTGTTGCAAAAATTTAGACGTCATCAAAAACCAAAGCACTACGCGCATGCTCCTAGGGGGATAGATTGGTAGGAAAAGACCATCGCTCATCCCCGACCGCCACTCATAAGGAAGATAATCAATAAATAAAATTGTGCTCCAACTTCATCACAAAGCGGTTCACCATACGTGCATGCTATGGGAATCACAACCCACAACACAAGTATTTTTCATAATCACCTCAACCAGCATGACTCTAATATCACTACCTCCATATCTCAAAACAATTATCAAGCATCATATTGATCATAGCATCCAATTCTTTTCTATGATAGTTATTATTATACCCAACTTGGATGCTCATCATTCTAGGACCAACTTTGTAACCATAGCAAATACCATGCTGTTCTAAAAGACTCTCAAAAATATATAAGTGAAGCATGAGAGACTAGCAATTTCTTCAAAATTAAGACACGACCGTGCTCTAAAAGATATAAGTGAAGCACTAGAGCAAAAACTATCAAGCTCAAAAGATATAAGTGAAGCACATAGAGTATTCTAGCAAATCCTAATCAAGTAGGCTTCTCCCAAAAGGTGTGTACAGCAAGGATGATTGTGGTAAACTAAAAAGCAAAGACTAATATAATACACGACGCTCCAAGCAAAACACATATCATGTGGCGAATAAAAATATAGCTCCAAGTAAAGTTACCAATGAACGGAGACGAAAGAGGGGATGCCTTCCCGGGGCATCCCCAAGCTTAGGATTTTGGCTATCCTTGAATATCTTGGGGTGCCTTGGGCATCCCCAAGCTTAGGCTCTTGCCACCCTTTATTCCATAGTCCATAAAAGCTTTACCCAAAACTTGAAAACTTCACAACACAAAACTCAACAGGAAATCTTATAAGCTCCGTTAGTGAAAGAAAACAAAACCGCCACATAAGGTACTGTAATGAACTCATTCTTTATTTATTTTGGTGTTAAACCTAATGTATTCCGACTTCTCTATGGTTTATAAACTATTTTACTAGCCATAGATGCATCAAAATAAGCAAACAACACACGAAAAACAGAATCTGTCAAAAACAGAACAGTCTGTAGCAATCTGTAACTAACGCAAACTTCTAGAACTCTAAAAATCCTACCAAAATAGGAAGTCCTGGACAATTTGTTTATTTATCAGCATCAAGAAGAATAAACGCAAAATCACGTTTCTTTGATTTAACAAAACTAAATTCATGTGCGCAAAGTTTCTGTTTTTCAGCAGAATCAAATTAACTATCATCATAGGTTATCCTATAGGTTCTACTTGGCAGAAACACTAATTAAAAGATAAAAACACACCTAAACAGGAGGTAGATGCAACATTTATTACTAAACAGGAACAAAAACAAAAAACACAAAGAAAATTGGGTTGCCTCCCAACTAGCGCTATCGTTTAACGCCCCTAGCTAGGCATAAACGAAGATAGATCTAGCGAGTGCCATCTTTGGCACTAAATTCATAAGTAGCCCGCATGATAGATTCATAAGGTAATTTGACTTTCTTTCTTGGAAAGTGCTCCATGCCTTTCTTTAATGGAAATTGGAATCTAATGTTCCCTTTCTTCATATCAATAATCGCGCCAATCGTTCTAAGGGAAGGTCTACCAAGAATAATAGGACAAGAAAGATTTCAATCTATATCAAGAACGATAAAATCTACGGGCACCAAATTTCTATTTGCAACAATGAGAACATCATTGATCCTTCCCATTGGCTTTTTAATGGTGGAATCCGCAAGGTGCAAATTTAAAGAGCAATCATCAAGATCATGGAAACCTAGAATATCACATAAAGTTTTCGGAATCGTGGAAACATTAGCACCCAAATCACACGAAGCAAAACACTCATGATCTTTAATTCTAATCTTTATAGTAGGTTCCCACTCATCATTAAGTTTTCTAGGTATAGAAACTTCCAAATTAAGTTTTTCATCATAAGATTGCATCAAGGCATCAACAATATGTTTGGTAAAAGCTTTATTTTGACTATAAGCATGAGGAGAATTAACAACGGATTGCAACAAGGATGTACAACCTTCTAAAGAACAATTATTATAATCAAATTCCTTGAAATCCGTGATAGTGGGTTCAATGCTATTTAAAGTTGTGACCTCTCCAATCCCACTTTACCAAATTTAGCATCAAGATCTAAAAACTCCGAATTCTTGGGACGCCTTCTAGGCAAAGTTGATTCATCATCAGTCCCATAATTATCAAGATTCATATTGCAAAACATAGATCTAATAGGAGACACATCAATAACTTTAAGATCCTCATCATTATTTTCATGGAAACTAGAAGAACACGCTTTTATAAAGCAATCTTTCTTTGCATGCAATCTAGCGGTTCTTTCCTTGCACTCATCAATGGAAATTCTCATTGCTTTGAGAGACTCATTGATATCATGCTTAGGAGAATAAGATCTAAGTTTAAGAGAATCAACATCAAGCGAAAGTCTATCAACGTTCCTAGCCAAATCATCAACTTTGAGCAATTTTTCTTCAAGCAAAGCATTAACATTCTTTTGAGAAATCATAAATTCTTTCACACTATTCTCAAATCAGAGGGCATCTTATTAAAATTACCATAAGAATTATTGTAGGAATTTCCATAATTATTAGAGGAATTACTAGGGAACGGTCTAGCGTTAAAGTTTCCTCTGTAAGCATTGTTTCCAAAACTATTCCTAGCAACAAAATTCACATCCATAGATTCATTGTTATTCTCAATCAAAGAAGACAAAGGCATATCATTGGGATCAAGAGGAGTATTTTTAGTAGCAAATAATTTCATAAGTTCATCCATCTTTCCACTCAAAACATTAATTTCTTCTATAGCATGCACTTTTTTACTAGGAGATCTTTCGGTGTGCCATTGAGAATAACTAGCCATAATATTATCAAGAAGTTTTGTAGCATCTCCTAACGTCATTTCCAAAATGTGCCTCCCGCGGCCGAATCTAAGAGATTTCTAGAAGCAAAGTTCAAACCGGCATAAAAATATTGTATGACCATCCATAAATTCAAACCATGAGTAGGGCAATTGCGAAGCATCAATTTCATTCTTTCCCAAGATTGGGCAACATGCTCATGATAAAGTTGTTTAAAATTCATGATATCGTTCCTAAGAGTGATAATCTTAGCGGGAGGAAAATACTTAGAGATAAAAGCATCTTTGCACTTGTTCCAAGAATCAATACTATTTTTAGGCAAAGACGAAAACCAAACTTTAGCACAGTCTCTAAGTGAAAACGGAAATAACTACAATTTGACAATATTGTTATCTGTATCTTTCTTCTTTTGCATATCACATAAATCAACAAAGTTGTTTGGATGAGTAGCGGCATCTTCACTAGGAAGGCCGACGAATTGATCTTTCAAAACAAGATTCAGCAAAGTAGTATTGATTTCACAAGACTCAACATCATTAAGAGGAGCAATCGGAGTGCTGAGGAAATCATTATTATTGGTATTCAAGAAATCACACAATTTGGTATTATCTTGCGCCATGGCAACAAGTAATCCAACACACAAGCAAGCAGAAAAATGGCAAGCGAAAGAGAGAGGAGGAGATTGGGAAAGAGAGGGCGAATAAAACGGCAAGGGTGAAGTGGGGGGGGAGGAAAACGAGAGGCAAATGGCAAATAATGTAAATATGAGGGAGATGGGTTTGTGATGGGTACTTGGTATGTCTTGACTTGAGCGAAGACCTCCTCAGCAACGGCGCCAAAAATCCTTCTTACTACGTCTTGAGCTTGCGTTGGTTTTCCTTGAAGAGGAAAGGGTGATGAAGCAATAGTAGCGTAAGTATTTCCCTCAGTTTTTGAGAACCAAGGTATCAATCCAGTAGGAGGCTCCTCAAAAGTCCCACGCACCTACACAAACAAACAAAGAACTCGCAACCAACGCAATAAAGGGGTTGTCAATCCCTTCACGGCCACTTGCGAAAGTGAGATCTAATAAATATAGTATGATAAGATAAATATATTTTTGGTATTTTATAATATAGATGCAAAAAAGTAAAGATGCAAATAAAAGTAAATTGGAAGCAAATATGATAAGAGATAGACCCAGGGGCCATAGGTTTCACTAGTGGCTTCTCTCAAGATAGCATAAGTATTACGGTGGGTGAACAAATTACTGTCGAGCAATTGATATAAAAGCGAATAATTATGAGATTATCTAGGCATCATCATGTGTATGGCATCACGTCCGCAACAAGTAGACCGACTCCTGCCTGCATCTACTACTATCACTCCACACATCGACCGACTCCTGCCTGCATCTAGAGTACTAAGTTCATAAGAATAGAGTAACACATTAAGCAAGATGACATGATGAAGAGGGATAAACTCAAGCAATATGATATAAACCCCATCTTTTTATCCTCGATGGCAACAATACAATACGTGCCTTGCAACCCTTTCTGTCACTGGGTAAGGACACCGCAAGATTGAACCCAAAGCTAAGCACTTCTCCCATGGAAAGAAAGATCAATCTAGTAGGACAAACCAAACTGATAATTCGAAGAGACTTGCAAAGATTACTCAATCATACATAAAAGAATTCAGAGAAGATTCAAATATTATTCATAGATAAACTTGATCATAAACCCACAATTCATCGGATCTCGACAAACACACCGCAAAAAGAGTTTACATCGAATAGATCTCCACAAGAGAGGGGGAGAACATTGTATTGAGATCCAAAACAGGATAAGAAGCCATCTAGCTAATAACTATGGACCCGTAGGTCTGTGGTAAACTACTCACAACTCATCAGAGGGGCTATGGTGTTGATGTAGAAGCCCTCCATGGTCGATTCCCCCTCCGGCAGAGTGCCAGCGAAGGCTCCAAGATGGGATCTCGCGGATACAGAAGGTTACGGTGGTGGAACTTGTGTTTTGTTGGCTCCCTGGATGTTTTCGGGGTACGTAGGCTTATATAGGAGGAAGAAGTACGCCGGTGGACGCCCCAGGGGCCCACGAGACAGGGGGCGCACCCTATAGGGGGGGCGCCCTCCTATCTCATGGAGGCCTCGGCAGCTTCTTGACTTGCACTCCAAGTCCTCTGGATCACGTTCGTTCCAAAAATCACGCTCCCGAAGGTTTCATTCCGTTTGGACTCCGTTTGATATTCCTTTTCTTCGAAATACTGAAATAGGCAAAAAAACAGCAATACGGGCTGGGTCTCCGGTTAGTACGTTAGTCACAAAAATGATATAAATGTGTAAAATAAAGCCCATAAACATCCAAACGGGGTAATATAATAGAATAGAACAATCAAAAATTATAGATACGTTGGCGACGTATCACGCACCTGATGCGGTGGAAGTTGGTGTCTGTGAGGCACGTCGGCTGTGGTGGCCGACGTTGTTGGTGGACCACCCGGTGCGGTGGACGAGGGCGTAGATGAGGTCGCTCCGGTCCGGTGTTGAAGCGCGAGCATCGTCTTCGTCGTCTTCGTCCGGCACAGAGGTGGGGGAAGAGACAAGATGAGGGGAGATTCGAACTTTGCTTGGGTTGGCAGCAAATTAGGGATTTGAGTGCTCTGGGCGCGGATGACGACTGTGGAGAAGGGAGATTTTGCAGGGCTAGAATTGGGGCCGCTAGATATTTCAATCCAAAACATAGAAGGGAGGGAGGGGTGGGTGGCTGGGTGCTAGCATCCGTACGACACACGCGACCACCACGACATGACCCTTGTCTGCCTAGTGCGCCTACATTTGAGAGTGCAAACGAATCTTCTTCCATTTGCAAACGAATCTGTATGTATTAGCATGCCCGTGTTTTCCTTGCAAATAATTAGTCATTCGAAACGAGATACTATAAATTAAATAATGAGGAGTTATTTGAATTAGAGTGTGTGTCACATAGCGATCTCAAATTCTAACATGGATTTTGCATTTCACGGTATCCACGCTACTTTTTAAATACACAAATTCATATGTGTATGATGAACACCGTGGTAGTGAGAAAACTTTGGATGGATTCAAACATATGACCTACAAAATAGCACAACAATCGAGCCAATTTCAACTTTTCCAAACCTAGTATGGCACGAATTCGAAATAATTACGGAAGCCATATGCATGGTCCTCAATTTAAATCTTACAATGTACACAAAATTGAAACGTTGATATTAAGTGTCGTACTATCTACATTATTTTGTTTTTATCCCCCCCGGCACACACGTTACATACTTCCTATATAAATCAATCTTCCTCTCCTAACCACCTTAGGAAGCTATCGGTTCCCGACACATGTTTATTCTTTCTCTCCATGTATTGATCTCGAACTCTCTCAACTGCACAACCCCCTTTTTCCACTATGTTACCAGATGTATCTACCTCACACACACCCGCCATTGCACTCCATGCCGAGCTCTCTCTCTCTCCTTCCCACCCTCTCTTGCTAGAAACATGCATTGCCTATGCAGATGCCTCCTCTCGTGCGCACGCACGCACACACGTTGTCTATCTATGTCACTCTCTCGAGACGGTCTCACTCTTTCTTCTGCACGGCAGGCCACACTCGCTCAATCTCGCTCTCTATATCTATGTCTCAATTAACCTTGCTTTCTTTCACACACAAATGATATATCTCCCTATCCTGGCCTCAATCGACACACTCTATACTCTCTCACGCAGAGTGTCTATCTAGGTCAGTCCATCCAAGCTGCTCCCACTCTTTCGACATCATGGCGGGCCACGCTCGCTCAATCTCTCTCGCCCCCCTCTCTCTTTCTCTCTCTCTCTGTATGTATTTGTTGACCTTGCTCTTTATCAGACACAAACGATATATCTCCATGTTTGAGCCCAATTTTACATATTCATATTGTATACTCTCTCATGCACATTGTCTATCTAGGTCACTCTCTCCAACCCGTTTCACTCTTTTGATCGCACGACTACCCACACTCGCTCAATCTCTCTACCTATATATATAATCGATTGACCTTGCTTCCTCCCCCACACACAATATATCTACATGTCTGTGACTAGCTAATCTCTCAAGCTCTATCTTACATCCGTCACCCTTCCAAAAAGCTCAATCGAACAATATCTCTCCAGAGCATATATATCTTTTCAACGAATGCCAGACCACACTCACTTTGTCTCTATATGTATTTGTCTCTCGGTTGACCTCGCTTTCTCACGTCGTATCTTCCACACATTGAAGCTACCTCTCCATCCCTCGCAAAGCCGGAGCTATTTACAAAGTGAGGGGGACTCCAACCTTGGATTAATTTGTGAAGGCATTTATTCCGGTGGGTTTAGATTATATTTTCGTAGCATTCGGCGCACAACTACTTCAAACACCGTTGCAACCCCCGCACCTCCCCCTATTGATTTCCCCCTGCCTCGGTCATCGCTCTCTCGCACGTCCTTTCTCCCCTTCAACGTTGCACCATGGTATTTTTGCAAAAAAATTGTTATTCTCTTTACTTATTACTCCCTCCGTCCGAAAATACTTATCATCAAAATGGATAAAAATAGATGTATCTAGAACTAAAATACGTCTAGATACATCTCCTTTTATCCATTTTGATGATAAGTATTTCTGGACGGAGGGAGTACAAATTAGCTACAAATCTACACACCGATAGTCCACTTGTAATGGAACCCACAAATTAAAGTGCTACAAACTACACACAGAGGGGCCCACCTGTCATGGAACAAATTTGGACCCTCATATAAATTAAAAATTAAAAAGAACGAGGATCGAACATGCGACCACGGCCTTCAAGCCGCACATCAATAGGCAACATAGTACGGCAACATTTGTTGTACCCCCCTCTGTTGATATAATGTTGTTATATTACCACAACCTATTTAATGGATAAAATGTTTTAATATTTTTTTAGTACATTAGTGGGACCGGCTCATTAGGACGTACTATTCGCCTTCACTTACTGGTGGGTTCCATGTCTGCTCTCTCTCTCTCTCTCTCCTTCCCTTCTACGTTAAGACGCACTGGCAAACACGAAGAACTCGCGGGCGATGCTGCTGTTGACCATCTCTGGACGCGTTCACAAGTTACGACACCAGTTTCACGTACTAGTAGTACAAGTCAGTGTGTACATGCAATGCACGTTAATTTGGAATTGACTTGCCTAAGAAAATATTTGGAATTGACGTGGTATTTAATATGAAATGCTTGCGATTAGAAGGAATACATGTGGCATGATGACATTTTATATTTAACTTGATATGGCTCTAGCAGAACATTCAATCAATCAAACCATAGATTTCATTCAGTCTGACTCCGACTTTACATTCATACAACGATCGATCTAAAATAAATGAAAATGATAATCAGTCGGATTTTAAGCATGGCAATCCGAACGTTTTTCATGAAAAATTTAGATTATGCGGCGGTAGTGGGGGCGTCTTGTGGTGGGAAGCGGCTCCTCTGCTGTGCTCTGTGTGTCGTCGGGCCACTGACCGACGGTGACAGTGACGGTGGTGTCTTGCGTCGTTGTTGGCGTACTCCTGGACGTTGGCCCTAGCTTCAAGGAAGGTCAAAATGTTTTGAACTTCAGTCTCCAGGAGCGAGTCGACTGGCGGGGGGAGGCAAAAGGCGTTGGTGCAAGGAAGCGGTCGACGACGGCCGTCCATGCCGCTGGTAGGGGCACTGGCACCTGCGCAAGGATAGGCACTGGCAACAGCGCGGCGGAGACATTCGTGTGCACGGGCACCGGCCCGGGTGCGCGCGTTAGTGCACGCGCAGGCGCATGTGCTGGCAGGTGCACAGACGTGTGAAAGTTGGCGGGGACCTTGTGGAACCCCGTGGCATCATGCTTGGCGACCATTTGCGGCTCCCGGCCCATCAATGCCATGGAGATGGGAGCTGCCACAGTTGGGGCGACGGGAGCGGGGACAGGCGCGGCGTCTTCCCGCAAGGCCAGTTCAAGCTCGTCCTGAAGAGGGGTGTCTTCCTCAAGAAACTGGAAGACTAAGGGCAGACCATCGTGATGCAGCATGGCATACAGTTAGGTCAGGTTGGTTGGAGGTAGATGACGGGAGAATCGGAGAGAAAGAGAGAAGATTGTAGCGATTCCGAGTAGTGCGGGGGTGATTTTAAAATGCGGCACTAGCGCCATTAAAAGTGGGGGCAGTTGAGACGAAGGTGGGCGGCGGAGCCTGGTCAAAGGGCTCGGCTCCCGGTGAGCCTGCGCAGCGGCCTGCTCGCACACCTCCCGGTCAGCCGGCGCAACGGTTTGCTCACACGCCCCCCGTCGACTCACACGCTTGCTCAGACGGCACCTACCGATGAGAAGCGGGACTCGTGGCGGCACGTAAACGCCCACGGTTTGAATAGTGAAAGCCTTCACCTTAACGTGACAGGTCTTTTGTTCCAAAATACCTTGGCTCTTCATTTGTGTGACTTCTCATAAGCAGCTTGTCTCAAATTGAACACAAAAAATGCGACAACATATTTGTGCTATATCACGAGGCCATGCTCAGTTTCATGAATTTCGGGTCACTTTTGGATTTTCTGAAATTTAAAATCCAGGATTCGAAACAATATCATACCTGCATCATGCAATAAATTTTCACGCGATACATCTTTAAAGTTGTAGATGTTAATATTTCTTAAGAAAGGATTTGGTCAAACATTTTGCTTTGTTAGACTTCAGACAAGTTGTATGCAGAGTAAAAGGATAATCCATCCGTACCAGTGCATTGCCTGATCTATTAACTCAAGTACTAGGCATGAACAAACGGGGCTCAGTTCTGTGCTCATCCTGGTGTAGTACTCCTAAGTACTACTAGGCAATGGAGTTGATGTCTGACCGTGGGTACTGGCGACCGAGGGAATTGAACCGTGCTCGGCACGGTAGGTAACATTGTTTAGTTACTAAAGCATCTCTCCATTGAATCGGTAGTCATTATGGACCGGGGACATGAGGGGAATTTCCTAGGGCTGGAATTCTGGCCACCAGATATTTCGATTCAAAACGCGGAGGCTCGACTGGTTGGGGTTGGCTAATGTGCGTACCACGCACGCCACCAGAAGGACACGAGCCTGGGTATTGTTTTTCTAAGGATCAACACGACCCGGGTCTGGCTGGTACGCCGTTGGGTACTACTCCTACCATTCGAGAATATGAAAGGAATCTTTTAAATTGCCGAACGAATCTATATGTATTACAATGCATGTATTTTCCTTGCAAATAGTAATCTCAATGTGGTAATTGATTTATGACAAGTTCTTGAATTAGAGTGAGTTTGTGATATAGTGATCTCAACGTGGATTTCACATTTCATGGTATACCTAGTAAGTTTTTCATTGCAAATTCAAATTTAAAAGATGAACGTTATGGTGGTGAGAAAACTTTGTATGTATCAAGCATATGACGACACACACACACACACACACACACACACACGAATACAACAACAAACCAGTAAGTATAGTTCATCTATTTTTCCAAACCATGCATGTATGACACGGATTCAAAAATACTCCCTCTGTTCCTCAAAATTTGTCTTTTAGAGATTTCAACAAGTGACTACATACAGAGCAAAATGAGTGAATCTACACTCTAAAATATGTCTATATACATCCGTATGTGGCAGTGCATTTCAAATCTCTAAAAAGACTAACATTTAGGAACAGAGGGAGTAAAATGTAACACATGCATGATCTTCAATTCAATATTTAAAATGAACATGAAACTGAAACATGAATACTAAGTCTAGTATTACATGCATGCAAATGTTGTGTTTAGGCGGAGCTATGTAGATTGTCATGGGTTAATCCCTCGACCTTAGATAAAAATTTGAAGCTCTATTTAGGATTGTTTAGATTATATTTTCAAACATTATATTTGTTCACACCCTCCCAAACACTGATTGGTTGTGCACCCGCCCTCCCTGGGATAATATCATGTGCCTCCGCACCTTAGATGCTATATGCTGATACGAGTTGCTTGGTGCTTGTAGATCTAAGATATAGCAGCTCACATGATGCCTTAACATTTTTACAAGAAACCTTAATGAGTTTGAGAATTGCACACAATTTGTTCAAAAACTACTCAGATGCCCTTGGATCCCATATCCAACGACCTCGAAGCTCGAATCATCATAGCATCTAAGATGAAGGAGGACCTCATATTTTCTTGTATGTAAGAATATCAAGTGCTACCACACCTTAGATGCTTTGGTGATACAAGCTCTTCGGAGCCGTTGGATCTATGATCCAACAATTCCTTGGTGGTTCGAATGTTTTTTTGCATAAAAGCCCCCAAAGAGTTCGGCCACTGCTTACAAGCACAAAGACTGCTCAGATGCCATTGGATCTCAGATCGAACGACCTTGAAACTTGTATCACCGTAGCATCCAAGCTGCGGGAACCCCTGATGTTTTCTCGCACGGGAGAATATGAGGTGCTCCCGCACCATAGATTCTATGGTGATATGAGTTCCTGGAGATCTAACGGCTCACAGTAGGAGGTTTGAATGTTTTTGCAATGTACGCCTGAGAGAGTTTGGGAATTGCGCAGAAAGTACAAGTACTACGCATGCGGCATCTGATCATAGATCATACGACCTAGATGCTCGTATCACCATAGCAGCTAATTAAGCTACGGGGAGCACCTAATGTGAGCAACTGGGAGCCGTTGGATCCAAGATGCAGCGACACACACGAGGCGTGCATGTTTTATTTGCAAAAAAAACTTTGGAGAGTTTGGAAGTTGTGCATAATTACAAAGACTACTCCCAAGCCATTGGATCTCAGTTCGAGCAATGTAAAAACTCGTATCACCATAGCATCTAAGATGTGGGGTGGATGTGATATTCTATGCCGCTGTCATTTTTGTTCCTAAACTTGCAAAACAAGTGTAACTCGTGCCATTACTTGTCTAACCGTGCAAAGTTTTTGTGCAAAAAAACCATCCTACAGTGAAATATCGGAACAACATGTGGGGGTCCCACTTGTCATTGATCAAATTTGGACCTAAAACTAACAAATCTGGAAGACAAGATTCGAACTAGCAACCTGAACTACAAAGCATAAGTCGATAGCCTGAAACAACAACGGTTGTTGGCTTTGTCCCATAATAACTTGATTTTATACAATATTACATTGAGTAGAGTAGAGGGAGTGGCTCGTCAACACGTGCTTGACCGTTGACTCACTTACTGGTGGGTCCCATGTCTGCGATCTCTCTCTCCTCTCCATCGTCTCCTTTAGACGCACGGGCACACACGAAGAGCGGTGCGAGCTTGCCGTGGTTTTATTATAACTAAAAAAGCTTGGAAAATAGAGGAATCGCCTAGAACAAGAGACGTTGTGGCTGGTCGAGACGGAGCTAACCACACCTATCCTCCGTGCCACGTTTGCATGATGAAGCTGTGTGGCTAGTGGTGTGTTTTTAACAGACTGGCTGGGTCCCGAGGTCAAACCATAGGTAGTACGTCTGGTACAGTATATTTTTACACACATTTTTCCTCTGTGCCGAGACGAGGCACACCCTACCGCGTGGTTTCGGGGACCCCCCGGGTGGTGCACGCATATTTTCTTCCTTGCCGAGACGTGGGACGCCCTACCGTGCCTTTTCTGGGTCCTCCTCGGTCGTAGCTCCGAAGAAAGTAAATGAGTCGTCAAATCACAAAAGACCACCTTTCCCACCGAGTACACCAGTGAAGCACGGTGGCTAGCTAGTTGGGCTAGTGCGACCGATTAGCTAGGCCACCGCCACATTTGTTTTGTCACCCTTTTTTATCTCCTTGGCGGCTGGTAAATTTAAATATCCACTGCGACGTTGCTCTGGTCTTTGGGTGCGACAGGCGTGTCAGGATTTTTAGTTTTTGATTGACATGAGTAGGAATGGAAGCTATTATCACGATGACTCCGCCTATAAAACCCACTACTCCCTGATGTGAAAAGTCATCGACTGATGTTTTCCCATGGTGAAAACAAAAAGATTCACCCCGCTCCTCGGCTGCTCCCTCCGCCTTTCCGTAGATTGCATTGCCTTTCAGCCATTTCGCCCCCTTTGCTTCCTCTCCCCATTGCTTCTACCTGGTTCCATGGCGGCGCACCAGATCACGGACTCTGAGGTGAGGCATCTGACACAGGAGCTCCAGGCCAAGGATGCGGAGCTTAGGGCCAAGGATGTGGAGCTTTGTGAGCTCAAGGAGGAGAGGAGTGGCATGATTCTCCTTTATGTGCGGGAGTTCATGGAGCTTCAAATGCGGCAAGCATCCACCAGAAAGATGCTCGGGGCATCAGCGGTGTTGCTACAGAAAGCGGGAGATACGATAGGCAATCAGGCGAGCTGGCTGGAGCGCGTGCAGGCTGATCGCGACGAGGTCCAGAATCGCCTCGGCCACTTGGTGGACCATGTTGCCACACACGTGTTGCGGCTGCGTGATGCCTATCGTCGTGCCAGCACGACCATGCGATCGTCGGGCTAAACCCATTTGACCACCCCGTCGACTTCAACGAGCTACGGCTTCCTGATCTGGTCTCCTTATTCACCTATATCTCTAAGGAGTTGAGCTGTCTCCGCGCGATGGTGGGGGCTAAGCTAGACAAGGAGGGGTTGCGGATTGCCTTCGCCGTTGCCAGGAAAATCCTCTCAGGGCTCCGTCACCAGAATCCATTCGTGCCATTGGGCGCCGTCGTTGACGAGCTGGCACCTGTCGACCGGGAGCAGACTCTGCGGGCGGTGGCACCCTGCACCACCAACGTCGTGCACCTCGAGAAGCAGAGGGACTTCAGTGGTGTTTAGGCGTCCTCTGCATGGGCATGTCCATGTCTCGACGAAACATGACCATTGGATCAAACTCAGATGATGCAGATCAGTCACTGTAGCAAAAAGCATGTGGTTGTGTTTGGTTGCATTCTCATCTCAATATAGTTGTTCCCTCTTCGTCCATGCTCATCCAAGCACCCCTCTTCATGCATGCTCCTAGTGTATTTGTGTTAACCTACTAGTGTGGACTCATGCACCCTGCACATGCCTAGTAGTAGGAGCACTGTGTAAATTCAAGTGGCTGCCATGTAGACTACCCCGATCGAAGCGCCGCAGTAATGCCCAATGTGTCGTCAAATCACAAAGCCCCCACCTTTCCGGCAGTAAGTTGGATGGACAAAGCAACCATCATTTCACTCTTCTTCCTCAGCTTCCTCTCTTTAAGAAAATCCCAACTCACACTCGCTTCTCCCTCCTCATTTCTTCAAGAATACCCCGACTTGCTTCTGCCATTGTTCTTCTCTCCCAAAGAAGGAACGGTGAGTGCATCAATGGTGTTGATTCTGGCCAAGGCCTGGTCTCGCAACCCCGAAAATGATCCTATAACTCCCTCTCTGTTCTTCTTCTGTGTTTGTGATTATGGTTTCTTTTCTTTTATTTCTTGGCATTTTCTTGATGGACCCTGGAGAACTGCCGAAATGATGTCTATGGCTATGGCAAAAACTGTGGCTCTGGCGAAAACCGTCGAGGCTCAGGGTACAAAGAAGCGCAAGCACCCTGTCGAGACTACCGCAGACAAGCTCAAGGCCATTGACCTGTCCAAGCCCCCCTCGATCTCTCCGGGGTCCCTCATTAAGCAAGTCCAGGTAATATCTTTTCTTGACGATCTCTTTCTCGATCTTGATCGTGATTTTTTTATCTAACACGCAGTACTAGTACTAGTAGTACAACTTTCTGGGTGATCTTGCATGTGATTTTTGTGTGCCAAATGATGGTTCTAAATTCCTCTTTTGACCAAAACATGCGAGAGGTTGACACTGATTTCTTCTAGATTACTTTCAACAACTTTATGAACATCAATGCTACCTTTGAAGAGAGTATATTAGCCTCAGTAAATTGTGTTGTGGATATTGCAAGTAATCCCTCTACTCTCATGCCTTTGAAAACATGTTATAGTGTCTTTGTTCACTCATTTCTATGCGTATATGTAGTCTTACATGCAGTAAAACATTGAAAATCATCTTATATTTCTGAACGGAGGTAGTAATAAAATATTTGGTTTCTGTTTGAATTAGAACCAGGTCTGCAGTGGAGATGAAGTTCTCAAAGTCATGCCGTGTGAACTGGAAGATCTGAGGATGAGTTGTACTGCTAAACTATCCAGCTGTTGTGTCCTTGTCACCACGTGTCCTGGACTAGTGTTTTCCAGTAGCATTGTTGTCAGGCGTGTTCTCGAGGGTGTACTTGACCACAACAATTTGCTAGCTATGCCTCCAATTATGAAGGGTGTGGTTCTTGTAAAGCTTCCCGACAAATCTGATGCGGACTATCTTCATCGTCATGTTTATGAGTGGAAACAGCACTCTGTTAGGTTCTCCAAGGTTGATGAGATGGTGATGGTGCTGGTAGACATCTCTCGCGAAGTCCATGGCCTAGTCAGTTATGCGGGGCACATCCCATAGGTCGGTGGCAAGAAATAGTCTGCAGAGTTTAATTAGTGCAACTTTACTTGTCTGTAGTAAGTACTATTGTTCAGTACTTGATTTGTGTGTGTGAACCTTGTATTGTTTAGTACTGCCGCTTTTGTTGTCTGCTGAGTCCTGAGAATAGTCTATAATGTCTGTCAACTCAGTTCAGTCCGTATATTTTGAAGTTTCTAGATCATCTTTTTTGTGAGGACGGTTTATCAATTATGGTTACACTCCAATATTTGTATGCATTGCAGGGTTTATCGCACCCATCGGGATTTCCAGTCCCATGGATGTTCGGTCCATACAATTTGTCAGGACCTTTGGACTATCCTGCTTGTGGGAGTAAGCGAGCGCCCTGCATGCCACATGTAATTGGACGATCAATCTTCTGTTTACAACTTGAACATAGTGATTTCCTGGTAAGGATTCACTCGTGCACATCAAGTAAATCTTATTGATTTAATGTCATGTTTTCTTACTTTTGCTGCAATTTTATGATGCAGGTTTTGCCATGTGACATTCGTCACAGAATAAACCGTTTGGTTTGCTCTATGATGGTTATGTTTGCAGGTTTCACTTCTTATGCTGTGTCAGTAACAAAGGCATTGTCCATCACTTATATTACTGGACACAATTGGATCAGTCTGTTGTCTGAGTACAATTTGAAGCCCTATCATGAACTACAGTTTGGTTTAACAAACACGCCACAATTTGTCCTTCTCGCGTTTAAAAGAAATAAAGAAAAAGACTGGATCAAGGTCACAGAGCCTTGTCAAATTAGAAAGCTGATCATAGCAAACCAGAGATGATTGCTGCTGTCTCGCAGATCGGTACGACCTTCAGCAACGGATCGAGCACCGACACCTTCTCCGATGGCACTTGCTCTAGCATTGATAGCGGCAGCAGCTCAGTCTGATCCACTTGAGGATTGGACACCGACCGCGTCATCGGATCAGGTTGATCTACCGAAGGATCGGGCATCGACACCGGCACCTGCTCCGACACCGGCACCACCTCCACAAGGAGCACCACCTCCGGCAGCAGCAGCGGCACTATCAGTCGCACGGGCATGGGCACCAGCAACGGCTCCGGCACCTACACCAACACTTGATGTTGCACTTGCATCTGCTCCGGCCTGTGCAGCGGCAACGGAACCAGCAGTTGCACCGGCAATAGACTGGGCTGCAGTTCGTACTTCACATACCAAAGTCCTTACAAAAATCGACATCTCCACCTTCTTGGTAAGCATTGGCCGCCCAAGTGTTTTGTTCTTTTTATTTCCATGTTGTTTCACATGATTCACTGTGTTGATCTAACTATTTTTTGTATGTCTTCTTGTTTGCAAACAGAGAATTCCTAGGGTAACAAGGGAGTCGTTCAACAATCCCGACGACCGTGGCCAAGTTTCTCTTGCCATGCACATCCTTGGTGTGAATGAACCGGCTCAATATACCGTAAGCACAAAGTATGGTCGCATGATGATTGATGCTAAAGGATGGTCAAGGTTGGAATCTAAATCAAATCTTGCGGTAGGGGATGATGTCAAAATAGAACTTTCTCGGCAAGGAGAGCCAGTCCAAATCAACTTTGAAATTCTTCAGTAGCGCCACGCAACTACCGAACTAATCTATCCTACGAGAGGTTTTGATGTAGTAATATGACATGGTGAAACAAGTGTCATGTGTGTATAAGTAGTACTACAGTATTATTTATCACGTAGGATATCGTTGATAGAATTGCAAATCTGATGGCTGGTTAGGAACTGTCATTCGATTTCATTCTAATAGCTGTTGTGCTTTATTCAATTTTCTGTATTCGCCTTACGACGACATCTAAAACCTGCGTCGTACCGATCGCTTGCAATATGAAATGTGCTGAGGTAGAACACATGGGCCGCCAAACATGCAGGCCCATCGGCCTGTGGCCCAAAGTCCAGAACCATGAGCCTGTCCGAGTATTATATTCTCAGCTGACCCCCATATTATGTTATATATGCACCCCTTGATTTTTCTTATGTATAAATTTCTGATATAAAAGATTTTTATATTTCTTTACAGAGGGAGTATCTCTTTGTCAAAAATATATTTTTGTGTAACAAGTTACTCCTGCCTTTCTACTTCCTTTCGCTGATATGTGGGCCATCCGGCAATAGGGTCCACGTGTGAAAGTGCAACTATCCCTTGGTGGTTTTGGTAATTCCTAACAACATATAGATCATTGAGCTAACATTATTCCAAGACAAATATTTCAGGAAAAGCTCAATGAATGGCATGGCATGGATGAGAAAAGTGGACCCCTCAAAATGCTAAGGACAAAAGGATTGGCTCAAGCTCAAAGCTCAAGACTCAACATTTTATATTTTAGTGATCCAAGATCACATTGAGTCTATAGGAAAAGCCAATACTATCAAGGAGGGATGAGGTGTTGCTTAATGAGGTTCTTGCTTCATAGTGCTTAGTGATATGCTCTAAAACCCTCAACTACTTTCCCACATCCACATATGACCTAAACCAAAAGTCAAACTCGGCCCCACCGATTCTTTCTATACAGCGCCACCGAGTTCAGATGTCATAGCCACTGCCACAAACCCTAGGCAAATCGGTCTCACCGATAGGGATTTCGGTCTCACCGAGATGGGATTGTAATCTCTCTGTTTCCCTTCATAATGTTTCGGTACCACCGAGATGAGCGATCGGTCCCACCGAGATTGCAATTTAAACTCCTTGTTTCCTTTTCGTAACATTCGGTTCCACCGAAATGAGCGAACCGGTACCACCGAGTTTACCTGACCAACCCTCTGGTTAGCTTATTACCAAAATCGGTCCCATCGAGTTTGTGTAATCGGTCTCACCGAGATTACGTTATTCCCTAACCCTAATCATATCGGTCCTACCGAGTTGCATGTCAGTCCCACCGAAAATCCTAACGGTCACTAGATTTGCTGAATCGGTCTGACCGAGTTTATCAATTCGGTCCCACCGAGTTTGGCAAGTTGTGTGTAACGGTTAGATTTTGTGTGGAGGCTATATATACCCATCCACCTCCTCTTCATTCATGGAGAGAGCCATCAGAACGAATCTACACTTCCAACTTTCTTTTTCTGAGAGAGAACCACCTACACTTGTGTTGAGGCCAAGATATTCCATTCCTAACAAATGAATCTTGATCTCTAGCCTTCCCCAAGTTGCTTTCCACTCAAATCTTTCCACCAAATCCAAATCCTGTGAGAGAGAGTTGAGTGTTGGGGAGACTATCATTTGAAGCACAAGAGCAAGGGGTTCATCATCAACACACCATTTGTTACTTCTTGGAGAGTGGTGTCTCCTAGATTGGCTAGGTGTCACTTGGCAGCCTCCGACAAGATTGTGGAGTTGAACCAAGGAGTTTGTAAGGGCAAGGAGATCGCCTACTTCGTGAAGATCTACCGCTAGTGAGGCAAGTCCTTCGTGGGTGACGGCCATGGTGGGATAGACAAGGTTGCTTCTTCGTGGACCCTTCGTGGGTGGAGCCCTCTGTGGACTCGCGCAACCGTTACCCTTCGTGGGTTGAAGTGTCCATCAACGTGGATGTACGATAGCACCACCTATCGGAACCACGACAAAGACATCCGTGTCTCCAATTGCGTTTGAATTCTCCAAACCCTTCCCTTTACATTCTTGCAAGTTGCACGCTTTACTTTCCGCTGCTCATATACTCTTTGCATGCTTGGTTGAATTATGTTAAGCTTGCTTGACTTGTGCTAAGATAGCTAAAATCCGCCAAAGACTAAAATTGGGAAAAGGATAAGTTTTATTTGGTCAAGTAGTCTAATCACCCCCCTCTAGATATACTTTCGATCCTACAAGTGGTATCAGAGCTTTGGTCTCCATTTGCTTTGATTTCCATAGCTTTTGGTGGTCACAGCCTTGGTTTCACAACCTAGGAGAGTATGGCGTCTAGCGAGGGAAATTATCACTGTAGAGGTCCTTACTTCGATGGTACTAATTTTACTAGTTGGAAGCATAAGATGAAAATGCATATTCTTGGACATAACCCCGCGGTTTGGGCTATTGTGTGTATTGGTTTGCAAGGTGAATTCTTTGATGGGAGAGAACCGAACCGTGAAGCTAGCGCGGAAGAGTTGAAGATGCTGCAATACAATGCTCAAGCTTGTGATATCCTCTTCAACAGATTGTGCCCCGAAGAATTCAACAAAATCAGCCGTCTTGAGAATGCAAAGGAAATTTGGGATACTTTGATTGATATGCATGAAGGTACCGACTCTGTCAAGGAATCCAAGTTGGATGTGCTTCAAAGTCAACTTGACATGTTCAAAATGAAGGATGGTGAAGGTGTCGCTGAAATGTACTCTAGGCTTGCTCTTATCACAAATGAGATTGCTGGCTTAGGAAGTGAAGAGATGACCGACAAATTCATCATCAAGAAGATCCTAAGAGCTTTGGCGGAAAATATGATACCGTGTGCACATTGATCCAAATGATGCCCAATTACAAAGATCTCAAGCCAACGGAAGTCATTGGAAGAATTGTTGCTCATGAGATGTCACTCAAGGATAAGGAGGAACTTCACAACAAGTCAAGTGGTGCTTACAAAGCCTCATGTGAAGCCCCCACATCATCAAGTGAGAAACAAACCTTCAATGAAGAATTGAGCTTAATGGTGAAAAACTTCAACAAGTTCTACAAGAGTAGAAGCAAAGAGAAAAGATCCAAGTCAAGGTCCTACAATGACAAAAGATCTTCTAGTCGAGAGCGCAATTGCTACAATTGTGGAAGACCCGGACACTTCCAATGAGTGTACGACACCCTACAAAAGAAGAGAAGAATCACCTAAGAGGAGAAGTAGAAGAAAAGAATCACCACCAAGAGAGAGGAGGAGCAGAGATGATCGTTATGAATGAAGAACATCCCAGAGAAGCAAGGATTCGGAAAGGAAGGACAGGTCATCAAGGAGCTACACAAAACGAAGACATCAAGCTCATGTTGGTGAATGGGTATCCGGCTCCGACTCCGACAATCACTCCAAGAGAATCTATCACTCCGACACCGAATATACTCAAGATGAAGGTGTTGCCGGTCTAGCACTTGTGTCAACCAACTCCTACGACATATTTGATTCACCAAATGAAGGACTTGGAAGATGCTTCATGGCTAAAGTCCCAAAGGTAACACACCCCGAGTATGTTGATTTCAATAGTGATGAAGATGACACTAGTGCAGAACCGGGCAATAGCACCGGTTCGTAAGGCCCTTTAGTGCCGGTTCCATAACCGGCACTAATGTGTGGGCACTAAAGGCCCCCCCCCTTTAGTACCGGTTCAGCACGAACCGGTGCTAAAGGGCAACTGTCGGTGTCAAAACCGGCGGATCTCGGGTAGGGGGTCCCGAACTGTGCATCTAGGCGGATGGTAACAGGAGACAAGGGACACAATGTTTTTTACCCAGGTTCGGGCCCTCTCGATGGAGGTAAAACCCTACTCCTGCTTGATTAATATTGATGATATGGGTAGTACAAGAGTAGATCTACCACGAGATCAAGGAGGCTAAGCCCTAGAAGCTAGCCTATGGTATGATTGTATGTTGTGTATGTTGTATGTTGTCCTACGGACTAAAGCCTCCCGGTTTATATAGATACCGGAGAGGGCTAGGGTTACACAGGGTCGGTTACAATAGTGGGAGATCTACGTATCCGTATTGCCAAGCTTGCCTTCCACGCCAAGTAAAGTACCTTCCGGACACGAGCCGGAGTCTTCAATCTTGTATCTTCGTAGTCTTGGAGTCCGGCGGACATTGATAGTCCGGCTGTCCGAACACCCCCTAGTCCAGGACTCCCTCAGTAGCCCCTGAACCAGTCTTCAATGACGATAAGTCCGGCGTGCATAATGTTCGGCATTGCAAGGCGGGTTCCTCCCTTGAATAATCCAGAGAAGATAATGAACACCAGGATAGTGTCCGGCTCTGCAAAATAAATTCCACATTCCACCGTAGAGAGAATAAAATGTACACTTAGTTCAATCTGCTCACGTATTATGCGGCGTGACATCACACCGTCACCAGGCCTTTATTCGAATTATTATACCACCTCAGCATGTTTAGCGAAGCGGTTTCCTTGGCACATCTTGTCGAAGCAGAGATCGTGTTCCCCTTATTCCGGGATTCTCATCAATACGTGCGTGGGTAACCCCATCGCGCCATTGATTGTGGCGCTTGGGAGATAAGCGAGTTTTACCAGGCTGGTGGAGGACGTATAGTTTTGTCCGCATATATATAAGGGATAAGGATTCACCTTCTCACCTACGCCTTCTTCCTCCTTTGCTTATCCATCCCCGCGAATTCAAGCTCCAACGCCCGAACTCGCGCATCTCACCTCGACCTTCTCCGAATATGTCTGGAGCGGGAGGTAAATGGTTAGCCTCCACCGTCAAGGAGGAGGACATCACCAAGCTGTGCAGCGCCGGATACCTTTCCGGCGATATCGCGCATCGGCTGCCCGACGAGGGGCAGCTCATCCCTACCCCCGGGCCTCATGAGAGGGTCGTCTTCCTTCCCCACTTCCTCCGCGGACTGGGATTTCCGCTCCATCCATTTGTCCGGGGGCTCATGTTTTACTACGGCCTGGATTTCCACGATCTGGCGCCGAACTTTATCCTCAACATCTCGGCGTTTATCGTCGTGTGCGAGGCTTTTCTCTGCATCCGGCCCCACTTCGGCCTGTGGCTCAAGACCTTCAACGTCAAGCCGAAGGTTGTAAAGGGTACGCAAGCGGAATGCGGAGGCGCTATGTTGGGCAAATTGCCCAACGTCCCTTGGCTAGAAGGGACCTTCGTGGACTCCGTCAAGGGGTGGCAATCGGGGTGGTTCTACATCACCGAGCCGCGCAAATCCACATGGGTGGCGGCCCCCGAGTTTAGATCTGGCATCCCCACGCAGCTCGCCTCCTGGAAACAGAAGGGCTTGCAGTGGGGGAATCCGGTGGAGGTGACGGGACTACGAGCATGTATCAAGAAGATGGTGAGCAATAAGCTCAGGCTCGTCGACGTGGTCCAAGTCATGCTCGTCCGGCGGATCCTCCCATGCCAAGAACGGGCATTCAATTTGTGGGAGTTCAATCCGGAACAGCACCAGGCGCTAAATGGGCTCTTCGATACAACATACGAAGG
Source organism: Triticum timopheevii (assembly GCA_963921465.1). Taxonomy (NCBI): domain Eukaryota; kingdom Viridiplantae; phylum Streptophyta; class Magnoliopsida; order Poales; family Poaceae; genus Triticum; species Triticum timopheevii. Next base: position 118,379,553 of record OY997271.1, read on the forward strand.
CGCCTGGAGGGTGTTGTTCAAGGGCGCCAAAGCCCCCGCATCCGCGAACAAAGACCGCAGATTCAGCTCGCAGAATCCAACTGACGAGGTAAGTGATTCAACCCCATTACGGGACACTTGTGATAATTAGACTGACTCTAACGAGGCTTCATTCTGCCTCTTCCTTTGACAGGAATGGATGGAGTAGGCCAAGCTGCTCATCAGCCCGGCTCCCATGCTAGAAGACCCAGCGAACGCCCGCTTAACAGGGCTGCTGGTTCCAGCACTGCACGTGGTGCCGGAGAAGAACGCCAAGAAGGTGGCCGCGGGGACTCGAAAGAGTTCCCGCAATCAGGCGTCTGACGACGACGAGGACTCCTCTTACAAAGACGAGGAGGAGGAGTACTCTCTCCCGGAGGAGGGAGAGAAGAAAAGGAAGGCTTCCCCAATCGGGGGGGCCGAAGGGTCCAAGAGGGGGAGAACTATCCCCCCAGACAGTTCCGCCAACATCAGCGTTGGTGAGGATGAGCGGCCTCCAAGGGCCAGGCGTCCGGCAAGATCGTAAGTATCCGGATCCTTGATGTGTAATTTCTTTTATGTCACGTAGTATCCTTCTAACGTCGCATTCTTCCCGCAGTCCGGCCAATGATGATCTCCCCAACTCATCGAGCGGGTCATTGGCCTCGTCGGATGTAAATTCCATCCCGACTGCCTCCACCCCAAGCGCCGACGAGGACGCCGAAGTGGGATCCCAAAGAGGGACCCATCAGGAGGAGGCTCTGGAGGCGCCGTCAGGCAGCCGCCCGGACTTCGTGCCGGACTCTACATCGGAACCCGCAGTGGTTCCAGAGTACGGCAAGCGGCCCCTTCGAAAGAAGGGTAGGACTGTGACGCCGGCGGCCTCCGTCCAACCGGAGGCACCGGATAACCTACTAGAGGCGCTTAAAGGAACTTCCATCGAGGAAGAACACCGCACTATCATGAGTGCGGTGATTAAGAAGGTTCAGCTCGCGAAAAGCGGGCTGACCGAAGCCTGCGGTAGCCTTTTAACAGGCTTTGAGGTAAAAAAGTTAAAATAATGTAATATAATACCGCATAGATAGTAGCCCCTGATGCTTAGTTCGGTGTTCGGAAAGAAAAGCCGGACTAAGGATCTATAACAAGATATACGCAGGGTTGCCTAAAATATGTCAATATGGGTTGCAGGCTGCACTGCTGACCTCTGACGCATTAACGACGGAGGTTGACGTGCTGAAGAAAGAACTCGAGCGGTCCGAGCAAGAGCTCGGCCACGCAAAGAAGCAGCTCGAGGAAAAAGAAGGTGAGTAACACCTCTTTGTATAAGTACCTTACAGAAAAGGATTTTGGTTGCAAATAAAATTAACAAGGATAATATGTGCATTGCAGGGGCCACTAACGAGGTGGCAACCCTGAAGGATGCTGTGTCCGTGGCCGAACGCAATGCGGCCGCGGAACGTGCTGAGCGAGAAAAGCAAGAGGCACGTGTGGCGGAAGTTCGGCAAGAGCTCCAGGTTCTCATGGAAAAACATGAGAGTTTGGAGCGTGACTCCAAGACTCGAGAGTCCGAGCTTACCTCGGCTCTCGAAAGTGCCGAGTCCGCCAAGGCTGAGGCCCATAAGGCCCTTCAGGAGGTTGAGGACATAAAGAAGATAGCGGTGGGTAAGGCGTTTTTCATGCAAAGCAGGCATGTTAATGTGAACTACCTGATACTTACCCGAATTCGGAGCTCTCCAGGGGCGTTTGCAGATTTGCAGCGTAGTGCGGCTGATGCCGCCGCATTCTATCGTGGCGAGGAGGGGAGCTCGACGGAGAAGGTCTTCTGGTCTCAGTATGCTGAGGCCGGCCATCCGGTGCCCCCAAGCGACCAGCTGAAGTAGCTGGTCGAACTCCACAAGGTAGCTGAGGAGGCCATGAAGGGCCTCACAGTCCGGCTGTGGCCTGGACAGGCCATGCCTGGTAGCTACTTTGGCCTCGTGCGGCGACTGATGGATGCATGCCCTAGACTGGATGTAGTCAAGCGCTCCGCTTGTATCGAAGGTGCTCGTCGGGCCCTTGCCCGCATAAAGGTGCAATGGGGCAAATTGGATGCGGAGAAGCTTCTCACGGACCCACCGCCACCGGGCAAGGAGTATCGCACGGCGGAGAAGTATTATAATATTGTCCTGAAGGGAGCCTGCAGTATTGCAGATGAGTGCTCCCGAAATGTAATCTTTGAGTGAACTCGCTGTTTATTTATCCTGTGCGCTGAAAACTTCGTTCATATGCGCCATGAGCAACGCTTGTTTAATTTAAAATATTACCTTCTGTGCGGCCGTTTATAAAATCTGAGAGATGGCAAGTCATTGGCTTCAGCCCCCAAGCCACAAGTGCTGGGGTGTTGGGTGATAAACTTGAGCACTCTTGTTCCCATATTTGGGTCCATCTAGGGAGGCGCTCAACACGACGAACAAGGCGACCGGACTTATAATGCTTGAACACTCTCACTTAGCCATAGAATTCTATAATTTTAAATTTCGGCGAAGCCCCTGGTATTCGGAAGACCGAATCCGGGGCGCTATACACGCCTTCATCGGACATAATCCGGAACTTCGCTCGAAGCGGCGTGAGTCTTTAAGGACCCGAAAAAACCTCTCGAACAGCGACCAGTCTCTCGCCTTATCATGTCGGTCAGTTTTAGCTTTCTCCACTGAGGCGTTAACCCGGCTCAACCGGGGCGCAATCGCAGTGGTTCTCCCAGTGCTACCTTAGCCGACAGAACGGAAACGTAAGGTGCCAAACATGGGAGCCGGGCAAACCCAACTATTGACCCAAGACATGATTCGGAGCCGATTCATATAATGCTATAAGTTCGGGGTGCCGCACTTGTGAAAGTGTTCGGACTTTATCACACCATAAAGTGGGGAACATAAGCCCCTGGTGTATTATGCCGTACCAAAATATACGGGTGCCAGATGTCATATAATGAGCATATATATATATATATAATGTAATGCAATTGCGATCATAAAGGTGCTGCATTATTAATGAAAGAAAAAGTCTGCTAGTAGAGCGGACTGATACAAATAGTGCGGTAAGCAAGGGATTTGGACTAAATAAACATGTCCCCCTCCAGGGATGAGCTGCGGATTTGGTGTATATAATTGAATTTAATGCTTGTAATTGAGACCACCTGAGTGTTCGACGCGGCATTCTTTAGTCCCTGACTATTGCATCATGAGTTCGGCAGGTTCACCGCCGGACAGGGCTTCTGGTTAACAGAGTCCTGTGTACAAAAAAGAAGAAAAATAATAATAAAAAAAGAGAGGCACATTTGCGAGCCCCTGGTGTGGTCGAACCGCACTCTGGGTCCATTGTGATCGTGCCCCCTCCCCTGTGCCCATGGTATCTCCAGAGCGTAATGATGTACGCGGAGTGTTATTCTTGCGATCATATGCGGGCGAGGGTTGGGGCCGCATTACTACGCGTGCTCTGATCGCGCCAGGTTGTCTTGATTGGGATTGCTCCAGGCGCGCTTTGCTGTATCCAGCCGTTTAACGGCCGGACTCGAGAATTGCCTTAGAAGGCTGCTCTGTACTTCTGCCGTGAGAGCCGCTGTTTGTTCCTCCGTTCGGAGGGAGCGTTCTGTATTCCCATTGACCGTGATGACTCCACGAGGGCCTGGCATCTTGAGCTTTAGGTATGCATAATGCGGCACCGCGTTGAATTTGGCAAACGCGGTTCGTCCGAGCAGAGCGTGATAGCCGCTGCGAAACGGGACTATATCGAAGATTAACTCTTCGCTCCGGAAATTATCCGGGGATCCGAAGACCACTTCCAGTGTGACTGAGCCTATACAGTTGGCTTCCACTCCTGGTATGACACCTTTAAAGGTTGTCTTTGTAGGTTTAATCCTTGATGTGTCTATGCCCATTTTGCGCACTGTATCCTGATAAAGCAGGTTCAGGCTACTGCCGCCGTCCATCAGGACTCTCGTGAGGTGAAACCCATCGACGATTGGGTCTAAGACCAATGCGGGGAATCCGCCATAGCGTATGCTGGTCGGATGGTCTCTTCGATCGAAAGTGATTGGACAAGAGGACCATGGGTTGAACTTTGGGGCGACTGGCTCCATCGCATAGACGTCCCTTAGTGCGCGTTTCCTCTCCCTCTTGGGTATATGGGTCGCGTATATCATATTCACCGTCCGTACTTGTGGGGGAAAACCCTTCTGTCCTCTTTTGTTCGGCGGCCGGGTCTCTTCCTCGTCGTCGCTATTTAGCCCCTTGTCATTGTGTTCGGCAATTAACTTGCCGGCCTGCTTGAACACCCAGCAATCTCTATTGGTGTGGTTAGCTGGCTTTTCAGGGGTACCCTGTATCTGGCATGAGCGGTCGAGTATTCGGTCCAGATTGGACGGACCCGGAATGGTTCTTTTAAATGGCTTCTTCCGTTGACCGGGTTTAGAGCCTCGGAATCCGGCGTTGACCGCCGTATCCTCCTTATCGTCGCCGTTAATTCGGCGCTTGTTTTTGTTTTGACGTGACCTGCCGTTGTTGTCCTTGGTATCCGGACTGCCAGAATTTTTACGGAGGTTGTTGCTGTGGGCTAGCCAGCTGTCCTCTCCCGCACAAAAGCGGGTCATTAACGATGTGAGGGCTGCCATGGATTTCGGCTTTTCCTGCCCCAGGTGCCGGGCTAGCCATTCGTCCCGAATGTTATGTTTGAAAGCTGCAAGGGCCTCTGCGTCCGGACAATCGACTATTTGATTTTTCTTTGTCAAGAACCGTGTCCAGAATTGTCTGGCCGATTCGTCTGGCTGCTGAATGATGTGGCTTAGGTCATCGGCGTCTGGTGGTCGCACATATGTGCCTTGGAAGTTATCAAGGAATTCGGCCTCTAGGTCCTTCCAACACTCAATTGACTCTGCGGGCAAGCTGTTAAGCCAATGCCGAGCTGGTCCTCTAAGCTTGAGTGGGAGGTACTTTATGGCGTGGAGATCGTCGCCGCGGGCCATATGAATGTGGAGAAGATAGTCTTCGATCCACACCGCGGGGTCTGTTGTGCCATCATAAGATTCGATGTTTACGGGTTTAAACCCTTCGGGGATCTGATGATCCATTACTTCGTTAGTGAAGCATAACGGGTGTGTGGCGCCCCTGTATTGAGCAATATCGCGACGCAGCTCGAGAGAGCGCTGTCTGCTGCGTTCGGCCCGACCGGGGTTGTTGTATCCGGCACGACGGTATTCGTCGTGGGTTGTAGGGCGCCCACGTGATCCATAGATGGATCTGGATTGCCTTGCTTTGTCCTCCAATATGTCTCGCAAGTCCGGCGCGTTCCCTCTTGGCTTTGTACTTTTGGAGCGATGCCGGGGTATAGTCTTGGCTGGTGGCCTGGATGCCTCTCTGTCACGACCACGGGGTGGTCGGTCAGCCATATCCTGCGCTGGTGATGGATGTACGTATGCTTCCTCCTCTAATCGGGGGAGCAGCTTGCATTTTGGGTAACTTTTGGAGGGACGTTCGAGTTTATACTCTTCGGCCGCGAGGACCTCGGTCCATCGATCGGCCAGCAGGTCCTGATCAGCTTGAAGCTACTGCTGCTTTTTCTTTAGGCTGTTTGCTATGGCGATAAGCCTGCGCTTGAAGCGCTCTTGTTCAACGGGATCCTCGGGTATGACGAGTTCGTCATCATTGAGGCTTGCTTCGTCTTTGGAGGGAGGCGTATAATTATGATCCTCAACCTCTTCGTCTGCCGCCCCCTCATGAGGGCTTGCTTCTGCATCCTCCTGCGCTGAGTCTTGCGGGAGGGGATTGTATTCGGCACTCTCTGGAGTATTATTATCTCCTGTGCCGGAATCTCCGTTTTTGCTGTGGCGAGATTTAGAGCGGCGCCGCTGACGCCGGTGCTTGGGCTGTTTCTTTAAGGAATCTGCCTCCACTGTTCCTTCGCCGTCCCCATCTTTTGGGGTATCCACCATGTATACATCATATGACGAGGTGGCCTTCCAGTGCCCCGTGGGCGCTGGTTCGTCTCCGGCATCGTCGTCCATAGCGTTGATGTCTTCGGAGTCGTAGTCTAGCATGTCGGTTAGATCATCGACAGTGGCTACAAAGTGGGTGGTGGGTGGGCTCGGAATTTCTTCGTCGACCGCATCCCAACCATCCTGATAATGAGAGATGCTTTAGTGAATTTAAGATATCGCCAAAAGGCGAGCATTGGAAGATGTCCGCGGCGGCGAATTCCATAACCGGCGCCCAATCTGGATCGATTGGTAGGGGCGCGGGAGGTTCGGAGTCCGGCGAGGAGTCCGGCACCTCGGAATCACGAGTTTCGCAGGGGACAGAATTAGTGTTCGGCTCCATCGCCGTGGATGTTGAAGCCCCCAGGGCGGCGTCTATCCACCGGCCCTCGATCTGGGCGACCGGCTCCGGGCTAATAGCCGAAGTGGATCCGTGTGCGGCCACCAAGGCACTGTTCGGCGGCAGAGCTAGATCATGCCCATCATCACAGTGCGGCGCGCTTGGCTGTGGCTCGAGTCCGTCGAGGATCAAATCTCCTCGGACATCGGCCGTGAAGTTTAAGCTTCCAAATCTGACCTGACGGCCAGGGGCGTAGCTTTCGATCTGCTCCAGATGGCCAAGTGAATTGGCCCGTAGTGCGAAGCCGCCGAATACGAAGATCTGTCCGGGGAGAAAAATCTCACCCTGGGCAGTGTTGCAGGTTGAAGATGCCATCAAGCCTATCGGTGACGACACAGAGGAACTCTCAATGAAAGCACCAATGTCGGTGTCAAAACCGGCAGATCTCGGGTAGGGGGTCCCGAACTGTGCGTCTAGGCGGATGGTAACAGGAGACAAGGGACACAATGTTTTTTACCCAGGTTCGGGCCCTCTCGATGGAGGTAAAACCCTACTCCTGCTTGATTAATATTGATGATATGGGTAGTACAAGAGTAGATCTACCACGAGATCAAGGAGGCTAAGCCCTAGAAGCTAGTCTATGGTATGATTGTATGTTGTGTATGTTGTATATTGTCCTACGGACTAAAGCCTCCCGGTTTATATAGATACCGGAGAGGGCTAGGGTTACACAGAGTCGGTTACAATAGTAGGAGATCTACGTATCCGTATTGCCAAGCTTGCCTTCCACGCCAAGTAAAGTACCTTCTGGACACGAGCCGGAGTCTTCAATCTTGTATCTTCGTAGTCTTGGTGTCCGGCTGTCCGAACACCCCCTAGTCCAGGACTCTCTCAGCAACCACATGGCATGAGCCAGCTCCAGGGGCCTGGAGCCCTTTAGTACCGGTTGGTAAGACCAACCGGTACTATAAGGTTTGGGGTTTTTTTAGTTTTATGATTTCTTTTTCATTTAATTTTGTGTTTCCATTTTAATTATTTTTCGTTTGCTGGTATTTTACGATACTACACATTGTACATGTTATGCATATATATATATATATATATATATATATATATATAAATAGAATTTCTAGTGGAACCAATCATGCATATATATATCATCAATGTCTCACAAACCACCATATTAATTAATTCACACATACACACATGTATAGCTATATACAATCTCTCCTACATATGCATGTTGCCCTCGGAGCCAGTGGCATTAGCCTAATTGGTGCCTTCGGAGCACGATGACAATTGGAAGTGGTTTTCATGGGGGCGGTAGCGGGTAATAGTATTCTCCCTTCGGATTTATGACCTGGTCGAGCAAAAATCCCGCTATTTCCTCTTGAAGTGCTTCTACGCACTCCGTTTCTAGGAGCTTCTCCCGCACCTCTTTGAACTGTTAAGAAGGAGATCAATATGCATGTGTATTAGTTGTGTGACTAGATATCGATAATGGTGTAAAAATTGTGAATAGTGTTCTGACAAGCGTACCCATTCCTGTCTTTGAGATCTGCTCCTTTCGGACGCCATCATGCGAATGTTCTCGCAAACGCAGAATGCACACAGATCAGTCCCCTGCGCCTGCTTCAGGGCCTTTAAGAGAATGGAATTTGATCAGATAATAATTAATCAAGCATGATAATTAAAGAGATGGCAGCTAGCTAGCTAGCTAGTACTACTTAATTACTTACCTTGGGTCGAAACCATTTAAGCTTTTTTTCCATTCGCCTTCCGTGACGCTGATGAACCTTGCCCAAGCCCTGCCCGCCGACAAAGAAAATGAATAAAGGGGTTATTAAATAGTTCATATCATGAAATGACGAACTAAATAGGCCAAGATATATAGTTAATAATGATTGAAATTACCTGTTGACTATCCCAAACAAGATGTTATACTCAGTATTTGGTTTGAGTAGTGAGTCCAGTATTTCAACTGTTCCGGCGTCAACTTTAATGATGCACAAGATCCAGTGAAATCTGCATGCACACACGTTTGCATGTCTTAATTAAGCGGGCATATGTAAGAAAAAACATGTAGCTAGCTAGTAGGCAAAAACAGAGAATTTGTAGTACAAGACAGTGTGACTCACTGGAAGTTGTAAGGAAGTAGTATATCTTCATTGTATTTGAGGCGCTTCAAGAACTCTAGCATGTTGTCCTCTACGTGCTTTTCATGATGTGGATTTAGTAGCCATGTGTATTCATTAACGGTGTTTGGGTCAATGAACCCAATGCCAAAGCGTCCACCTTTTCTCATTTCATACATCTTCATCCTGCATAATACCATAGAAAAGAATATAGTGAGGATAATTACAGGTAATGATTGATCAAAAGGATCACTACAGCTAGCTTGAGACTTAAATTACAGAAAGAAATCACTTACAGACAATAGCAACTGACGATAGATTTGTCGAGTGCGTCTTGATTGTATAACTGAAACAGTTTAGAATACTCAACGGACAGAGCTTTCTCATGGAGTAATGCTCCTCCTTGACATTCACCATGAGGGACTCTCAATTGGAAATCTTGGTAATGTTCATGTACCATTGATGCAATTCATACATTCTCGTTGGGAGGTTCTTGACCTTGTCTGGCTCGACCAAAGGCTGGCCCCGGACATATTTCCGTTTTATTTCATCCTCTATAGGCACAGGCATGGGCTCGATCTCGAGGAGTTGTCGAACAGTGATGTTGAGAACTTCAGCCTGCATTATATGGTCCTTGGTTATTACCACATTGCCCACCTCGGGAACGTAAACTGTTTGCCCACAATAATATTGGGCGCGCGTACTGTCACGTGTTGTTGGCACAACAAGCAAGGGGATCGATTGCGCCGCTTGTTCTCCCAGCTGGGGAATGGTTTTCTCGCATATTTTGTCAGCTGCTTTTTGTTTGCTCGATCCCGAGCTCGCCTCCTTACGTAGACGTGCTTGATTTAACTTCCTGATGTGGCGCTCATAGTCTGTGTCAACAGGCTTGGGAGCTGGTGGTTGAGCCATACGAATGAAGTGGTCAATCGTTTCCTCAGGCACTTTCTCTCTTGGCGGCGGTGGCGGTTTCGGTGCAAAATGGGCTTCCACCTCGGCCTTTGATATGGCTGAGTTTTCCTCCTCGGACTTATCATAAGGCCTCTGCGAAAGAGGCGTGGGGCTTGGACCATATTTATATCGCTTGCCTCCGCCTGTACTTCCTGTACTACCTCGACTCGTACCGCTACGCACCATAGCTGCAGGGTGTCTCTTCTGCGATTGCTAAGGTGGCGGAGACGGCTGACGGGGCTGAGTTGGACGAGGAGGAGTGGCCTGAAGCTGTGCCGGACTTGGAGGAGGAGTGGCCTGCGGTTGTGCCGGACTTGGAGGAGGAGTGGACGTCTGACGCTGTGGCGGACTTGGAGGAGGAGAAGTGGCCTGACACTTTGCCGGACTTGGAGGAGGAGTGGCCTGACACTTTGCCGGACTTGGTGGACTTGCAGGAGCGGGAGTCTGCTGACTCGGTGGCGGACTTCAACGAGGAGTCGGCTGACGCAGTGTCGGTGGCCTTCGAAAGATGATGCAATCCTTTTTCCATAGGATGATACGATGTTTGGCCTCTCCGAGAAAGCGCTCGTCGTCACCTCCAGGAATGTCAAGCTGTAGCTCCGAATATGGTGGGTCCACCACCTCATCAACCAAGACACGAGCATAGCCCGCTGGAATCGGGTTGCAATGGAAGGTTGCCTCGGGGGGATTTGTAAAAGCAACGGCGTCCACCACCTTCATGGATATGTTCTTCATTTTGATGTGTAGCTCGCAGTTAGTGTTCTCCGTGATGTCATCCACGGGGTATCTACCCAGCATTGCATCGTCCGGGGCGGAACCCAGGCTGCTTCTCGGCATGGATGGGGCGGTGCTCTCCAATGCTGGATCATCCGCTAGCTGCTGCAGCTGCTGAGACCCCCTTTGTTGGGTAAGTGAGTCGATCTGCTCCTACTGCCGCTGGAATTTGACTGCCAATTCCGCTTGACTTGCTTCTAGGCCTTGACGGCGTTCATAGTCCCTCTTCCTCTGCTCCTCCTCCATCTTCCTCTTCTTCTCCTCCGCAATCTTCTTTCTCGCACGGGTTCTGTAGTCCGTGTTCCAGTCTGAAAACCCCTCATACCACGGAATAGCGCCCTTGCCTTGTGTTCTTCCCGGGTGTTCAGGATTTCCCAGGGCACGCGTAAGCTCGTCGTTCTCTCTGTTGGGCTGGAACACCCCCGATCGTGCCTCTTCTATTGCAACAAGTATCGCATCGTCGGCTCCCTTCAGACTTGCCTTCGTCGAAACATTGCCTGTCTTCGGGTCCAACTCCCCCCCATGAGCATAGAACCAAGTCCTGCACCTGGGGGGCCAGCTCTTAGTAACTGGAGTGACAACTGCATCCTCCATCTATTTCTCAGACTTATACCACTTAGGCATTGCCACCGCATAGCCACCTGGCCCCAGCTTATGGAACTTATCCTTTTTCGGCATTCTTCTTGTTTATTCTCGACCGTTCCTTAGCTAATTCCGAATCCTTGAATTTCATGAAATCATCCCAATGAGCATGTTGGTTCTCTAGTGTTCCCTCGAATACTGGAGTCTTCCTTCCTCCCTTGACGTACTTGTCCCATTCACGATTCTTGTGGTTCTTGAATGCAACCGCCATCTTCCTAAGAGCAGCGTCCTTGACTTTCTGCACATCTGCTTCTGTGAAATGATCTGGTAGGGTGAAATGTTCCATGAGAGTATCCCAAAGCAGATCTTTTTGATTCTTGTCGACAAAAGTAACATCTGGACGTGGCTTTGCTGGCTCTCTCCATTCTTGAAGTTTGATCGGGAGTTGGTCCTTCACAAGAACTCCGCACTGACGAACGAACTTGTCCGCAATCTTCTTAGGCGCTAATGGTTTGCCATTAGGTCTGACTGCCTCGATATTGTACTTTATGCCCTCCTTCAACTTTTTGTTCAGGCCTCGTTTCGTCCTTTTGCCTGAAGATTTGCTCGATCCGGATGGCTGAAAGAACAAAGATCGATTCGTTAATATATCTTCAAGTCATTTAAAACATGTGATGATCACTAGGTGCCTGCTTATATAAATATATATACCTCGCCGGTCTTTGTTGTTTCAGGATCAACATGTTCTTCGCCATCATCATAATCGTAGTTCATGACTTCATCAATTCGGTCGTCGCGATCGAATATCATATCACCCTCTCCGGTGTTGTTTAGAAATTCGGAGCCGTCATAATCTTCTTCATTCTGATCACCATCTGGCCCGTGTATCATATCGAACATGGTATGTTCTCCCTCTCTATCGGTATTGTCTGCCATAGCTTTTATTTAACTATTCCAAAAGAAATATAAAACAATTTAGTATTCAAATTACATCGTCTCGAATAATAGATATAATCTCAAATACATCGTCTAGAATAATAGATATAATCTTGAGTACATCATCTCAAATAATATATAATATTGAATAGTACATCACTGGCTAGGTAGCTAATTAAAGATCGAATACTATAGAAGAATCTAGGACACTCGCCGTCGGTGTCAAAACCGGCGGATCTCGGATAGGGGGTCCCGAACTGTGCATCTAGGCGGATGGTAACAGGAGACGAGGGACACGATGTTTTACCCAGGTTCGGGCCCTCTCGATGGAGGTAAAACCCTACGTCCTGCTTGATTAATATTGATGATATGGGTAGTACAAGAGTGGATCTACCACGAGATCAAGGAGGCTAAACCCTAAAGCTAGCCTATGGTATGATTGTTGTAATGTATGTTGTTCTACGGACTAAAGCCCTCCGGTTTATATAGACACCGGAGGAGGTTAGGGTTACACAGAGTCGGTTACGATGGTAGGAGATCTACATATCCGTATTGCCAAGCTTGCCTTCCACGCCAAGGAAAGTCCCATCCGGACACGGGACGGAGTCTTCAATCTTGTATCTTCGTAGTCTTGGAGTCCGGCGGACGATGATAGTCCGGCTGTCCGGACACCCCCTAGTCCAGGACTCCCTCAGTAGCCCCTGAACTAGGCTTCAATGACGATAAGTCCGGCGCGCATAATGTTCGGCATTGCAAGGCGGGTTCCTCCCTTGAATAATCCAGAGAAGATCATGAACACCAGGATAGTGTCCGGCTCTACAAAATAAATTCCACATTCCACCGTAGAGAGAATAAAATGTACACTAGTCCAATCTGCTGACGTATTATGCGGCATGACATCACACCGCTACCAGGTTTTTACTTGAGCCGTTTTTTATTACACCACCTAAGCACATTTAGCGAAGCGGTTTCCTTGGCACGTCTTGTCGAAGCAGAGATCGTGTTCCCCTTATTCCGGGATTCTCATCAATACGTGCGTGGGTAACCCAACCATGCCCGTCGCCACGCCTCCTCCATCGAAGGTGAATCCCGAACGGTCACGGAGACGACCCTTGGTATTTTTCCCCTTTATAAGAGGACCAGGGTTCGTTCTTTTTCTTCAATCTCGCATCGAATCTCCTTCTCGCTCCCAGTTCCAACACCCAGAGCCCCAGATTCGAGCGCTTCGGATTCTCAACCATGTCCGGCTCCGACCTCCAAGGTCGGTGGATACCCTCCTCCATCACGGAGGAGGACGTGTTAAAGCTGCGTGAGGCCAAGTACCTGTCCTACGAGATTTCGCACAGGTTGCCTACCCAAGGGCAGGCCGTGCCTGCCCCCGAGCCCGGTGAGTACGTTGTCTTCGTATCCCACCTCCGTCGGGGTTTAGGCTTCCCGACGGACCCCTTCGTGAGAGGGCTCATGTTCTACTACGGGCTGGACTTCCACGACTTGGCTCCGGAGTCCATCCTCCATATCTCCGCATTCATTATCGTCTGCGAAGCCTTCCTCCGCGTCACTCCCCACTTCGGCCTGTGGCTGAAAACCTTTAATGTGGAGCCAAAGATGGTCGGGGGCGTCAAGCGGAGTGTGGCGGGGCGGCCATAAGCAGAAAGGCCAATGCCCCGTGGCCCGAGGGTTCCTTCCAAGAGGAACTCGGACTGTGGCAGCAGGTGTGGTTCTATATCACCGCTCCGAAGGGCAGCAAGCAAAAGCCGCTGCCTTCATTCCGCCCGGGACCTCCGCGCCAACTGATGTCGTGGGTCAACCAAGGGCTCAATTGGGGGCCGTCCGAAGATGTGCCCTCATTGCAGGGCCAGATTCGAGACCTCCAGGCGAGGGAGATCAATCTGGTCGTGGTGATGCAGGTTATGCTAATCAGGCATCTTCTGCCCTGCAAACGCCGTCCTCTCCGTCTATGGGAATTCAACCCGGAGGGACCTCAAATTCTCCAACACTTCATGGGTGCGACACCCGTGGAGATGTACAAGTTGTTCTTCGGACCGCAGGTGGCGTGTCCGGAATTGACCGAGGACGCAGGCCTAAGCTGCAATCGCCCGGATACTCAGGTAAATAGCTCAGAGTCCGGACGTTCTATTTATCTGCTTTTCTAGAGTTCGCCTCCTGACCCATTACCCTTTACAGGAGTGGGTAGCGCGATCGAAGCTGATAAGGTGTCCGGCTCCCCTCCCAGAGACCGCACTGGAGCCCGTGCTGGTCAGAATGTTGGAGGTCGCGCCCGTAGAAGGGAGCAATGGGGAAAATAGAGGAGCTGTTATTTCGCCCACAGGGGCGTCTGAGGAGGGGGGAATCAAAAACCCCTCCTTCCAGGGGGAGAAGAGGACCGCCTCCGAAGATCCGGAGGCCAAAGCCCCTAAACGGGGGAAGAGATCTTCACCGGGGGGTCCAGCGTCCGGGGAGAATCCGGACGTACAATCATCGCCAAAGGATCAGCCCTCCAGCGAGCCGTGAGTATGAAAAGGGGAGTTCATTAGTAGGAAAATACCTCCATTTGTGCTTCTGTGGGTAACCGAAATTTTTATCTTGCAGTTCGGATTTGCAGCCTTCTCAGATGAGTTCATCTTCGGGGGACCTTCTTCCGGAGATGATGGAGAGCGAAACGCCCCCGTCTGCTGCGCCGTCAGGTAGGGCAGACGAGCCTGAAGTATCGTCACGGAGGGTATCCCCGAGTCCGGAGGGGCCGGAGAGTTCGGCACCCGCTAGTATCCGGCCGCGAGAACTGAAGAATCTGCTTGAGAGGGCGTCCATCTCAGAAGATCACCGTGCGTTGCGTATGGTGATTGGAAGGATTTCGTCCGCCGAGAGCGGATTGCGTAATGCCGCTACGAGTTTGCTGGCGGGATTTGAGGTACGCGAGAATGACGCACCTCTTTTTTTGACAGTTTTGCACATAAAAGTGCACCTTGTATAGATAGTAGCCCCTGAGACTCGGTAGGTTGTCGAAAACGACAGCGTGCCGAGGATCAAAATCGCAAGTAATGAATGTTGCCGTTCCTATGCAGGTGGTGGATAGTCCGAGGGCTAGCCGGACTAGTGGAGTTGCCAAGTTGATGCGGCAACTTGACGTGGCGGATGCGGACATCACACTTGTCAACCGGCGACTTGATGAGTCACAAGGTAAATGAGTTCTCCGCAGTCACTTTATTAAGGGGGTCAAAGCCCTCCTCTGATAAATTATATGTTGTGATACAGACGGTGCTGCTGCTGTGGAGAGTCTTCGGGCCGAACTTGCTCAAGCTAAGGAGCAAGCGCGAAGGAGTGACGCGGCTGCCTCGAGGGCGCCGAGGAGTTGAAAGCCGAAAGGGCTGCACACTGCCTAAGCAGGGAAGAGATGGCCGAATTGGCCGTGAAATTAAAAGATGCTGCCGACCGCAATGAGGCTCTTGAAAAGGAGCGCTTATCGGAGCGGTAAGACCTGGGGAAGGCCACCGCCGAGGCCAAGGATGCCCGCTCTGCAATGCGGGCCATGAAGGAGGATCTGCGCCAGGCCGGAGATATCGTGGCTGGCAAGCCTTTTCTGCTGCGTCGCCGGTTTATGGATCAAAGGTATGCTCAATTTGGCCAGCTGTGGAGTCCGGAGGATCCGTATATGGACTTAGCGGCAAGTGCGGCTGATGCTGTTGAGCACTTCCGGAGCCAGAAGGATCACAAGACGGAAGAGCTATTTTGGTCTCAATTCCATAGTCCGGATCGCTCACTTCCGTTGACCGACCGGTTGGCCGAATGGACTGAGCTAAATAGATTGTCCGAACTTGCCATGACTGACATCGTGGCTCATGTCTGGCCAGAGAGGCCCAAGGCGACAAGCTACTTCGGCTTACTGCAGCAATTCCTTGGAGCGGTGCCGCATATCAAGGAGATGAAGCGGTCGGCCTGCATCGAAGGCGTGCGAATGGCTCTTGCCCGTGTGAAGGCGCATTGGACAGAGATGGATGCCACCGCTGTTGCCGCCCAGGGTTCGGATGAAAGCCGGCTCCCCGCCGAGCACTATTTTGGGGAAGTTATGCGTGGCGCTCGTATAATAGAGTCGCAGTGCTCAAAAAATGTCACGTTCAAATGAACGTTTTAGCCTGTAAAAACGATGATTATGCTATAACTGCTTTTTATACTTGTGCGTCCCAAGTAGTAAAACTTCTCCTATGCGGCCGTTTACGTATACATTTGTATAACCTGAAAGATTGCAGTCTTCGGCTTCAGCCCCCACGCACAATGTGCGGGGGTGTTCGCAAAAATAGCGCGTTTTAACACTTAATCCGACGTCTCGGTCCTGTTAAGGAGGTGGTAGCGTAGCAAACGAGGCAATCCAGACTATAATGCTTTATCACTTTCACTTAGCCAGTGGAGTTCGAGGGTGGGGCTACGATATAGCCCCTGGGGGCACCGCACTTCTCCGAGTTCGGGGCGCGTGTGTGCCTGACCGGGAAACGGTCCTTCATCAAAGCGGGGAATTCTAGACATTCCGGTAGTCGATCGAGTGGTTGACCAGTCTCTCGCTATATCATGACAGTCAGTTTTCAGCTTTCTCTACTGAGGTGCTCGCCCAGCCAAACTGGGGCACAATCGCAGTAGTTCTCCTGGTGCCGCGTTAGCCGATGATACAGAACGTAAGGCAGCAAAACACAGGAGCTGGGCAAACCCAACATTTGACCAAAGACATGATTCGGAGCTGATGCATATAATGCCTAACTCGAGACGCCGAACACTCCCTAAGGTGTTCGGTCTTTATAATAATGGGCAGAACAATGCCCTAAGCCCCTAGTGTCCAGGTACGGGCATGGTCCTCTGGCGCGGCCGATGCCAAAACGTCAGGCTCCGCTTTGGTTATAGGAAAAAACCAAGGGATAATAACAACAAAAGACAGTAAAAAAGGTTTACGCAGGGTCTTAATCTGAAAAGAATCCTCGCAACGGGTCCCTACTGCACGTCTGCGCCTGTGTCTCCGTTGTGCCGTTATCCTGGACGGGTACGCACGTTGTTCATCTGTAAAAAGAGAAGAACGCTTAGTTTGAAAACAATTCGTGCGAAAAAGGTATGTGTGAAAGAAGAAATATAAATAAGTAAAGCGGGGTTTGAACGAACCCGCGGTTGTTTGTGCGCGCAGCCCCTTGTGAAGGGGCGTGTGGCTAGGGAGCCCCTAGCCTTCTGAAGCCGGACTCGTCTATCCGAGTCCGGGGTCTTTAAGTGACCCTCGCACTGAAATGATGCCACGTGGACCGGGCATCTTGAGTGTAAGAGACGCGTAATGCGGTATGGCGTTGAAACGGACAAAAGCCGTTCGTCCCAAGAGTGCCTGATATCCACTTTTAAATGGGACGATATGAAAAATTAGTTTTTCGCACCGAAAGTTGTTCGGTGATCCGAACACAACTTCTAGTAATAGGGAGCCTTTGCACTTGGCGTAAGGGCCTGGTGTCACTCCTTTGAAGGAAGTGTGGCTGTGTCGAATTTTGGTAGGGTCTATCCCCATCTTGCGGATTGTGTTTGAATATAGCAGGTTTAAGTCGCTGCCTCCGTCCATTAGGACTTTAGTAAATTGTAGTCCGTCGATTATGGGATTCAATATCAGGGCAGTCCGTCCCGCGTTTCGAACGCTTCTGGAATAGTCCAGGTGGTCGAAAGTGATTGGTTTTGATATCCAATCTCTATGGTCTACAGGGTTGGACCGCGCGAGGCTCTCTTTAGAAAGTGCCGCACTATTTTTCCGTATTATCACATGAAGTGAATTTACTGCTTTGACCTCCTGTGGGAAAGTCTTTTGTTTTCCGGTGCTCTGCTGGTGGGGTTTATCGTCTTCGCTTGACGCGTCGAGCCCCTTGTGTTCGGCATTTAGTCGGCCGGACTGTTTAAAAACCCAACAATCTCTATGGGTGTGGTTTGCAGGCCTTCCGGGGGTACTGTGGATTTGACATATCCGACCCAAAATCTTGTTTAAGTTGGACAGCTCATCGCCGTCATCCTTAAGAGGCGGTGTTTTGTTGTTTGGCCGCGAGATTTTGAATCCGGCGTTGACTGTCGTGCTCTTTGGGCTTTTCTCTTTGTTCCGACGCTGCTCTTTTCTGCGCCGTGATTTTCCGTTTCCATCTCTTATCTCAGATGTACTTGGGTCGCTGGTGCTGCATCTTGCTAGCCTGCTATCCTCTCCCGCACAGAAGCGGGTCATGAGGCTTGTTAGCGCGGACATTGTCCTCGGTTTCTCTTGGCCGAGGTGTCTGGCAATCCATTCGTCTTGGACATTGTGTTTAAAAGCTGCTAAGGCTTCGGCGTCCGGACAGTCGACTATTTGGTTCTTTTTGGTGAGAAACCTGTTCCAGAATTTGCGCGCTGACTCTCCGGGCTGTTGAGTTATATGACATAGATCATCTGCATCCGGAGGGCGGACATAAGTCCCTTGAAAATTTGCTCTAAACGCGTCCTCGAGCTCTTCCCAACTTCCCACAGTGTTTTCTGGGAGGCTTTTAAGCCAATGACGGGCTGGCCCTTTGAGCTTGAGGGGTAGGTATTTTATGGCGTGGAGATCATCTCCTCTGGCCATGTGTATATGTAGTATGTAATCTTCTATCCAGACTCCAGGGTCTGTTGTTCCATCGTAGGCCTCTATGTTTATGGGTTTAAATCCTGCTGGGAATTCATGGTCCAGCACCTCATCGGTGAAACATAGTGGGTGGGCGGCGCCCCTGTATTTTGCTGTGCCATTATCTTCACACACTTGACGTGCTGCCTTGTTTCCTGGGGCCTTCTTCTTTGGCCCGTAAATGGACCTGGCTGGGCCATCTGTCTTTCCAGGTTCATTAGTTGGTTTATGTGCGGCGCCGCTTTCAGAATTTGGCCTATCATCTGGCCGTCTATCCGACCAGGCAGCCTCTTTATTTTTTGACTGTGGGGGCTCTATGGCCTCCTCGTCGAATTCTGGTAGCAGCTTGCGCGTCGGGTAGCTCTTTGATTGGTGGACATTGCCATATTTATCCGCGGTTTTGAGCACTTTGCCCCACCTCATTCTGAGTGTGTCTTCCGCTGTTTTGAGCTTCCGCTTTTCCTTCTTCAAGCTTCTTGCAGTGTTGACGAGTCTTTTCCGAAGGTTTTTGCTCTCCGGCGGCGTGTCCGGCATGAGATCGTCCGGACTGTCGTTTTCGCCGGGCCTGGACTGATTATCTGACTCGTCATGTTCGGACGGTTGCTTATCTGCGTGTTTGTCGTCCACTTGCGTGCCCTACTGTATTGTGGGGTCCTTAGGAGCGTTGTTGTTGTCGAGGCGGGACTTAGGGCGGCGTCTGCGCCGCCGTTTTGGTTGTTTATCGGCGGGGTTATCTTCTGCCGCGGCCCGTTGGTCCTCGTTATCGCTCTCTTTTGGGGTATCCACCATGTATATGTCATATGACGAGGTGGTCCTCCCGTGCGCTATAGGCTCTGTTTCTTGTTCGTCTCCGGCATCGTCGTCTATACCGTCGATGTCTTCGGAGTCATAGTCTAGCATGTCGGTTAGATCGTCGACAGTGGCTACAAAGTGGGTGGTGGGTGGGCTTTGAATTTCTCCGTCGTCCGTACCCCTACCGTTTTGGCCATAATCCGGCCAGGACTCTCCCGATAACGAGAGATGCTTTAGCGAATTTAGGATGTCGCCAAAGGGCGAGTGTTGGAAGATGTCCGCGGCGGTGAATTCCATAACCGGCACCCAATCTGAATTGATTGGTGGGGGCGTGGGAGGTTCGGAGTCTGGCAAGGAGTCCGGCACCTCGGAATCACGAGTTTCGCGAGGGACAAGATTAGTGTTCGGCTCCATCGCCGTGGAAGTTGAAGCCCCCAAGGCGGTGTCCATCCACCGATCCTCGGTCTGGCGATCGGCTCCGGACTAATGGCCGAAGCAGATTCGTGTGCGGCCGCCAAGGCACTGTCCGGCGGCAGAGCTAGATCATGCCCATTGTAACAATGCGGATCGCTTGGCTGTGGCTCGAGCCCGTCGAAGATCAAGCCTCCGCGGACGTTGGCCGTGAAGTTTAGACTTCCGAATCTGACCTGACGGCCAGGGGCGTAGCTTTCGATCTGCTCCAGATGGCCAAGCGTATTAGCCCGTAGTGTGAAGCCGCCGAATACGAAGATCTGTCCGGGGAGAAAAGTCTCACCCCGGACAGCGTTGTTGGTTGAAGATGCCATCGGGCCTATCAGTGACGGCACAGAGGAACTCTCAATGAAAGCACCAATGTCGGTGTCAAAACCGGCGGATCTCGGGTAGGGGGTCCCGAACTGTGCGTCTAGGCGGATGGTAACAGGAGACGAGGGACACGATGTTTTACCCAGGTTCGGGCCCTCTCGATGGAGGTAAAACCCTACGTCCTGCTTGATTAATATTGATGATATGGGTAGTACAAGAGTGGATCTACCACGAGATCAAGGAGGCTAAACCCTAAAGCTAGCCTATGGTATGATTGTTGTAATGTATGTTGTTCTACGGACTAAAGCCCTCCGGTTTATATAGACACCGGAGGAGGCTAGGGTTACACAGAGTCGGTTACGATGGTAGGAGATCTACATATCCGTATTGCCAAGCTTGCCTTCCACGCCAAGGAAACTCCCATCTGGACACGGGAGGGAGTCTTCAATCTTGTATCTTCATAGTCTTGGAGTCCGGCGGACGATGATAGTCCGGCTGTCCGGACACCCCCTAGTCCAGGACTCCCTCACTCGCGGTTCCTGCGGCGCGGGTGGTGGACACCCAAAGAGAAGGAACCCTCACAGGATCATAGCTGAAGTGAGATCCCTGAAGAAACTGCCAGGTATTGGAGAACCTGCCGCCCTCTAACGCAACCATGTAGCGATGGACGTGCTCGTCCTCCTCCTTGACACGGCGACGTACCACCTCCGGCGGGGTCGGGTCCCTCCGCCCCGAAACTGGCCCACGCGAACGCCACCAAACAAGATCAGGGTCGACGACGGGACCCGGGGCCGGGTTCCTCATCAAGCGGCGCGCCCGTCCAGGCAGCACCTCCCAGTGCCAGGCCGGCGGAGCCCAGTCCCGGACATGGGTCAGCCGGACGTCGTCGCGGACGGGTCGACGGCGAGGATGCGGGCCGGGCATCGTCGAGAACAAATACTAGCTATATGCCCGCAAAAAGTAACATTTTTTTAATGATTGGATTTTGATAACTAAAATTTCTAACATTTCTATATAACACTAATTATGCTATCATTAAAAAACTGAAAAACAACATTATATAAAAATTTCCATACTAATTAAACACTAATTATATCCATCTAACATGCATTCATACATATATAATAGTGAAAAAATAATAATCTAAATAATCTAAACTAATTAAACATACAAAATACGTATATACTAATATATACATGCATTAATTCATACATATGTACGTGTGTGTGTGTGTGTGTGTTCATCATGCTTGTGTGTGTGTGTATAGGCTCGGGGAGGGGCGGCGCCCATGGTGGCCGCCGGGGGCGAGGGAGAGGGGTTAGAGGGGGAGAGCTCACAGCGGGGCGACGGTGACGGCGAGGCGACGGCCGGGGGCGGTGACGGGCCGGGGCGTGACGCGGGAGCGGTGACGCGGGGACGGTGCGACGGGGACCGGCCCGGGGCGGCGACGGAGACGAGGGCGACGACGGGGACGGGGGCGGCGACGGCGACGGCGTCGATCGATCGGGGCGCGCGGGCGGTGCTTCAATGGGGAAACAGAGGGAGAATGAAATTTTCGTAAGTGTTGTATATATAGAAGGCACCTTTAGTACCGGTTGGAGCCACCAACCGGTACTAAAGGCCTGTTTTGGCCAGGCCAAGCGGCGGGAACCGCACCCCCTTTAGTACCGGTTGGTGGGTCCAACCGGTACTAAAGGCCCCCCTTTAGTACCGGTTGTTGCCACGACCCGGTACTAAAGGGGGTGCGCTGGCACAGGTGCGGTGCGGCAAGTTTTGTCCCACCTCGCTAGCCGAGGGGCAACCGCACTGGTTTATAAACCCCCTTGTGGTCGCTCTCTCGAGCTCCTCTCCAAAGCAGGCCTACTGGGCCTATGTGTTCTTTGCTGCCCTATGGGCCCACTTGGCCTTTGCGGGCCTGCATCCTGGCCCAACAACAGGTTGGGTTTCTAGTCGTATGCAGGCCGCTCTGGCCTAGTAGGCGCGTTTTATTTTTTATTTTTTTGCTTTATTTATTTTTGTGTTGTTTTTTTGTGTATTTAGAGTTTCTTTGTGAATATTTTTGCTTTAGGTACAAAAAATTACAAACTTTCTGTTAGTGCCCGTAGTTTTCAAATTTGAATAGTTTAAATTTTGAATTATTTGAAATTAGTGTGAATCACTAGTTTGTGAATAACTTAACTTTAAAAATCAGTAAAGGCATGAAAGAATTTGTTTGCACATAAAATTTCTTCGCGTTTCAAATGCCACAACACATAACTACCCTAAATATTACAGATATTCCCCTCTGGGTGTGAAACACAGAAGAAAGTGATGATAGTGAAGCCGATCACATCCCAGATCTTTGGGTGTGAAACTTTTTCTTCGCGTGTGTCCCTTTGCACCGTAACCATGGAAAATCCATCATTTAACGGGATGCTCGGGTCAATATTCACTATGAATGGAGCAATTTCATCAAACTTTTCATAATCTTCTGACTTTTCTGTCTTGTCATCCACTCCCACAATGTTTCTCTTCCCAGAAAGAACTATGTGCCGCTTTGGCTCATCGTACGATGCATTCGCTTCCTTATCTTTTCTTTTTCTTGGCTTGGTAGACATGTCCTTCACATAGAAAACCTGTGCCACATCATTGGCTAGGACGAATGGTTCGTCTGCATACGCAAGATTGTTGAGATCCACTGTTGTCATTCCGTACTGCGGGTCTTCCGTTACCCCGCCTCGTGTCATATTGACCCATTTGCACCGAAACAAAGGGACCTTTAAACCACGTCGATAGTCAAGTTCCCATATGTCCTGTATATAACCATAATATGTTTCCTTTCCCGTCTTGGTTTCTGCATCAAAGCAGACACCACTGTTTTGGTTGGTGCTCTTCTTATCTTGGGCGATCGTGTAAAATGTACTACCATTTATCTCGTACCCTTTGAATGTCATTATATTCGAAGATGGTGACTGGGACAACAAGTAAAGGTCATCTTCAATAGAGGTGTCATGCATGGTACGTGTCTGCAACCAGCTGGCGAAACTCCTGGTTTGTTCACATGTAATCCAGTCATCAGACCGCTCCGGGTGTTTGGAGCGTAGCAAATTCTTGTGTTCATCCATATACGGAGCCACCAAGGCGGAATTCTGTAGAACTGTGTATTGTGCTTCACTGAGAGAATGTCCGTCCATACATATTATTTGTTCCCCTCCTAGCGTGCCTTTTCCATCCAGTCTGCCCTTATGCCGCGATTCAGGAACACCAATCGGCTTAAGGTCAGGAATAAAGTCAATACAAAACTCAATGACCTCCTCATTTTGATGGCCCTTGGAGATGCTTCCTTCTGGCCTAGCACGGTTATGAACATATTTCTTTAAGACTCCCATGAACCTCTCAAAGGGGAACATATTGTGTAGAAATACAGGACCCAAAACGTTAATCTCTTCGCATAGGTGAACTAGGACGTGCGTCATGATGTTGAAGAAGGATGGTGGGAACACCAACTTGAAACTGACAAGACATTGCACCAAATCATTCTGTAACCTTGGTATGATTTCTAGATCGATTACCTTCTGAGAGATTGCATTAAGAAATGCACATAGCTTCACAATGGCTAATCGAACGTTTTCTGGTAGAAGCCCCCTCAATGCAACCGGAAGCAGTTGCGTCATAATCACGTGGCAGTCATGAGACTTTAGGTTCTGGAACTTTTTCTCTGCCATGTTTATTATTCCCTTTATATTCGACGAGAAGCCAGACGGTACCTTAATACTAAGCAGGCATTCAAAGAAGATTTCCTTCTCTTCTTTGGTAAGAGCTTAGCTTGCATGACCCTGATGTATGCCGTCTTCTCCGTGCATATGTTGCTGGTCCTCCCATGCCTCAGGTGTATCTTTTGTCTTCCCATACACGCCCAAGAAGCCAAGCAGGGTCACACAAAGATTCTTCGTCACGTGCATCACGTCGATTGCGGAGCGGACCTCTAGGTCTTTCCAATATGGCAGGTCCCAAAATATAGATTTCATCTTCCACATGGGTGCGCGTCCGTCAGCGTCCTTCGGAACAGGTTGTCCGCTAGGACCCTTTCCAAATATCACCTTCAAATCCTTGACCATATCATGTACATCGGCACCAGTACGGTGGCGAGGCTTCGTCCGGTGATCCGCCTCACCTTTGAAATGCTTGCGTTTCTTTCTTACGGGATGCCTGCTTGGAAGAAATCGACGATGTCCCAGGTACACATTCTTCTTACAACTATTCAAATATATACTGTCGGTATCATCCAAACAGTGCGTGCATCCGCGGTATCCCTTGTTTGTCTGTCCTGAAAGGTTACTGAGAGCAGGCCAATCATTGATGGTCACGAACAGCAACGCCTTTAGGTCAAATTCTTCCCCCATGTGCTCATCCCACGCACGTACACCTGTTCCATTCCACAGTTGTAAGATTTCTTCAACTAATGGCCTTAGGTACACATCAATGTCGTTGCCGGGTTGCTTAGGGCCTTGGATGAGCACTGGCATCATAATGAACTTCCGCTTCATGCACAACCAAGGAGGAAGGTTATACAAACATAAAGTCACAGGCCAGGTGCTATGGTTGCTGCTCTGCTCCCCAAAAGGATTAATGCCATCTGCGCTTAGACCAAACCATACGCTCCTTGCGTCATCTACAAACTCCTTCCCGTACTTTCTTTCGATTTTTCTCCACTGCGACCCGTCAGCGGGTACTCTCAACTTTCCGTCTTTCTTACGGTCTTCTCTGTGCCATCGCATCGCCTTGGCATGATCTTTGTTTTGGAACAAACGTTTCAACCGTGGTATTATAGGAGAATACCACATCACCTTGGCATTAATCTTCTTCCTGGGGCGCTCGCCCTCGACATCACCAGGCTCATCGCGGCTGATCTTATAGCGCAATGCACCACATACCGGGCAAGCGTTCAAATCCTCGTACTCACTGCGGTAGAGGATGCAATCATTAGGGCATGCATGTATCTTCTGCACCTCTAACCCTAGAGGGCGGACAACCTTCTTTGCTTCTTACGTACTCTCAGGCAATTCGTTGTCCTTTGGAAGCATATCCTTTATCATTACCAGCAACATTCCAAATCCCTTGTCAGATACACCATTCTCTGCCTTCCATTGCAGCAATTCCAATGTGGTGCCCAGCTTTTTCTTGTCACCTACGCAATTCGGGTACAACAATTTTTTGTGATCCTCTAACATGCGCTGCAACTTCTTCTTCTCCAAATCACTTGCGCAGTTTCTCTTTGCATCGGCAATGGCCCGACCTAGATCATCAACGGGCTCATCTGATGCCTCTTCTTCAGCTTCTTCCCGCATTGCCGGCTCAGCTTCTTCCCGCATTACCGGCTCAGCTTCTTCCCCCATTGTTGTATCATCGTATTCAGGGAACCCATGGCCAGGATAGCTGTCGTCGTCCTCTTCTTCTTCATTGTCTTCCATCATAACCCCTCTTTCTCCATGCTTGGTCCAAACATTATAGTGGGGCATGAAACCGGACTCAAACAGGTGGACGTGAATGGTTCTTGACGTAGAGTAATTGCGACCATTCTTACAGCCAGCACATGGACAAGGCATAAAACCATCCTCCCGCTTGTTTGCCTCAGCCGCAAGCAGAAAAGTATGCACGCCCTCAACGAACTGGGGAGAGCATCGGTCATCGTACATCCATTGCCGGCTCATCTTCATTACACAACACCGAATAGACCAAATTAATACCAGTTCATACATAAAGTTCATACAACACTTAAATGCAACAAACAAATAACTCTCTAGCTAAAGCATTTAAATGCAACAACAAATGCGATCAAGATTGCAACTAAGGTAACAATTGATCCAACAGCATAATGATACCAAGCCTCACTATCGATGGCATATTTTCTAATCTTCCTAATCTTCAAGAGCATTTTCTCCATCTTGATCTTGTGATCATCGACGACATCGGCAACATGCAACTCCAATTCCATCTTCTCCCCCTCAATTCTTTTCAATTTTTCTTTCAAGTACTCGTTTTCTCTTTCAACTAAATTTAACCTCTCGACAATAGGGTCGGTTAGAATTTCCGGTTCACATACCTCCTAGATAAAAATATCTATGTCAACTTGATGGGCATAATTTGTCATAAACACTAAATGCAACAAATAGTTTTAAAAGAGAATATACCACATCCGAATCATAACAAGGACGAGGGCCGACGGGGATGGATATCAAAACCATGGCACTATGTATAACAAAATACATACGGGTAAGGTAATTATATGAGTAACTATATATCCAAATCACACAAACATCAATTTTTTATATAAAATTTCATGAACAAGAGGCTCACCACAAGGTGGTGCCAGCGACGGGACGGTGCGGGCGATCGACGGTGGTTATGACGGAGATTTAGAAGGCACTAAGTAAACCACACCTACATATGCAAACGAAGTGTTATTTTGACCTCAAATTGCATATAAATCAAATACTACCACATATAATTCCTCCCAAATTACTAAAACCCACAATTAATCACTATATAAACCAATGCAAGAGCTAATCTAGCAATGAGAGATGAAAGGACAAAGTTGCTAACCTTGGTGATCATTTGAATGGATGGGGGCCTACAAATCTTGACAAATTTGGGGCAAATTTTGTGATTAACTCAAGAGGAAGAAGGGAAGAATAGAGGAGAGGGAGAGGGGAAAGGGGGAAGAACAGAGTGCGGGTGGACGAAAGGTTTATATAGGATGACCTTTAGTACCGGTTCGTGCCACAAACCGGTACTAAAGGTGCTAGAAGGGCCCCACTCTGACAACATCCTGCCACCACTTTCTTTAGTACCGGTTCGTGGCACGAAACGGTGCTAAAGGTTCGCCATGAACCGGTACTAAAGATCTCCTCCCGCCTAGCCGTTGGAACCGGCACTAATGGACACATTAGTGCCGGTTCTGTTACAAACCGGGACTAATGTGTCTCACATTTGACCCTTTTTCTACTAGTGTGACTTGTTAGGTGATGATGATTTACTTGTTGACAACTCTAGTGATGAATACTATGATGAAACGTCAATTAATCATGCTAATCAAGATAAAACAAATGACAATGATAAGGAGAAGATTGAGCTTCTAACTAAAGAACTAAACACTCTTAAGTTAGCTCATGAAACTATCTTAGAAGATCATCGAGAACTTTTAAGGACTCATGAGAAGTTACGCTTTGAAAAGCTCAACCTTGAGCAAGAGCATGAGTTCTTAAAGGAAATCAATGATGATCTTCGTAAAAAAAGTTCTTCTTACATTGCCAATCGTTTACTCTTATCTACTTACATGCATCAAGTCAAGTCTAGTAACAAGAACAAGAAGGATTCTTCCTCTAGTAGTAACAATAATCATGCTAAATCCAATGTTGTTGCTTCTAGTAGTTCTCTTGATTCCACTAATGATTCTCTTAGCCAATTTACACTTGAGCAAGAAAATAGCTTATTAAAGGGAATTATAGAGAAAGGTGTTTACAAGAGCCTTGCCGGGAGTAAGCAATTTGAGGAAATTGTACGCAAGCAAGGAAGGCACCGGAAGAACCAAGGTGTTGGTTTTGAATGAAAGTTCAATGCCAATGGAGTTGAGTGGGAAGAAGATCAATACCCCAAGACGAAGTTTGTTCCTCAACAAGAGAAGTATGATCCTACTTCCTTCAAAGGGACACAAGGCCAAGATGATCTTCCACCACAAGACCACAAGCAAAAAGGCAAGGGCAAGCTTCAAGAGGAGATTGATGCATTTGAAGAAGCTCCTAAGGCCTTGGTCAAGTGGGTTCCCAAGACTACGTCAAGCTCTACTTCATCAAGTACAACTACAACTCCAAGGATTCCCATCAAGATGATGTGGGTCCCAAAGAAGAAGAACTAGAGAGTTCTTGAGGGTGACTCCGCCAACATATTTCACTCATATCATTTTGGCAACAACAAGTGCAATCAACTTCCACATCTTGCACTAGTTCAAGGAGTCACGAACCCTCTTGTTGGTAAGATGAGGGACAAGGTAACCTAATGCTCTCATAGACATCATCTTGTGTGTGCATCACTCTATGTCTATGGATATCCTTGTTTGTTCCTTGTGGGACTAACCCATGTAGGTGCTGAAAGTGCAACTCACTCCAAAGGATTGCTCCAAATGATCTACATCAACATTGAGCATCCACATCTTCAACACCTACATGAAGTCATCATCGACAAAATCCAAGGTTAGTTCATCCCTCTAAGGGGGATCTCACATCTAGGGGGAGCTTTACTCTAAGAATTGAGTCAAAGCAACTCTAATGGTGT
The DNA here is from genome assembly GCA_963921465.1 of Triticum timopheevii. Taxonomy (NCBI): domain Eukaryota; kingdom Viridiplantae; phylum Streptophyta; class Magnoliopsida; order Poales; family Poaceae; genus Triticum; species Triticum timopheevii. The sequence goes on from OY997271.1 coordinate 118,407,788, forward strand.
GAACACATCAATGCATTATGTAAAAGTGGTAACCCCACTTGAGCTTAAACAATTAGTATGACCTATGATCAAATGTTCTCATTTGATTCCTAAGTCAATATACTCATATATAGATCACCTAGTCATCTCCAATTGCTTGACAGATGCTAGAATTGGTTGTGCATGCTTTGCCACATATTTCATTTGCCATTTTATTGTGTGAGCATGTTGGTTGCATATTTTACTCATTTGAGGACATCCACTTGTTGTTTTGATTGATTGGTTTCTTCTTCTTTTTCCAAGTGGATGGACAAGGAATGCCTAAGAACCTTCTCTAGCTATCTATGCTTTTCTTGTCTCAAACTCTATTCATGCTACATCACAAAATTTGATCAAGTCAGATTCGAACCACTCTGTGTGAGGAGCACTCGTAGTCCCAGATTCGTCATAGACTTAAACTTCCAAAACTTCTTTGTGTGTTTTGGTCTGACCGATTCTTCCATTTCGGTCATACCAGATCACTAAGTCGATCTAGGTTTTCAATCTTAGTGCAACCAATTTGAACTTTTCGGTCACACCGAGTTGCTGTAACTAATAGCAGTTATGCATCTCGGTGCCACCGAGTTGTTCCACTCAGTCACACCGACAGGGTCGGGCTATATATACCCACGGGCAAAACTTTGGAAATTTTCTCTGAACTCTTTTGCCCGCGCTTAGCCCGCTCTGCCTCCAGGGTCTCCGGATCGTCCTCCTCGTCGCCAGCTGCCTCCTGCTGCTGGTCTCCGCCGCCGTCAACGGGAATCATCCCCGCCGTTGCCGCCGTAGCGAGTTCATCGCCGAACTAGGGTATGGACTCGATCACTGTGCTATCCCTATCTGATTCCGAGCACATTGTGTTCGCCATGAATCTTGCCATGATTGAAACTATCTTATCTAGTCAAAACACTCCGTAGATTAGAGATGAATTGAAAATTTAGGGTTAGGTTTCCGCCGAAACCATCTCGGACCAACCAAGTTGTAGAACTCGGTACCACCGATTCGGCTAAGGCCATTGCACATGTAATTCTCGGTCTGACCTAGAATTGCAAATCGGTGTGACCGAGTTCAGGACTTTGTGAAACCCTAGCAGTCTCGGTGCCACCAAACTGTGACTCGGTCTGACCGAGTTCACTAGTTTAGGTTCCAAAAGCTGCTTCAGTATCACCGAGTTTACAAATTGGTAGATCCGAAATGCTTTCTGTGGAAAACAAAAACTAAGTTTTTGACTCATTCTTTTGCAAAAACCTCTGTATTTTGTGATGCTCATCCACTCTATCTCATCTATGTCTATTCACAGGGTCTGCTGTCAGTGTTTGCAATATGTCTGATCAGAGTGACAGTCAGAACAAGTCAGAGGAGCAGGTTCAAGTGAGTGAGGGCACTAGTCCCTCGAGCAGCTATGATGATGGTAGCAGGAGCACCCCAAGCAACTTACCCAAAGCTGCCACCAGGGTCAGAAAGAAGAGAACCTCAGAATCTGAGGATGAAGACTATGTGGCTATTAAGGATGAGGCCACTTCCAAGAAGAAGGTGCTCAAGAAAGAATATGGCTCGGCTACAGCCACTAAGCCAGGAATGCAGAAGAAGGCACGTGCAAGAAGGATTCCCACTTCCAAACCTAGGAAGGCTGCCACTGGGGAAACCATGAAATTTACCATTGAGTCAGAAGATGAAGCTGTTGGCCAAGACAAGAAGAAAAATAGAGTCAGAACCACTACTACCAAGGTTCTTGGCAATCCCTATATGAGGAGGGACTCTGAAGAGGAAGAAGAAGAAGAGGTTGCTGCACTAGCACCCAAAGCTCAGAAGCTTATGGGTGATGCCATCAGGTCAGTGGCTGCTTCATCAAAGCCCAAAGAAGCACCCAAGGCTGCCTCCAAGCCCAAGACTGCACCTAAGAGAAATACCAGGAACATATCAGCTGCTGAGAAGAACAAGGTCCCAGTACCTGAAGCTGTTGCTGAAGAGGAAGATGATGAAGAGCATGTCTTGAGAAAATTGAAGCCAAAAATTCCAGATCATAATGATGCCCATCATGTAGCTGAGAACATGAAGCTGAGAAAGGATGCAGGACTCAGACAGTGGAGGTTGACTGATCCTTATGCAGTCAGGAGGACAACTGTTGTAGACTACAGGTTCCATACAAAGGAACAACGGGATTTCTACGATACAGTGCTGCTGGACAAGAAGCCAATAGTGTGTGACATGAAACGGGTGGACTGGAAGTACATCAAGGAGAATGAAGAACACTGTCCTGATGTGTATGACAGCTTCAGTGCTTGTGGAGTGCCAGACTTTGTTGGGCAGAAGCTCACAAAGTGGAATGATGAGCTAATAATGCAATTCTACTCCACAACACACTTCTATCCAGATGGCAGGATAGTATGGATGTCTGAAGGTACTAGGTACCAATCATCAATTTAAGAATGGGCTAATCTGATCAATGCACCTAAGGAGAAAGAGGATGACTTGGATGTCTATGCCAAGAAGAAGATGGATCACAACACTATGGCACATATGTACAAGGAGATCCCAAATGCTGCTATTGAAACACACAAGTTTGGATCAGTACATTACCATCTGTCAGGACTGCCAACCATCAACTGGATCCTCAGGCACACTCTCTTGCCCAAGTCAGGTGATCACAACATGATCAGAGGCCGTGCAATAAATCTGCTACACTTATTTGATGTGGCACAAAAGTTCAAGGTCACAAGTCTTATAGTTGAAACTATCAAGAGGACAGCTGCTGAGCAAAAGAGAAGTGGTGGGTATGCCCCACAGATCCAGGAGCTGATTAACTCCAAGATGGGAACTGGCACATACTTGTTGGACAAGGATCACATGCCTATCTATCCATATTTTGAGGACAACCAAGTGGTTATGGATGAAGATGAACCATCTTCTGTGCAAGCACAAGCAAAGAAGGAGAAGGCAAGGACTGAGAAGGCTACCAAGATGCCAACAATGGAAGAGGCATCTCAATACTTTTTGAAGAGCAAACAGGATCATCTTGGCTACTTGATTGCATCCACTCTGAGGATTGAGAAGGGGCTGGCTACCCTGACTCAAAACCTGGAGAGCCTGGAGAGGATCATGGAGCAGAAGTTCTATGACTTGGATGTGAAGGTAACTGAGATCCAGTCTGTTGTTGAGCAACTCTAGGATGATATGCAGGAGAGGAAGGCCAAGACAACCACTGAGGCATTTGCCAGAGTGCCTAGAGCTCAGAGATCAGCTGCAGTGCCAGTGACTGACACCAGAGCCACTTCATTTGCACCAGCTACGGCCCCAGTGCAACCAACTCTAGCACCTACTCCACCAGCTCCATCCACCTCTACTGAAGTCTTCGTCCAAGGAGCCATCTCTACACCACCACCTAAAGATCAAGCCTGAGAGACGATTTAGTGCTATGCATTTTCTATGAACTTTTTGGTAAGTTGTTGCCAAAGGGGGAGAAAAATGTATAGATCATAGGTTTCGAGAGAGAGCTTTGCTTTTTATTCTCTCTTGCTTTGGTGGTTGAACTTTATTTGCTTGATTGAGATACCTTATGTCTGTATGATACTTGGATGATCATGTGTTTGATCATATGCTACATTAATGCTTGTTGGATGACATTATCCTTTTATCTCTATATGATCATTCACTTTGCTTGGTGATGAGTGCATGTATTCAGTTGTTATCATTTTGAGCGCTCCACCAAGATGTATGTGACATGGAAGAGTAACCCATGAGCCTAACTCTTTGTGCATTTGCAGTCCAAAGCAAATCTTAAACTATACACAAATTTAGGGGGAGCTCTTGCTTATCACATACTTCTCAAAGCGACAATGTTCACTCTTATTATCTTTTGTCGAAGCTTTGATCTATATGTTGTCATCAATTACCAAAAAGGGGGAGATTGAAAGTGCAACTATCCCTAGGTGGTTTTGGTAATTCCTAACAACATATAGCTCATTGAGCTAACATTATTCCAAGATAGATATTTCAGGAAAAGCTCAATGAATGGCATGGCATGGATGAGAAAAGTGGACCCCTCAAAATGCTAAGGACAAAAGGATTGGCTCAAGCTCAAAGCTCAAGACTCTACATTTTATATTTTAGTGATCCAAGATCACATTGAGTCTATAGGAAAAGCCAATACTATCAAGGAGGGATGAGGTGTTGCTTAATGAGGTTCTTGCTTCATAGTGCTTAGTGATATGCTCCAAAACCCTCAACTACTTTCCCACATCCACATATGACCTAAACCAAAAGTCAAACTCGGCCCCACCGATTCTTTCTATCCGGCGCCACCGAGTTCAGATGTCATAGCCACTGCCACAAACCCTAGGCAAATTGGTCTCACCGATAGGGATCTCGGTCTCACCGAGATGGGATTGTAATCTCTCTATTTCCCTTCGTAATGTTTTGGTACCACCGAGATGAGCGATTGGTCCCACCGAGATTGCAATGTAAACTCCCTGTTTCCTTTTCGTAACATTTCGGTCCAACCGAAATGAGCAAACTGGTCCCATCGAGTTTATCTGACCAACCATCTGGTTAGCTTATTACCAAAATTGGTCCCATCGAGTTTGTGTAATCGGTGTCACTGAGATTATGTCATGCCCTAGCCCTAATCATATCGGTCCTACTGAGTTGCATGCCGGTCCCACCGAAAATCCTAACGGTCACTAGATTTGCTGAATCGGTCTGACCGAGTTTATCAATTCGGTCCCACCGAGTTTGGCAAGTTGTGTGTAATGGTTAGATTTTATGTGGAGGCTATATATACCCCTTCACGTCCTCTTCATTCGTGGAGAGAGCCATCAGAACGAACCTACACTTCCAACTTCCTTTTTCTGAGAGAGAACCACCTACACTTGTGTTGAGGCCAAGATATTCCATTCCTAACAAATGAATCTTGATCTCTAGCGTTCCCCAAGTTGCTTTCCACTCAAATCTTCTTTCCACCAAATCCAAATCCTGTGAGAGAGAGTTGAGTGTCGGGGAGACTATCATTTGATGCACAAGAGCAAGGAGTTCATCATCAACACACCATTTGTTACTTCTTGGAGAGTGGTGTCTCTTAGATTGGCTAGGTGTCACTTGGGAGCCTCCGACAATATTGTGGAGTTGAACCAAGGAGTTTGTAAGGGCAAGGAGATCGCCTACTTCGTGAAGATCTCCCGCTAGTGAGGCAAGTCCTTCGTGGGCGACGACCATGGTGGGATAGACAAGGTTGCTTCTTCGTAGACCCTTCGTGGGTGGAGGCCTCTGTTGACTCGCGCAACCGTTACCCTTCGTGGGTTGAAGTCTCCATCAATGTGGATGTACGATAGCACCACCTATCGGAACCACGACAAAAACATCCGTGTCTCCAATTGTGTTTGAATTCTCCAAACCCTTCCCTTTACATTCTTGCAAGTTGCATGCTTTACTTTCCGCTGCTCATATACTCTTTGCATGCTTGCTTGAATTATGTTAAGATTGCTTGACTTGTGCTAAGATAGCTAAAATCTGCCAAAGACTAAAATTGGGAAAAGGATAAGTTTTATTTGGTCAAGTAGTCTAATCACCCTCCCTCTAGACATACTTTCGATCCTACAACGTGCCATGCACCAAATTAGAGTGCACAACTGCACGGTAGACTCATCCCGGTCGTAGTGCCGCGGTAATTCCCAATGAGCCATCAAATCACAAAACCCCCACCTTTCCAGCTTTAGAAGTAAGCTGGACGAACGAAGCAGCAATATTTCACTTGGGCTTAATTCCCTTCTCCCGCATCTTCTTGTTCAGAGAAAACCCCCTCTCTCACTGGGCCTGAATCCCCTTCTCCCTTGTCTGCTTGTTTAGAGAAAACCCCCTCTCGGTGGTTGCATAGGGTTTTCTCATGGAGAACCAGGTACAAATTCTTCGTCCATCCCCAATAAATCCAAGTCCCTTAGTCAGGGGTAATCTTAGGATGGCAGCCGCTGTTGTTGATGCACTTTTCTTCCTACTGAATCTAGTATGTTTCATTTGCAGTGCCGAAAGTGCGAGGACCCTACAGGTTTCTGCACCCTCAGTGAGACGCCACACTTGTTCTTCTCATCCTAACACAGGATTTTAAAACGCGAATAGTATGTTCATAGAATCCTCTTTTCTATCCGGGAGGGTGGGTTTTTTTGAACATGCTGTTGACTAATTTGGAAATTTGGATTGCTATATTTGGACAAAGGTACTAGTACCATGGTCAACACTAACGTGAAGGAGGAAATTATTTCTAGATTTGGATAGTGAATACGTTGTGTTCTCATCTTATTTTTCCTGCAGTGCATTCCTTGATTTGCCAGAACACATGTACTCAAGATGGTCGGCCTTGCCATAACTGAATACCCCGGTTTAGTGGTCACATTGAAGACAAGCCGTGGATATAAGTTCCGAGTTGGGTTCATGAACCAAGAAGATTGCTGCTTTTTTTATGGCCAAACTTGATAAACTTTCTCAAGTGTTACAGACTGAAAGTTGGCGTACGAATGTTGATGGAAATAGCAGAACCTGGTCTCATCTTCACTGTGATCTTCCACCCCGACGTCATTCCAGTAGTTCATCCTTGTTAGTTTTGTATCTGGTTCTTGCTTGTTGCCTTGATTACTTCTTAATCCACCCATTATGTCTAACTAATCACAATTTAACTTTATAAGTAGCAACGATTTGTGATTTCCTTCTCTCTTGAAGATGCTACTTCTAACTAATATTTCTTATAACTGGTGACACGTGCAGGTTATTTCAAAGTTAAGAATGCTACTCGTTTGTTATTCTATAAGAACTCGACTGTTACTGATGGCACTGAAGTTGACTGGGACAACATCCACAAGTTCCTACACTTTATTGATCGTCTTGAGGTCCTTGTGGGGTGTTTCAATGGTGGAAGGCCACGTGGGATATGTGTGCCACTGCTGCACACGTTGAACAGGTCCAACTGTGTCGAGAAAATTATGGTATGAGATGTTTTCTGTTATATATTTTGTTCATAAACTCTTGCTTATAGATAGTTTTACAGCTGTGATCTTCTTAAAACAGAAACTGCCTAATTCTATTGTTCCTATACAGATGCCTGACCATGGTCGGGTCAGACTTGCGCTTGGTCACAACATGATGTTTACGTCGACCTACTCCATTCCCCTTGGAGGTGAAAATATACTTATTCATGGGTGGTCTCAAATAATGAAGGCCCGTCCATCTTGGAGAATCGGATAGAAGGTTATGCTCATGCTTTTCCATGGCTCTAAAGCAAATATCCTGTTTATTGACCACACTACGAGATGAAGCCGCTTTCAGAAGGTCGTGGATGCATGGGGTGGCGCCTGGGCCTTCTCCTGGGGCATTGATGGCCTCACCCTTGGTTAACTATAGGAAAAGAAGCACTGTCCAACGCGTGCTTTGTACGGTTGAACCTGTATAAGTACTCATACTGCTTTCAGCTATGGTTGTTAAGTGCCCCTACTGGTTTCAGTTAAGGTTCTTAAGTACTCCTGCTGCTTTTACAGTCTGTCGTGTTTCTTCGGTCTCGTCTTCTTCCAGCCACCAAAACCAAACCAGTGCCAGCGGGGCCGACTGCTTCCGCCTCCCACGGTTGGTTGTGCCTTAGTGCATGCATCACCGCCCCACCGTCTCCTAAATCGTTAAAACCGGTGTCAGAGGCCTCGCTATCGTCCTCTATGCGCTTTGGTGCGCTCGTCGCGGCGCTGCCCTCTTGCATTGTCAACATGGTCAACAAACAAGAGGAATCGGGAGAGGATTGTTCGTGGAGAGGATGATAGTAGGGACCCATCATATCCATGGCCGTATGCAAGCAAGTTACTAATTTTTAAAATTCTCCATTGTCAGTGTATAGAAAAAGAAAATGCTTCCTCATAGTGGTTTCCTGACATCTGGGACCCACCATATTGTCAAAGTATATAGTCAATAGACAAGAGAACAGGACAAGATCGGCTGACACCTAGGACATAGCTGCTCGAGCAGTACTGTTTTTTTGTTATTGTTGAGATGGAGCAGGGTTTCAACTAGGCTGTGGCCCGTCTAGCCCATGCTTATATTTTACGTTCACCACATGACTAGCCCAGCTATTTTTCCTTTCTGAAAATGAGCCCAGTTTATTTTTTCTGAAGAATACCCAATCCAGGACTATTTATTTTTCTACACCCTGATGGGCTGCAACTCTTTCAAGGCAGCTGCAAATCTTGAAAGTAATATGAAATGGGCTGTAAATATAAAAAACAAATGACAAATTGGCAATAACCTAATTTAAATATATCTTCAGATTCCAATTTCACTGGGCTTTAACCTACTTTAAATATATCTTCAAAGTACTTTAAGTATGGCTCAACATTTCGGTATTAAAAATAGTTTGGACCCCACCTAAATATGTGAAATTTCGTTTAAATTTTTAACCCTGGCTCAGGCCAACAAAAAAAGGACTACAATAAATTGCATAAATGATCTGTAAATTATTAAAAAAAAGGGAATTGTTTGACTTGTGGGCCTATTAAGTTGACGTGTATGCCAGTTCTTTTACTTATTATATACGTCAATAGACGTAACAGTTGGATGTCAATCCAACGGCCATCGTGCTTCTTCAATCTCTGATCTTCTTGCTCCAGCCACCAAATCAAGCACCAGTGGGACTGCCTGCTCCCGCCTCCTGTGGTCGGCTGTGCTGCCGCGTAGGCCTCACCGCCCCTACTACTCCCACTGCTGGCCAGGCCATCCCTCTACTCACCCACATCCCTCCACTGCTGTGGCTTCGCCGCCTCCGAGTCATTCCCTTCCTGGGTCTCGCCGTCATCCATCGCGTCGGTGTTCCCGGCACGGCGTGGTCAACGTTGTCAACAAATGACAACATCGGAAGAGGGATGCACATGGAGAGGCTGACAGTTAGGACCCACATGGCCCATGGCCGCACGCAAGCAAGTACCTCCCAATGACAGCTGGGACCCACCAGCTATATCTTGGCACGAAAGGAAGTGCCTCCTTATTAAGCGAAAAATAACGAGTGCTCCCCATGACAGCTGGGCCCCACCAGATTTGGAGGCTGACTTGTGGCCCTACTAAGTTGACGCGTACGGAGGGCTTTGTCAACTTAGTCAATAAACGATTCTATCACCAATGACCGTTGGACTGTTAACATCCAACTGTCCTCCTCCTTCTTTAACCTCTGATTTTCTTCCTCCAGCCGTCCAAACCACTGCGTGCTCCTGCCTCCCGTGGCCGGCTGTGCTGTCGTGGGAGGCCTCACCGCCCCTAATACTCCCACCACTGGCTAGGCCATCCCTCTACTTACCCATACCCCCTGTTATTCTGCGGCGACGGCAGCCTCAAGCCACAGCCGAACCAGTTAACCCTCGTACTACCCTCTGCATGTTCCCAGGCTTCGCGTCATTCCCTGCCTCACCATCGTCCATCGCCTGGTGCTATCCGTGTGGCGTGGTCAATGTGGTTAACAAACGACAACCATCAGAAGAGGACTATATGTCGTGAGGCTGACAGATGGACCCACCAGCTACATCTTCGCACGCAAGGAAGTGCCTCCTTATTTTGCGCATAAAAAGAATCCTCCCCCTGTCAGCTCGAACCCACCACCTACATCTTCGCACGCAAGGTAGTGCCTCCTAATCCTCCCTAACAGCCGGGACCCACCCGGTCGAAGCTTCATAGCGCTGTCATTCTGGTCGAAAACATGTACGTACATACTAGTCCATCGGTCTTTCTGCCATGATGAACTGTGGCCCAGTAAGGAGCAGTAGCTGTTCAGGCAGCTCCGTATATATCGTGTACACGTATGTATGTACATACGAGCGGGGTCTCGAACGCCTACTCGTGCATACGTACGGCTAGGGCTCGTGTACATGGAGAGGCAGCAGAGTGCAGCAACGGCGTCCTATTCATCGACAGCCAACCGACTGGGTCGAAACGGAGGAAACAACATCATGTTCGCCGGGAGCCAAGTTACTGGCTCAGAATGCATCTTGTTCATTGGGAGGCAACATGCTGGGTCGGAATGGGTCATGTTCAATGGGAGCCAACTGGCTTGGATGGAACAGCCGGAACGGGGTCTGGCGTACCGCAAAATGGAGGAAAACGTCCTTGTGTTCGACCGCGTACGGTCGAAACGAGGTCATGTTCATTGGGAAGGGTCTGGCGTACCGCAAAACGAAGGAAACGGACTTGTGCTCGAGCTCCTACAGTCGAAATGGGGTGCTGTTGATCGGGAGGGGTGTGGCGTACCGCAAAACAGAGGAAACAAAGTTCTCTTCGACCTCCTACGGTCGAAACAGGGGTCCTGTTCATCTGGAGGGGTGTGGTGTACCACAAAACAGGTCTCCACGGGCTACTGTTCATCCACAGTATACTGCCTCGCTCCAGCCTCCACGGGCTACTCTTCATCCACCATCAAACTCCTCGAGCCTCCACCTGCGACTGTTCATCCACGACGTCTCCTCCTGCCTCCACTAGCTATTGTTCATCCACGGGTTCCTATTCATCCAGCCTCCACCGTCTACTATTCAACCACCCCTCCATGGGCTACTGTTCGTCTAGCCCTCCACTAGCTACTGTTCAACCAGCTCTCCACGGGGTCTTGTTCATCCACCCCCAACTGGCTCGATCAGGGTCCATTTCATCTAGCGGCAATGGTCTCTACCCCCATGGGGTCCTGTTCATCCAACCCCCAACAACACTCACTATTCATCAAGAGGCAACAGGTCGATCGGCTTCAGTTAGCAGCAGTAGCAAAGGAATCGCTCGATCGGGTTCAGTTAACAGCCAGGGATCGATCGATAGCTAGGGTTCAATAATGCGTAGCCAGTGCAATAGCTCGGGTTTAGTAGGCCAACGCCTTGCTTGGGTTCATTTAGAGCCCAATGCCTTGCACCCATGTGTGTACGTGTACAAGAGAAACGCGCAAACCTCCATGCATCGCTCGGCCTTGACCACCCGCTGTAACCGGAAACTCCCCGAAATTTTCCTCGCCCTCACTTCTACCATGATTTTTTACGTCATGGATGGCCCAAAGAATTTCATGCAGGTGCGTCTCCGGCCTGCCCATGATGAAAAGCCCATTTTCTGTCATGATTTTTTGTCATAGAAGTCGGAGCCCACCACATCTATGATGATACCGGGTTTTGTCATAATTATCGTCATAGAAGTGTCATAAGTATGACAGAAAAAAAATCGTTAGGCCCAAAATGTCATGGATGTGTCTTTTTTAGTAGTGCTTGATATGTGCCAGATAATAGACAGAGATACTATTCATTGCTGCCTCGATATGTGCCCCACAACTAATTTTAAAACTCAAATTTGAACATTAATTTGGACCTGACTTGGAGTCTAAGAGGTGAACAGGACGATAAAGTAGCAGGTAATATTAAGCAATGCATAATATAAGCAGAAACAAAAGAGTGGGACCCCTCTTGTGGACCCGTGTACTCCTCAGGTTCATCTCCTGAGTCGATGATGGTGATGCCATTGCGGTGGGTGCCGGCGGCAGGGAAGGAGATCTGAGGCGGTGAAAGACGGTCAGGAGTCGTGATGTCTGGTTTGGTGGATGCTTCTACCGATGGTGCAACTCAGGTGAGGTGGACGATGTCGCGGCAAGAGCAGGACAAACCACACAAAGTTTTCTTCGACACCTACGTGTAACTGAAGTAATTCTGTAAGGGCTCCTTTGGCTTGCAGGATTCTAAAAAAGTGGGGATTGGAAAAACACCAGAATAGGATAGGAATGCACGTGGGAAACGGAGCATTTGTAAACACAGGATTTTTGTCAACTTGGGTGTTTGGTTCACAGGAATTGGAAGAGCAGAGGAATGCAAAGAAACATGGCCAAATTAAAGTGAAACCATATGAAAGTGTGTACAGTTAGAATGCTATTCTGCCACTAATGCACTTGGTCTTGTTTTGATGCATAGGATTTTCAAAAGTAGGTCCTGGTGGATTTTTTTCTCCATTCCTTTCAACAAAATGCATGAATAATTGAATAGTAGTGTGCCATAGGAAAATTCCCTATTGCTATGTTTTTCCTTCAATTTTTCCTTTGAACGAAAATAGCCCTAATGGATGGACATGAATGTAGAGTAATAAGTGATGCGACAAGTGCACAACCTCTTTGCCGTAGCCGGCTCGACCTTGGAATCATGGGGTTGGTCGCCGAAGAATTTGAGGCAGAGGTGGCTGTCGGAGGTGTGGAGGAAGATCTGAGGAATCTCTAAACGGTGTCCAGGGCACTGCTCTGTTGTGATGGATGGTTCCGTCATTGGAGCAGCTGCGGCGAGCCATAAGACATCGAGGCTGAAGCAATACAAGATAGACATCGTTAATCTCAAGTGGGATTCTAATAGCATCTCCAATAGATGATGTAAAATACATTACCAAAAAGTGATAGATGTAAAATTTACATCACCAAAAAACACCTGACTACAATAGATGAGGTAAAAACTGTTGACTCTCGACTTAACTGTCGAAACTGAAATTTACTGTGGAATCTGAATGTTATTGTCGAAACTGAATGCACTGGTAGTAGAGAGGCACTTCACATGTAGTTTAGACCGCTCGAGCATTAGTTGTAGAGAAACAGTGATCTAAATCAGCACGCGATCGATGGGGAACACAATAGCAGATAGCAACCGGAACAACAACGCCTGGAGGAGCAGCACGAACTAGAGCCAGTGCAGCAACTCATGTAGCTGTAGCAGCCCATGTACCAGCATCAGCAGCACAAGCGAGAGGAGAGCAGAGAAGCGGCGTGAGTGAGCGAGGGCCAGAGAAGCAGCACCGTGAGTGAGTGAGGGCCAGAGCAGCAGCAGCGCGAGCAAGTTAGCGAGAGCCGAAGCAGCAGCAGCAGCGTGAGCGAGTGAGCGAGAGCCGAATCAGCCGCAGCATATCCGGCTGGTATGGACTCCACTGCCGAAGGGGCCTTGCGCTGGGGGAGAGCCGCCATGGAGATGTCGCTCGCGGCGCCGGCTTCGAGGTAGCCATGCCATGGGGGTGCGGGATGGAGCACCGTTGGTGCCGGGATGTACTAACTAGATACTCATGATCTAAACCCTGTTCCATACATACACCATGTGTATCACACAAGGTATAGTCCCCCGCCCCCTACATTATGACAAGTATTTAGCCCTGAGCTGCAAAAGCCACACATTATCCCAAATTATAATCAAAGTTCTATATATTATATGTAGTATAACATGTTAATAACCACACCATGCGTATCACCATTATATATATTCATTCACACATGCATCGGTTTGAAACACTATGATATCTTCTTCAAATATCCGAATCCACTTTTTTATAATGCATTATGATCTCTGTTTGTCTTTTACACCTTCATGATCTTATTCTCTTTGTATCTAGCTAGCGCTAACTTTCTATCGTGCATATGCACACGCCCGCCCCCTATCACCCTCCCACAACGTCCCCTCCATCGCGCACATTCGTTTCTCTTTAGGTCGTTCACCCACGGTGTGTGTAGGCCGCCTGGCTCCTTCTTTCCGGCACACACCGGTCGATATACCTCTGTAGCCAAGTGTGCCTACCACAAACACACACTTCCCCTCTTTTCTTCTCACCGTCCATGCCCCCCTATGTCCAATATGGTTCCACGCAGGTGCACACTCCCGCCCCTCTTTTCATTGATCTCATACTCACACACTCCTTCCCCTCGACATAGTAGGCCTCTTGCACCACCTCCTAGCCGCGCCCCTCTCCACATGTCCGTCTCTCCGGACCTTATTTGCTTCTAACGCATGCATGCATGTATATGTACCAATCTCCCTACATACAGCTAGCTAGGTCGACTGTAATTCTTTTTCCCCACGCATCGATCGACTTACCTCACTAGTTATGTCTCTCCCTTTCTCAGACACATGGGGATTGATCTTTCTATGTAGTTATGTACGCTTACCACAACCATACTGTCCCCCCTCATCATCCTTGCATACCTCCCGACCCGTCTGTCACACGCACATGCATAGACAGACAGACATCCGTTTGTCTAGCAGGCCTCTCCCACCATTTGTGAGAAGCAACTCCACCACCAACCCTCCGACACTCTACCTTTGTCTTTCTCCCAACCTTATTCCTTTGCTACACATATGCATGGCTCACGCTCATGTATTGCGTGAAAGTTGTAAAAAGTTTGAGATTACTAAAGTATGAAATAATTGCTTGGCTTGTCATCGGAGGTCTGCAAGATGAGAGCATTCTTTTGTGACAAAAATTGAAGCATGACCAAACTATATGACTTTGTAGGGATGAACTTTCTTTAGCCATGTTATTTTGAGAAGACATGATTGCTTGATTAGTATGCTTGAAGTATTACTATTTCTTATGTCAATATGAACTTTTATTTTGAATCATTTGGATCTGAACATTCATGCTACAATAAAGAAAATTACATTGAGAATTATGCTAGGTAGCATTCCACATAAAAAATTCTGTTTTTATCATTTACCTACTCGAGGACGAGCAGGAATTAAGCTTGGGGATGCTTGATACGTCTCCAACATATCTATAATTTTTGATTGTTCCATGCTATTATATTACCCATTTTGGATGTTTATGGGCTTTACTTTACACTTTTATATCATTTTTGGGACTAACCTACTAACCGGAGGACCAGCCCGAATTGCTGTTTTTTTGCCTATTTCAGTGTTTCGAAGAAAAGGAATATCAAACGGAGTCCAAACAGAATGAAACCTTCGGGAGCGATCTTTTTGGAACAAACATGATCCAGGGGACTTGGAGTGGACGTCAAGCAACAGAGGAGGCGGCCACGAGGGTGCCCGGCGCGCGCCCTATAGGTGAGCGCGCCCCCACCCTCGTGGGCCCCTCGAGCATCCACCGACCTACTTCTTCCACCTATATATACCCACGTACCCTGAAACCATCGAGGAGCACCGCGAAAAACTAATTTCACCAACGTAACCTTCTGTATCCACGAGATCCCATCTTGGAGCCTTCGCCGACGCTCCGCCGGAGGGGTAATCGACCATGGAGGGCCTCTACATCATCTCCAAGGCCTCTCCGATGAGTTGTGAGTAGTTTACCATAGACCTTTGGGTCCATAGTTATTAGCTAGATGGCTTCTTCTCTCTCTTTGAATCTCAATACAAAGTTCTCCTCGATCTTCTTGGAGATCTATTCGATGTAACTCTTTTTGCGGTGTGTTTGTGGAGATCCGATGAATTGTGGGTTTATGATCAAGTTTATCTATGAGAAATATTTGAATCTCCTCTGAATTCTTTAATGTGTGATTAAGTTATCTTTGCAAGTCTCTTCCAATTATCAGTTTGGTTTGGCCTACTAGATTGATCTTTCTTGCAATGGGAGAAGTGCTTAGCTTTGGGTTCAATCTTGTGGTGTCCTTTCCCAGTACTAGCAGGGGCAGCAAGGCACGTATTGTATTGTTGCCATCGAGGATAAAAAGATGGGGTTTATATCATATTGCATGAGTTTATCCCTCTACATCATGTCATCTTTCTTAATGCGTTACTCCATTCTTTATGAACTTAATACTCTAGATGCGTGCTGGATAGCGGTTGATGTGTGGAGTAATAGTAGTAGATGCAGGCAGGAGTCGGTCTACTTGTCACGGACGTGATGCCTATATACATGATCATGCCTGGATAATCTCATAAGTATTCACTTTTCTATCAATTGCTCGACGGTAATTTGTTCACCCACCGTAATACTTACGCTATCTTGAGAGAAGCCACTAGTGAAACCTATGGCCCCCGGGTCTATCTTTTATCATATAAGTTTACCATCTACTTTTATTTGCATCTTTACTTTTCCAATCTATATCATAAAATACCAAAATTATATTTATCTTATCATATTATATCTATCGGATCTCACTTTCGCAAGTGGCCGTGAAGGGATTGACAACCCCTTTATTGCGTTGGTTGCGAGGTTCTTGTTTGTTTGTGTAGGTGCGTGGGACTTTTGAGGAGCCTCCTACTGGATTGATACCTTGGTTCTCAAAAACTGAGGGAAATACTTACGCTACTTTGATGCATCACCCTTTCCTCTTCAAGGAAAACCAATGCAAGCTCAAGACGTAGTAGCGGGTAGCGTGCACCTCCCTGCTTCCACACTTGAGGCGCACGCCGCAGGTCGAGCAGCATGGGAGCCATGAGGATGGGATTCTCGCGAGGCCCCTCAAAGCCCACCGGGCATAACCCCCACTAAACGAATATGGGCATCTACTCCAAGAAGGCCACCTTGTTCGAGCATTGGTAGAGGAGGCAGCCACTTCCTAGAAGATCGGCGGGTTTGGATTCGCCCATCAGAAGCTCGAGTACTGTGGGTGTCAAAACCGGCGGATCTCGGGTAGGGGGTCCCGAATTGTGCGTCTAGGCGGATGGTAACAGGAGACGAGGGACACGATGTTTTTACCCAGGTCCGGGCCCTCTCGATGGAGGTAAAACCCTACTCCTGCTTGATTGATATTGATGATATGGGTAGTACAAGAGTAGATCTACCAAGAGATCAGAGACGCTAAACCCTAGAAGCTAGCCTATGGTATTATTGTTGTTCGTCCTACGGACTAAAACCCTCCAGTTTATATAGGCACCGAAGAGGGTTAGGGTTACATAGAGTCGGTTACAATGGTAGGAGATCTACATATCCGTATCGCCAAGCATGCCTTCCATGCCAAGGAAAGTCCCATCCGGACATGGGACGAAGTCTTCAATCTTGTATCTTCATAGTCCAGGAGTCCGGCCAATGGTTATAGTCCGACCATCCGGACACCCCCTAATCCAGGACTCCCTCAGTTGCCCCTGAACCAGGCTTCAATGACGACAAGTCCGGCGCGCATATTGTCTTCGGCATTGCAAGGCGGGTTCCTCCTCCGAATACTTCAAGAAGATTTTGAACACAAGGATAGTGTCCGGCTCTGCAAAGTAAGTTCCACGTACCACCATAGAGAGAATAATATTTACAAAAATTTAATCTGCTGACGTGTCCCGTGGCGTGACATCACACCACGGCCAAGCCTTTATTCGAATCGTTTTTACTGTCCCACCTCAGCGCGTTTAGCGAGGCAGTTTCCTTGGAACGTCTTGTCAAGGCAGAGATCGTGTCCCCTTATTCCGGGATTCTCATTAATACGGGCGTGGGTAACCCAGTCGTGCCCGTTGGCATGTCTCCTCTATCGAAGGCGAGCCCCGTACGGTCACGGGGAAGGCTCTTGGTATTCAACCTCTTTATAAAGAGACCAAGGCTCCGCTCCTTTCTTTCAATCTCAATCGAATCCGCCCCTCGCCTCGAGTTCCAACACCCAAAGCTCCAGATACAGGCGCTTCGGACCTTCGATAATGTCCGGCTCCGACCTGCAAGGCTGGTGGATGCCTTCCTCCGTTACGGAAGAAGACGTGCTAAAGCTAAGCGATGCCAGGTATCTAACCGGCGAAATTTCACATAGGCTGCCTGCCCAAGGGCAGGTTATTCCCACTCCCAAGCCTGGTGAAAGCGTGGTGTTCGCGTCTCACTTCCTTCGGGGGCTAAGCTTCCCGACGGACTCCTTCGTGAGGGGGCTCATGTTTTATTACGGGTTGGAATTTCACGACTTGGATCTGGAGTCCATCCTCCACATCTCATCGTTCATTGTCGTATGCGAAGCCTACCTCCGCATTACCCCTCACTTCAGATTGTGGCTCAAGACCTTCAATGTGGAGCCGAAGAGGATCAAGGGGCAGCAAGCAGAGTGCAAAGGGGCTGTTATAAGCAAGAATGCTGACGCTCCGTGGCCCGAGGGCTCTTTTCAAGAGGAGCCCAGCCTATGGCAACAAGAGTGGTTTTATATCACAGCTCCCAGGGGCACCAAATGGGTGGCGCCACTTGCCTTTTGCTCGGGTCCTCCACCGCGGCTAGCGTCATGGGTCAATAAAGGACTTGACTGGGGGCCGTCCAAGGATGTGCCCTTTCTGCAGGGCCGCATTCAAGATCTCCTAGAGAGAGAGAGATCACTCTGGTCGTAGTAGCGCAGGTCATGCTGATTCGTCGCATCCTGGCCTGCAGACATCGTCCCCTCCACCTGTGGGAATTTAACCCGGAGGGACCACGAGCTCTCCAACATTTTATGGGCGCGACGCCCGTGGAGATGTACAAGCTTTTCTTCGGATCACAAGCGATGTGTCCGGACTTGACCGAGGACGCATGTCTGAGCTGCAATCGCCCGGATACTCAATTAAGTAGCCCTGTACCCGGACATGCTATCCCATATTTCATGAATTTGCTCTCAAAAGACTTGTCCCTTGAATAGGAGTGGATAGTGAAAGCAAAGCTAATCAGGTGTCCGGTCCCCCTCCCCAAGACCATGCCAGATCCTGTGTTAACCAGGATGCTAGAGGTTTTGCCTTCGGAAGAAGGCGAAGGGGGGAACAAGGAAGTTACCGCCTCCATGAAGGAGGCTGTCAGGAAAGGAGGGATCGTGAATCCCTCCATCCAAGGGAAGAAGAGGACCGCCTCTGAAGACCCGGAGACCATGGTCTCAAAGCGGAGGAAGAAATCTTCGTCAGAGGGTCCTGCGCCGAGAGATGCCTCGGCCGCATTATGCCCCCAAGGGAATCAGCCCTCCACCGAGCCGTAAGTAAAGAGGGGAGTTTTTTATTAAAATATAAGGATATCCCTGCCCTATTTCTAATGAAGATAACCGAAGTTTTACCTTGTAGTTTGGATCTCAGCCCTTCTCAGCAGAGCTCATCTTCGGGGGATCTTCGTCCGGAGATATGATAGAGAGCGAAACGCCTCCCCTTGCCATACCGTCGTGCAAGGCGGGCGACCCTGAGGTGTCGTCGCGGAGGGTTTCTCCGAGTCCGGCGGGGCCGGAAGGCAGTCATATTTCCCCTCAAAGCCATCCGTGTCCGGCCTTCGAAAAAGGCCACCGGACGAGTCCGGCACCACCTGGTGTACGGTCGGAGGAGCAGAAGGATCTGCTTGGGCGGGCGTCTATCTCAGAAGATCACCGTGCGTTAATGGGTACGGTGATTGAAAGGATTTCATCCGCTGAGAGCGGATTGCACGAAGCCGTCAGAAGTTTACTGACAGGTTTTGAGGTACGCAAAATGATGTACCTTTTGACAGTTCCGCATATAAAATGCGCCCTGTGTAGAGAGTAGCCCCTGAGACACGGTGTGTTGTCAAAAATGACAGCGCCGAGGATCATAATCCCAGGTATAATATGTCGCCCTTCCTATGTAGGTGGTGAAGTGTCTGGAGGCTAGCCGGACTAATGGATTTGCCAAACTAAAGAGGCAACTTGACGTGGCAGATGCCGACATCGCGCTTGTCAATAAGCGGCTGGACGAGTCACAAGGTATGTGATTTCTCCGCGGACACCTAGTAAGGAGCTTGATGCCCGTGCCTTACAACATGTATGCTTGATGCAGATGGTGCCGCTGCCATGGAGAACCTTCGGGAGGAGCTCGCCCGAGCCAAGGAGCAGGCCAGAAAGAATGACGCGGCTGCCTTAAAGGCGGCCGAGGAGCTAAAAGCCGAACAGGCTGCTCACTGCCGAAGCAAGAAGGAAATGGCTGAGATGGCCGTGGAGTTGAAGAATGCTGCCGACCGCTGCAAGCTTCTTGAAAAATAAGATTGGGCGGTACAAGAGGACCTCAAGAAGGCCACTACCGAAGCCAAGGATGCTCGCTCTGCGATGAGAGCTATGAAGGAGGAGCTGCGTCAGGCCGGAAATATCGCGGCTGGAAAGCCCTTCCTGCTGCGGAGGAAGTTCACGGATCCTAAATATGCTCAGTTGGACCAGCTGTGGAGTTTGGAGGATGCTTATCTGGACTTGGCGGCAAGTACCGCGGATGCGGCTGAACACTTCCGAGATCAAAAGGATCTCGAAATGGAAAAGGTTTTTTGGTCGCAGTTCCATAATCCAGAGCGCCCTCTTCCATTAACTGATCGCTTGGCCGAATGGGCGGAGCTGAATTGGTTATCCGGACTTGCGATGAAGGATGTCGTGAGTCTTTTGTGGCCGAAAAGGCCTGAGCCGAAGAGTTATTTTGGCTTAGTGCAGCAGTTCCTTGGTGCGGTGCCGCATATTAATGCAATGAGGAGGTCGAAATGCATAGAGGGTGCACGAATGGCTCTTGCCCCTGTGAAGACATATTGGGCAGAGATGAAGGCCACCGATGTTGCATCCCCCGATTCGGACGGAAGCCGAGTACCTGTCGAGCAATATTTTCAGGAAGTTTTGCAGGGCGCTCGTTTAATAGAGATGTAGTGCTCGAAGGATATTATGTTCGAATAACATGTATTATTGTGAAATAATGTTTCGATGAAATATAAATGCTTTTTATACTTGTGCCTTCAAGAATTAAAATACCTCCTGTGCGGCCATTAATGTATATGTGTATATAACCTAAAAGATGTCAGTCTTCGGCTTCAGCCCCCACGCATATAATGCGGGGGTGTTTGCAAAAGGCGCATTTTCACACTTGATCCAACGTCTTGGTCCTATAAAGGAGGTGTTAGCGTAGCAAACTAGGCAACCGGACTATAATGCTTTATCACTTTCACTTAGCCATAGGAGTTTGACAGTGGGGCTACTATATAGCCCCTAGGGGCACCGCGCTCACCCAAATTCGGGGCACGTATGTGCCTAACCGGGAAACGGCCCTTCGTCAATGCGGACGAATCCTATAGATTCCGGCGGGTCATTGAGTGGTTGACCAGTCTCACGCTATATCATGACAGTCAGTTTTCGGCTTTCTCTACTGAGGTGCTCGCCTGGACGAACCGGGGCACAATCGCAGTAGTTCTCCTGGTGCTACGTTAGCCGATAGAGCGGAACGTAAGGCAGCAAAACGCAGGAGCCGGGCAAACCCAACATTTGACCAAAGACATGATTCGGAGCTGATGCATATAAGGCCTAACTCGAGACGCCGAACACTCCCTAAGGTATTCGGTCTTTATGAAAACGGGCCGAACAATGCCCTTGGTAATAAGCCCCTGGTGTCGAGGTACGCGCAGAATTCTGACGAGGCCCATGCCAAAACGCCAGCCTCCTCCTCGGTTCTAGCAAGAAACCGAGGGATGTGTATCAACAAGAGACAGTAAAAAAGGTTTACGCAGGGTCTTAATCTGAAAAGAATCCTTCCAATGGGTCCCTACTGCACGTCCGCGCCTGTATCTCCGTTGTGCCGTATCCTGGACGGGTGTCGCACGGTGTTCATCTGTAAAAGAGAGGAACTTAGTTGAAAAAGATCATGCGAAAATGTACGTTATATTAAATAAACAAAGTATGTTTCAAAACATGAATAAAATTGAGCTTTATTGTCTCTTGTTGTATATGCGCGGAGCCCCTTGTGCGGGGGTGTGCGGCTGGTAAGCCCCTGTATGTTTGCACCGGACTCGTCTAACCGTGTCCGGGGTCTGAATGACCTGTTTATGTGCTTGGATTAGTGAAGCCGGTTTAGTGTGTGGCTGTCGAGATAGTCACACAATCTTCCGCGCTCGAGGAATACTCGATATTTCCCTTTAAGTATATGATGCCTCATGGACCGGACATTTTAAGTGTGAGGGATGCATAATGCGGTATTGCGTTAAAGCGGGCGAAAGCTTCGCGCCCCAGTAGTGCTTGATAGCTACTTGTAAATGGGGGAGGTGGAAGGTTAACTTTTCACGGCGGAAGTTGTCAGGTGAGCCGAACACAACTTCTAGCAGTAGAGAGCCCGTACAATGGGCACATGGGCCTGGCATTACCCCTTGAAAGGAAGTGTTGCTATGGCGAACTTTGGTTGGGTCTATCCCCATTTTGCTGATTGTGTCCTGATATAGCAGGTTTAGATCACTGCCGCTGTCCATTAGGACTTGTGTAAATTGGAGTCCGTCGATTATCGGATCTAATATCAAGGCAGCCCATCCTGCATTCCGGATACTTCTAGAGTAATCCTGATGGTCGAAGGTGATTGTTTTTAATAACCAGTCGCGGGACTCCTCTGGGATAGGCCGTATGGCGCGTATCTCTATGGGCGCCGTTCTGTTTTTCCCTTTTGTCACGTAAAGTGAATTTACTGTTTTGACTTCTTGTGGGAAATTCTTTTGTTTTCTGGTGCTCTGCTTGTGGGGTTCGTCATCGTCCTCGCTTGGTGTGTCGAGCCCCTTGTGTTCGGCGTTGAGTTTGCCGGACTGCTTGAAGACCCAACAATCTCTGTGGGTATGATTTGCAGGCTTCCCGGGGGTACTGTGGATTTGGCATACCTTGTCCAAGATTTTGTTTAAGTTAGATAGCTCGTCCCTGTTATCCTTAGGGGGCAGTTTTTTATGATTCTGTCGTGAGCTTTTGAATCCGGTGTTGACTGTCATGCTCTTCGAGCTGTTTCCCTTGGTCCGACGCTCGTCCTTGCCGCGTCGCGGTTTCCCATTTCCATCCCTGACTTCGGATGTACTTGGGTCGTTGGTACTGCATCTTGCCAGCCAGCTGTCCTCTCCCGCGCGGAAGCGGGTCATGAGGCTTGTTAATGCGGCCATTGTTCTTGGCTTTTCTTGGCCGAGGTGTCTGGCGAGCCATTCGTCTTGGACGTTGTGTTTGAAAGCTGCTAAGGCTTCGCCGTCCGGACAGTCGACTATTTGGTTCTTTTTAGAAAGGAATCTGTTCCAGAATTTTCGGGCTGGCTCTCCGGGTTGTTGAGTTATGTGACCTAAATCGTCTGCATCCGGAGGTCGGACATAGGTCCCTTGAAAATTTGCCCGAAAAGCATCCTCAAGCTCTTCCCATGGTGTTTTCGGGGAGGCTTTTGAGCCAATGCCCGGCTGGCCCTTTGAGCTTGAGGGGTAAGTATTTTATGGCGTGGAGGTCATCTCCTCTAGCCATGTGTATGTGGAGGATGTAGTCCTTGATCCAAACTCCAGGGTCTGTTGTTCCGTCGTATGCCTCTATGTTTACGGGCTTGAATCCCGCTGGAAATTCATAATCCAGAACCTCATCAGTAAAACATAGGGGGTGTGCGGCACCCCTATATTTAGGTGTGCCGTGATATTTGGATACTTGATGTGTTGCATTGCTTACTAGAGATTGCTTTGTTGACCCGTAGATAGATCTAACTGGGCCATATTTTTGATGCGAATCCATGTGCAGATCGCGGGCCGGCTTGTGTGCGGCACCGTTTGCCGCTCTATGTTTGCCATGGGGTCGTCTATCCGACTGAGTGGTCTCCTTGTTCTTTGATTGTGGGGGCTCTACGGCCTCCTCATCAATTTCGGGCAGTAGTTTTCACTTCGGGTAGCTCTTTGTATGGAGACTATCATCGTATTTGTCTGCAGTGTTGAGTACTTTGCTCCATCTGATTCTGAGCGCATCTTTCGCTGTTTTGAGCTTCCGCTTCTGCTTTTTCAGGCTACGCGCAGTGGCGACGAGCCTTTTGTGGAGGTTCTTTTGCTCCGACAACTTGTCCGGCATGAGATCGCCCGGACTGTTATCTTCGCCGGGGAAGGATTGTTTATCCATATTGTCTTGTTCGGACGGTTGCTCGATAGCATGTTCGCCGTCCACCAGTTCGCCCTGCTCTATGGCTGGGTCTGTATGGCTGCTGTCTTTGTCGAGGCGGGATTTTGAGCGGCGCTTACGTCACAGTTTTGACTGCTTTTCGAGGGAATGATCCCTCGTGGCGTCCCGTTGTTCCTCGTTGTTGCTTCCTTTAGGTGTGTCCACCATGTATACATCGTGAGATGAGGTGGCTGTCCAGTGCCTTATAGGTGCTGGTTCATTCTTATCTCCTACATCATCGTCCATACCGTCGATGTCTTCGGAGTCGAAGTCGAGCACGTCGTTTAAACTTTCGATAGTGGCTATGAAGTGGGTGGTGGGTGGGCTTCAAATTTCTTCGTCGTCCGCATCCCAACCTTGCTGACCATAGTCCGGCCAGGGCTCTCCTGATTAAGAGAGAGACTTTAGTAAATTCGGGATGTCGCCAAAAGGCTAGTGCTAAAAGATGTCCACGGCAGTGAACTCCATGATCGGCGCCCAACCGTATTCGATTGGCAGGGGCGCGGAAGGTTCGGAGTCCGGAGAGGAGTCCGGCACCTTGGAGTCATGAGCTTCGCAAAGGACAGGGTTGGTGTTCGGCTCAATCGCCATAGAGATAGCAGCCCTCGAGGCGGTGTCCAGCCACCCATCCTCGATTGGCGCAGTCGGCTCCGAGCTGAGGGTCAGAGCGGACACTTGTGCGGCCTCCAGGGCACTGTCCGGCAGCAGAGCTAGATCATTCCCATCGTGACAGTGCGGCGCGCTTGGCTATGGCTCGAACCCGTCGAAGATCAAGTCTCCGCGGACGTCAGCCGTATAGTTCAAACTTCCAAATCTGACCTGATGTCCAGGGGCGTAGCTTTCAATCTGCTCCAGATGGCCAAGCGAATTGGCCCATAGTGCAAAGCCGCCGAATACGAAGATCTGTCCAGGGAGAAAAGTCTCACCCTGGACCGCATCATTGTTGATGATCGGAGAGCCATCGGGCCTAAAGATGACGACACAGAGGAGCTCTCAATGAAAGCATCAATGTCGGTGTCAAAACCGGTGGATCTCGGGTAGGGGGTCCCGGACTGTGCGTCTAGGCGGATGGTAATAGGAGACGAGGGACACGATGTTTTTACCCAGGTTCGGGCCCTCTCGATAGAGGTAAAACCCTACTCCTGCTTGATTGATATTGATGATATGGGTAGTACAAGAGTAGATCTACCATGAGATCAAAGAGGCTAAACCCTAGAAGCTAGCCTATGGTATGATTGTTGTTCGTCCTACGGACTAAAACCCTCCGGTTTATATAGGCACCGAAGAGGGTTAGGGTTACACAGAGTCGGTTACAATGGTAGGAGATCTACATATCCGTATCGCCAAAGCTTGCCTTCCACGCCAAGGAAAGTCCCATCCGGACACGGGACAAAGTCTTCAATCTTGTATCTTCATAGTCCAGGAGTCCGGCCAATGGTTATAGTCCGGCCATCCGGAAACCCCCTAATCCAGGACTCCCTCAGTAGCCCCTGAACCAGGCTTCAATGACGACGAGTCCGGCGCGCATATTGTCTTTGGCATTGCAAGGCGGGTTCCTCCTCCAAATACTTCATAGAAGATTTTGAACACAAGGATAGTGTCTGGCTCTGCAAAATAAGTTCCACATACCACCATAGAGAGAATAATATTTACACAAATTCAATCTGCTGACGTGTCCCGTGGCAAGAAATCACACCACGGCCAAGCCTTTATTCGAATCGTTTTTACTGTCCCACCTCAGCGCATTTAGCGAGGCGGTTTCCTTGGCACGTCTTGTCAAGGCAGAGATCGTGTCCCCTTATTCTGGGATTCTCATTAATACGGGCGTGGGTAACCCAGTCGTGCCCGTTAGCACGTCTCCTCTATCGAAGGCAAGCCCCGAATGGTCACGGGGAAGGCTCTTGGTATTCAAACTCTTTATAAACAGACCAAGGCTCCGCTCCTTTCTTTCAATCTCAATCAAATCCGCCCCTCGCCTCGAGTTCCAACACCCAAAGCTCCAGATACAGGCGCTTCGGACCTTCGGTATTGTCCGGCTCCGACCTGCAAGGCCGGTGGATGCCTTCCTCCGTTACGGAAGAAGACATGCTAAAGCCAATAGATGCCAGGTATCTAACTGGCGAAATTTCACATAGGCTGCCTACCCAAGGGCAGGTTATTCCCACTCCCAAGCCTGGTGAAAGCGTGGTGTTCGCGTCTCACTTCCTTCGGGGGCTAAGCTTCCCGACGGTCCCCTTCGTGAGGGGGCTCATGTTTTATTACGGGTTGGAATTTCACGACTTGGATCCGGAGTCCATCCTCGACATCTCATCGTTCATTATCGTATGCGAAGCCTTCCTCCGCATTACCCCTCACTTCGGATTGTGGCTCAAGACCTTCAAAGTGGAGCCGAAGATGATCAAGGGGCAGCAGGCAGAGTGTGGAGGGGCTGTTATACGCAAGAATGCTGATGCTCCGTGGCCCGAGGGCTCTTTTCAAGAGGAAGCCAACCTATGGCAACAAGAGGAAGCCAACAAATGGGTGGCGCCACCTGCCTTTCGCTCGGGTCCTCCACCGCGGCTGGCGTCATGGGTCAATAAAGGACTTGACTGGGGGCCGTCTAAGGACGTGCCCTTGCTGCAGGGCCGCATTCAAGATCTCCTAGAGAGAGAGATCACTCTGGTTGTAGTAGCACAGGTCATGCTGATTCATCGCATCCTGCCCTGCAGACGTCGTCCCCTCCGCCTGTAGGAATTTAACTCGGAGGGACCACGAGCTCTCCAACATTTTATGGGCGCGACGCCCGTGGAGATGTACAAGCTTTTCTTCGGATCACAAGCGATGTGTCCGGACTTGACCGACGACGCAGGTCTGAGCTGCAATCGCCCGGATACTCAAGTAAGTAGCCCTGTACCCGGACATGATATCCCATATTTATCATGAATTTGCTCTCAAAAGAGTTGTCCCTTGAACAGGAGTGAATAGCGAAAGCAAAGCTAATCAGGTGTCCGGCCCCCCTCCCCGAGACCATGCCGGATCCTGTGTTAACCAGGATGCTGGAGGTTGCGCCTTCAGAAGAAGGCGAAGTGGGGAACAAGGAAGCTACCGCCTCCGTGAAGGAGGCTGTCAGGAAAGGAGGGATAGAGAGTCCCTCCATCCAAGGGAAGAAGAGGACCGCCTCTGAAGACCCGGAGACCATGGTCTCAAAGCGGGGGAAGAAATCTTTGTCAGAGGGTCCTGCGCCAAGAGATGCCTCGGCCGCATTATGCCCCCAAGGGGATCAGCCCTCCACCGAGCCGTAAGTAAAGAGGGGAGTTTTTATTAAAATAAAGGATATCCCTGCCCTATTTCTGATGAAGATAACCGAAGTTTTACCTTGTAGTTCGGATCTCAGCCCTTCTCAGCAGAGCTCATCTTCGGGGGATCTTCGTCCGGAGATGATAGAGAGCGAAACGCCTCCCCTTGCCGTACCGTCGTGCGAGGCAGGTGACCGTGAGGTGTCGTTGCGGAGGTTTTCTCCGAGTCCGGTGGGGCCGGAAGGCAGTCATATTTCCCCTCAAAGCCCTCCACGTCCGGCCTTCGAAAAAGGCCATCGGACGAGTCTGGCACCACCTGGTGTACGGTCAGAGGAGCTGGAGGATCTGCTCGGGTGAGCGTCTATCTCAGAAGATCACCGTGCGTTAATGGGTACGGTGATTGAAAGGATTTCATCCGCTGGGAGTGGATTGCACGAAGCCGTCGGAAGTTTACTGACAGGTTTTGAGGTACGCAAAATGATGTACCTTTTGACAGTTCCGCATATAAAATGCGCCATGTGTAGATAGTAGCCCCTGAGACACGGTGTGTTGTCAAAAATGACAGCGCGCCGAGGATCATAATCCCAGGTATAATATGTCGCCCTTCCTATGTAGGTGGCGAAGTGTCCGGTGGCCAGCCGGACTGATGGATTTGCCGAACTAAAGTGGCAACTTGACGTGGCGGATGCCAACATCGCGCTTGTCAATAAGCGGCTGGACGAGTCACAAGGTATGTGATTTCTCCGCGGACACCTGGTAAGGGAGCTTGATGCCCGTGCCTTACAACATGTATGCTTGATGCAGATGGTGCCGCTGCCATGGAGAACCTTCGGGCGGAGCTCGCCCGAGCCAAGGAGCAGGCCAAAAAGGGTGACACGGCTGCCTTAAAGGCGGACGAAGAGCTAAAAGCCGAACAGGCTGCTCACTGCCGAAGCAAGAAGGAAATGGCTGAGATGGCCGTGGAGTTGAAGAATGCTGCCGACCGCTGCAAGCTTCTTGAAAAAGAAGATCGAGCGGTACAAGAGGACATGATTCGGAGCCTTAGTGGGCAGCGACGGCTTCTAGAGCCTCATGGAGTCCTCGGCGCCGGCAAGGTCCCACATTGGGTGAGATTTGTGCTGGAGTGGGGCAACACACTGCTGGACGAATTCCTTCACAACCATCGGCACCGTCACCTCTAGCTCCTGCAGCCTGGCCAACCTCTTCCAGACGCACGCAAGATGATGGTCAGCGAGCTTCACATGCCACCAGCCAGAGCTGGGCGCGAATGACGCTCGAGGGGTCAGAAGCAGGGGCTGCGCGTACCAGCATCAATAAACAACCATTGCTTCCGGAACCCCTTTGCGGCAGGCGAAAGCTCGAAGTCAATCCCTGAGCTACCAGTCGCTGCCACAACTTCGAAGGTCACGCACCCCGAGCGTTGGCGGGCATCGACCAGTCGGAGCAAGAAGAAACGGTGAAACAGGGCCACCGAATTAGCAATGACGACAATGGCCTAGCAAAGGAAGGCGAAGACGGCGAGGAGGATGATGGAGCGGGGGTCCAAGTGCAGCAAGTGGATCTGGTGGGAAATTATGACATTAAAGAAAGGAGGGAAGGGGGAATCAGACCCGCGAAGAGAGCATGGAGATAGATGGGGATCTTGGCGGCACTCATGTCATCCACAAGCCAAGACGCAGGTCGGACGGCCGTATCTTTTCACTCATTGGAATCGGCTGCGAGAGCAGGGCGAACCTTGTTCAGCCCTTCCTGATTGATCACCGTCGACTGCTCGAGGGTCGGCTCCAAGGCCGAAGGGGGTCCAGTCGGGGTGCACGACTTCCCTTTCTTCTTCCTCTACTGCGGAGCCATGGTGGAAGCCAGGAAGGGGGTTGTGGCACCCCGACTCAGAGAAACCGGAACACCCCGTATTCCAGCACTGCTTAGCATAGAACAAACCAGCTTTCTATTATTACACGAATATGAACACAAGGTCTCCAATATTACAATGAATAACATCGGCACGCCGACACTACGCCATCCTCTGTTGCTCTATGCAAGCAGTAGAACAACACGATGCAGCGGAAGAAATCTAGCAGCAGAACAACGACAACGGTGGTGAACTCCACTCTGCAGGGACTCTGGCTGGAACACTTATCCTAGCTCGCAAACAAGGACTCCACGGCAAACAAGCAATCAAATCCTTAATGACCTGCAAACTGGCATGACACGCCAGGTCAGTACATTGAATGTACTTGCAAGCTCACAAATAACCAGAAGTATTCAAGACAAACAACAGCATGACAATTACAGGTTAAACGGGAATTATCATGATATCATCATAATAACTTGGCATGACCAACATAATCATGATACAGCTAACACAACATGAACATATTAATCCAACAATAATAGCATGCAACATAATAACACTATATGCACCACCTATTCTGCTCGGGTTACCTCGTAACCGACACATGCATCACTTACCAACCTCGGACATCACATGATCATCTCAGGATCAAATCAAGCTTGGTATAAACAATACCATAGCGATCAGTAAATGAACACAAGGAGCTTGATCTTTACCCATGATTCTCGCACAACATCACGAATATACAACAGCTCGGTATCCTCGATACCCTCGTGATCCTTACGGCGATCACAACCCAACCAACACTTGGCCCGTGATCCTTATGACGATCACAACCCGACCACGACATGGCCCGTGATCCTTGCGGCGATTACAACACGACCACTACATGGCCCGTGATCCTTACGGCGATCACAACCAACTTATCTCACTGTTATTAAGCACATTATTCTTATTACTATTGAGTCATGGTGTGACCTACTTTCGACCTGGGCCCTTATCCGCGGGCGCGGCTATCGATAGATTTAATATACACTCTGTAGAGGTTAGTACACTGTACCCACACTACGGAACCCATGGCCTCGCACTCCCATTCGGGTGGACCAACGGCGTTCCGACAAAACCGTCCTACTGCCATGACACTCTCCCGCCACTCCGACTCACTCCCCTCTGGGCTGTCATGGGTGGCCCCGTGTCTACCTCCAGACACAACGACCACCGTCGTGGCCAAAACATAAACGATCCCACACGGGGATCCGCCAGCTATAACAACTACGGGCACACAAGGCTTATGTCTGCCTACCGGATCAGGGAAGCGCGCGCCCATAACCTTCCCTTGTTGGAGGCACTAGCGAGAGGCACAACAATAGACCCAGTTAGGACCGTCCCATACCGGTAAGCGTGGTTGCACTGGTCAGCATCGATTCATCGGTGGCATGACTCAGCCAATAGTTGTTCAAGTTCAAGTTAACTTGAATGCAAATATGCTGAGCCATGATAAAATACATGAACATGATATCAACATAATCATGAGGGTATCACATAACTATCCACCATATCAACAGTAAATCATATCCACTGAGCATGACATACTGACTAGCATGACCATCACCAACATCAACATGAACTACTAACAAGCATAAACATATGAAAGGTAATACTAGCAGGTATAACATGATCACAGAGTATAAGACAACATAGCACAAAAGTGAACATGCAACTCTAAACATCACTGGAACAATGATAACCATCTTTTCAACAAGCAAATATTTAATAAAGATTCAAGTTATAAACCATGGCTACTGCATGACTATCATTCAAGTGGGTATTGTGGCTTGCCTGGGGATGAGGAAGGCACCGGGGAGAAGTGCGGTGAAGCCGCAGAAATATTTGCCGGAAAACGTTCTCTCTTGGAGGGGGCTGAATAAGGGAAAGGGCATAATGGTCATTTTCACAGTGTCAAACCATAGTGAAAATGAAACCAACAGAACGGGCTCCACGAAACAAAGAAGTGAGCATTGGTTTCACCTCATTTGGAGTTACGGTTGAAAGGTTATAAGGGTTTTACTGCCAGGGACCTATCTGTAATGAAAAGATTTTCAACCAGGGGCCTGAACAGAAAAAGTGAAAGCGCATTTGATGAAATACGTCTCCACTTATGCTGATGTGGCGGCGACTGGTCAAAAGGGGCAGAGGCAGGGCCGGCTCATGTGGCTGACGCGCGAGGCCCGTGGGACCCACGCGGCTGGTCAACGCCCTCTTCCCGCTCTCCTTCTTCTTCCCCGACGGGAACAGGGGAGAGGCGAAGCAGAGGCGCGGCCGGCGCTGGCCCGGCTGGCTCCGGCCACCTCCGATGGAGCTCGGACCACCGGAGTGCTCAGGATGGAGAGGCGCACCCGTCCGGGCAAGGCGCAGCCGCAGGGAAGAGCTCGGCTGAGCGAGAGGCCAGCCGCGGCGGACGGTGATCTTCGGGCTCGGGTGGACTCGTGGCCGCAGGCCACCGGAGAAGGAAGGGGAGCGCTGGGGTGGTTCTAGGGTGGTGGTGGAGACCTTCGGTGGTGCTAGAACGGAGGGAGCGGCTCGCTATCGCCGGAATCATGGAGGACAGAGACGGCGGCCATGGCAGCCAAACGCAGAGAGGAGAGCTCCTGGAGCTTGGGCGAGAGGCTGGGAGGGATCCAGGGAGTGGTGTGAGGCTGGTGGTGAGCTCGAAAGGCTCGGGGAAAGTCATAAATAGCCGCGGGGAAGAGGGAGCCACGCTGGCACCGCCGGCAACGTGTGTCCGGCGCCGCGGACGTGTGTGCACACGCATGGGCTCGGGGGAAGGCAACGGCGACGCACAGGGAGGAGCTCACGGGGAGGAGGAGGCCAAAGGAGGGGCAGGGGAAGAGGCCGAGCGCCATAAAAGCTCGGTCGGCCACAAATCTCTCGTGGGCGCTCGTCGGCGAGCGTCGGTGAGGAAGAGGACGGAGGAGGAGAGTGGTCCAGGAGAACGGCGACGACGCGGGGAACACGCTAGACATGATCACGGGCTCTAAGACGACGAAAGGAAGAGGGGGTCCAGCACAAACAGTGCTCTGGACACGGCCACTGCACACAGAGTGCGCCAATAGGCATGCCAAAACGATGGTCACCACCAGTGTTGGCATGTGGGGGAGGCAAACAGTTGGCAAACGTTGTCTAGTGGTAAGTCCTTCCTGGGTAGATATCAACTGAGGTGGTAACTTGGTGAAAGAGGCTATGGTTAAATAGTTAGTGAGCTCTGAAGTTTACTGCAGTAAACTTTACCAGCTCAATGTGGTCAACAAGGAAATGCTTGAGGCCAAATAAGTTGTCTGGGATGATTAGGCTAGGAAGGAGTATGATCCTGGGGGTTTTGAGGGTAAAAGGATCAAGATTTACTACAGTTGCTTCACAACTGCATACTTGGTCCAGAAATGAAGATCATGATGGTGCACTCACATGGAGTGTCCACTTGAGCTCAAATTGGGCAAGGCTTAGGAATTTGGTCATATGATGATGCTTACCAAGTATCATACCATTTGGCAAAGTCAAAATGGTACTTGCTTCACAAACATCTTCTCTGGACAGAATCTTCAAATAATATTGGTGGTATGATGCCAAAATGGGTGGAGAGATATTTTATGGGTATAAGAATGATCTGGTAATTTATCAGGATTTTTGAAGCAATATAAAATATACTTGCTTCACAACCTGAAAATATTGCCAGAATCAAAGATTTGCTCCTGTGCTCACATAGATGATTGGATGGGGCAGCAAATGGGTGGAGGGGATTAATATGAGGACATTAAGGAGTGTGCAAAAGTTCAACTCATTTGGATACTCCTAGCTAGCACTTCCTTCACAAAGTCCTTTGTCTGACAAAAACTTTGAAAATTCACTGAGGAAGATTTGCTAGGCAAATAAATTTGAACTTGTGCATGAGGCAATTATTTGGATATATAAACATGCCCAAAAAGGTTGGGAGTCAATAGGAGAAATATAAATGACACGTCCTTCACAAAGTGCCATTCAGGGCAGAATAGAAAAAGGAATATTGGGGAATTATTTTCCAACATGGCAATGAAAAGTTTTGCCATATTTGATCAAGATATGACGCAAACAATTTATGAGAATTATTTGGGAATTTTTGGAGTGATGGAAATATAGGTTGCTTCACAACCTAGGGCAAATTGAGTTATTCCTTTAATAGAAATGGAATATTCCCAATAAAAAGAATATTGGGATTTGGGCTAGGATGAAAATGACAGGTTCTAGGGAAAGATTTGGGAATGACAAGCCACTCTGGAAACAAAGAGGAGGGCATCTTCTTCAGTTTCCAGACCACAAAGCCACGGAAAAAGAAAACTCAGGCAAAAACCTCGGAAAAACGAAAGAAAAAGAAAGGGCCAAGAATCAGGCTGTCACAGGGGTGTGACGCTGGCACCAAATCTGCGCAAGGGGGTCGTAGGTCTGGGAAGAGAAGAAACGAAGGCCAAGCGCGACCATCTACAAGGGTGAGCTACTTTGGCAATGGGCGGCCGCCAGGCTTGGTGGATGTCAAGGCAGCGTGCGGAAGTGGAGACGCCCACGTCCCATCAATCACCACATGTAATTCAAGGCTGCAAGTGGTTAGGGCCCGCGGTGCTCCGCACTTGCCCTTTGGCTTCGCCTAGAAGCCAAGTTCGAGCGCGCCTTGGGCCCGGGGGGCTACTATCGGCATTCTGTATACAGGGGTACCCAGACTTGCCTGCCTGCGGCCCACTGCATGGCTCCATCGACGACCTGGTATGGCCCAGGTTCAGCATCAACAACTCAAGACCTTCGCGAGGGGCCAAGCCTCGCGAGGCGGACGACGCCAAGACCTCCAAGGGGACCGACCTCCTCAGGCTGGCTCCCAAGGGGCGGAGAGTTCTATGCAAGGTGCACCTGACGAAGCTTAGCTGACGTGAGCCATGACGACCAAGGCCAGGCAGGCGCTAGCGGGCGCAGAGTACCAGTTTCCTCTTCAGTGCAAAGGAGGCAAGCAGCAATCGCTGAGTCCCGAGGAATCAGCCAAAGGTTTCCATTCTGGTGGAACAAGACCAAGACCGACAGGACGGCAGGACAGAGGTCATCGCAGAGTCCGCCGCATCATCACGACCAGAGGCTTTTCATAGGCGAAGACCACTTTAGTCAGGATAGGATGTACTTACTATCCCCCTTCAAATCTTGCCATTGTGGGATCCCTTCCCACCAACATTTGGGAAGAGGACCAAGGCCACTATAAATAGGACTTAGCCACCACCATAGAGGGGGATCGGATCCATTCTCACCTGACCACCTCACCAGCTCTCTTGAGCTCAAGAACACCCCACCTCTTGAGGCTAGTTCATCCACTATACTAGTTCATCCTCAGCCCCTCGAGGCAATCCACCAAAATGATGGAGTAGGGTATTACACCGCAAGGTGGCCCAAACCAGGATAGACTGCTGTGTGCCTCTGTCCCTTTGAGCTTGACGCGCTAGGCCTAGAGGTTCGTGAGTAGGCAGGCTAGGTAGGTTGAGATCTCTGCACGCACCCCGGAGTTCGAACCTATCAAGGGTTTGCGGAACCCGGAATCTGTCGGATATCGGGTTCTGGCAAAACCCTTAAGGTTCAAACTCTGGGGTGCACACGAAGATCTTCTCCCTACGGATTCACGCCCCAAAACCTCGCCATGATTCTAAGCTAGCACGATGAAAAACACAAGGGACATGAGGTTTATACTGGTTCGGGCCACCGTTGTGGTGTAATACCCTAATCCAGTGTGTGGTGTGGTGGATTGCCTCTGGGGCTGATGATGAACAGTACAGAGGAAGAATAGCCTCGTGAGGGGTGTTCTTGAGCTGGTACGGTGTTCTACTAGGGAAGGATTCTCTCCCCTCTACTGTGGTGGCTATCTCTATATATAGAGGCCCTAGTCCTCTTCACAAATATTGACCGGAAAGGGAGCCAACTACGACCATTTTGAAGGGGGACAACTAGTACAAGCTATCCTGACTAAAGTTGGTCTTCAACTGCCAAAGGCACTGGTGATGACGCCGTCTTGGGCTCCAAGGTGATCTCCGTCCTGCCGCTCTGCTGGTCTTGGTCTTGTTGCACCGACATGGAAACCTTTGCCTGATGCCTCGGTACTCTGCGCCTGCGCTTGCCCCCTATGCACCAAGGAGGAAACGAGGACACTGCGCTGGCTGGCGCCCGCCTGGTCTTGATCATCATGGCTTGCGTCATGAGCACCTCGCGAGGTACTCCTTGCCTTGATCTCTCCTCCTCCTCGCGAGCCTACCTGGTGAGGCCGCCCCTGAGGAAGCCTTGTGTCGTCTGCCCCGCAAGGCTTGGCCCCTCGCGAGGGTCTTGAACTTGGGTTGATGAAGACAGGCCGTACTGGGCCACTGCTTGAGCCACACTGCAGGCCGCAGGCAGGCAAGTCTGGGGACCCTCGTTCCCAGAATGCCGACAGTAGCCCCCGGGCCCAAGGCGCACTCGGACTTGGCTTAGCAGCGAAGCCAAAGGGCAAGTGCGGAGCGCTGTGGGCCCCAATAGCCTGCGGCCTTGGTCGCTGCATGGCGGTTGATTGGACGTGGGTGTCTCCGCTTCCTCACGCTACCTCGGCAACTGCCCGACTGACAAAAGGCTGGCCTGGGTTAGGCTTACCTTCATTGCTCTCATTCGCCTTGCTCCAGATCCCCTTCCTTGCTCTTACTCTATTGCTTCCGAAATCTCCAGATCCGCTCCATCCTTCCTCTTTCAGCGATCAATGGCACCCCGCAAGGCCGCGGCCGAGGCCCTGCCGGCTTGGTACTCACCGGCCCTGGATCCCCCTAACATGACGGAGAAGAATATTGCCGCTACGCGCGTGATGACGGTGACGCAGGGCAGCGAGATGGGGGAGACCGGGCTCCGGACCGGCTCCGCCCAGCTGGAGGCTAAGGGGAGCACCTTCTACCCCTTCTTCATGAGCACCGTCATCGCCGGCCTGGTGCCTCCCTTCTTCGAGTTGTTCTACGTCGTCCTCCGCCATTACAAGCTGTAGGCCCTTCATCTCCATCTCAACTCCATCCTCCTTCTGTCGATTTTCGCTTACTGCTGCGACGCGCATGTTGGGGTGATGCCGTCCGTGGCTTTGCTGCGCCACTTCTTATCCCTTCGAATCACCGGCAGCCATACCTCGGTGTGTGTTGGCTTCGTCGCGTACTCCAATGCCAACGCGATATTGAAGACCGGGAAGAGGGTGGTCGATGGCTTCCGGAGCAAGTGGGTCATGCTGGATGCCGGATGCATCCACTCTCGGTTGGTGTTGCCCACGGAGCAGCCCCAGGCGGACGAGGTGTGGTATCGTGCGAAGCTTGACGACCAACGGGAGAAGTCAGTGCTGGAGAAGATGAATGCCAACTTGAGGCCGGGCAACATGAAGGCGGCGAAGCTGACCGGGGCCATGCTCCTAAGGGAGTTCCTAGCGCAGCGGGTGGATCCACTTCAGGTGCACTCACGCCCGTTGTGGACGCTTGGGGGTGCGGACAACGATCTCTTCCTGAACTCGGTGGCCCTGGCTGACGAGGATCTGGTCGTAGCTCTCCGCCTCTTGGTCGGGGAGGACGTGGAACGTCCGGAGGGCGCTCCAGCCCCCCTGTTCCTTCGCGACAGCTGGCAGCAGTTGGTGGACGCCATGCCCACCTTTGACGGGCGCGGTCTGGTGCCGGAGGTGCCTCTCGAGGGCAAGGAGGCAACGGGGCCGGTGGAATTGTCTTCTGATGATTCTCGCGGAGGAGGAGAGGAAGGCGAAGAAGAAGAGGAGCGCGACTCGGAGGCGACCGCTGAGGGGACGAGGGAGACTTCCCCCCAGTGCAGGGCCAACATCCTCCGCACCCTGCCGGATGACGACGGGGCCGTTGCCAGGCGAGAGTAAGAGGACCCGCCCGTGATCCCGAAGAAATACAGGTCGGGGCTGATCTCCCGAGGGACTACTTCTGCCCAGGCACTGCCAGAAGCCGCCTCTAGCCCTTCTGGTGCGCCCTCTTCTGCCTCTGGACCTCTCGAGGCTGCGCCCCAGACCAAGAGGCTCACGGGCTTTAAGCTCGGCAAGAGACCGCTAAAATATGCCGCGATTGACCAGTACGTGCTCGAACTCCGTCTTGTTCTTGTTTTTGCTGTCGAGGCTTGAGGTCCTCAATCATTTGGTTAGGCCGCCGCTTGCAGCGAAGAAGTTGAAGGGGAACGCAGTAGCTCTGCGTGGGGCAGGCTCATCCATTGTGGCCGCGCCTTCGCTTGTGGGAAGGGAAGGCGATGAAGTTTGCACTTCCCCTGCCCAATTGTCCTCGCGAGGCCAGGAAGAGCGCCCTGGCGGGGTTCCAGCCCCCGTGGCCCCGCTTACTCTGGAGGTGCCGGCGCTTGAAGCTGTTGCTAAGGTTGCCAAGACTCAGGAGCTCCCAGTCTCCCAAGCTGTGGTCACGCTGCCGCCTTCTCCTCCTGCTTCACTGGTTCCTGACTCCTCTGCCTCCTCCGCCGTCTTGGACCGTGCCATTACTAGGCTAGGCCAGCTGCAAGAAGACTTCTAGGGCGCCAACCCCCACCTGGTGGCCGGGCGCCTGGAGCTGATCTCTGGCTGGGTTCACTTCGACACCTCCGTTCGAGTGGCGCTGAGCCGGGCTGCGCCAGCTTCCGAGGAGGAGAAGCAAGCCGCCACCCAGGCTGCTGCCGCCCGCGATGCGGTGCTGAAGGATGCCACGGTCGCCCAGGGCTGGTGCAAGGCGTTGGAGACCAAGCTGCAGGGTTTGCACGATGAGCTCGCCAAAGAAGTTCGTGGCCGCCAGGCGAAGGAGGAGATGAAGGCTCGGGAGAGCACCATCAGGGACCGCGACGCCGAGCTGGCTGCTGAATGCGGCCGACTGAAGACGCTGGAGCAAAAGCTGAAGGTGGATAGGGTCGAGCTGGACGCCAAGGCGAAGGTCCTGGCCGAGGATCGCGTGGCCTTCGTGGATCTTGAGGTGAGGTCTCGCAAGGCGCTGAAGACGCTCTACGACGATGGCCTAGAGAAGCCGCTGGCTGGGGCCAAGGACGGCCCCACCTAGCTGCTTCCCTTCTTGGTCGAAGCGCTTGAGGAGGTCGTGACCGGCGTCGACCCCATGGCCGAGGTTGAAGCTCGCGTCCTTTCTTCTGCAGCGCTGACATGTGTCCTCAACCAAGTCTACCTTCGCGACCCTGACGCCAACCTCGATGAGCTGCTGGAGCCCGTGGACGCCGAGCGCTCCGCCGCTGTTGCCGAAGGCATGAAGGGCCGAGCGGAAGCCCTACTGGCGAAGTTCTGCGCCTTTGCCACTGTGCCCAAGGTAGGTGCTGCTGACTCTGTGGCCTCGGGAGGTGGAGCTGATGGAGGTAACACCACTACGGAGGCGGGGCTCCTGGCGAGTGACGACGCTGCCCAAGGGTGATCTTCTCGCGTCTTCTTTCCTGTTTCAACTCCTGAAATATGCATCGTGCCTCATGGAGGCATTTAAACTTGTGTTTGGTATCGAGAACACAATTATGGTTTGTAATATTTGCTTCTGGATTTTGCGGTTTCCTTCCTATTTGCTTTGTGTTCTGCGTCGGCAGGGCCCGGCCCCGCGCATACCTCAACAACCGTTAGCCTTGCGGAACTAAGGAGTGAGGGGCTACATGACCAGTTAGGCTCCTGAGTTGCGATGCTCAGGAGTCCCCCTTGACACTCAAACGGTCTTCATACCTTGGCTCCGCTCAGGGAGGGGCGCGCGATGACCAGGTCCGAGGGACCTGGCTGGGTGGCGTGCACTCGGGCGTGACCCGGGCGCAGCCCTCGTGTCCAGCCCCCTCGCGTGGCGCTCCCGAGGGGAGGCGTTGCGATGAGGCTAGACACTAAGCTCTGGGCTCCCTGAGGTTGATACGACCTTGGGCCGCCCTCAGTTGTTTATCACCAGCGCGGAGCATAGCGCTTCCATATGTGTACGGGCATATATGCTCCCCGGCAGTGTCGTCAGCCAGCGCAGACCATGGTGCTTCCACTGGTACGTGGGAGGGGGTGCCCCCTCCGGGAGGAGCCCCCGGGGTATGTACAGCCCCGCCTTGACACGTCGCTTGCACGGCAGGGCTAGACGAGGTGTAACTGGGCACCCGTGAGCCAGAGCGGGACTCACGAGGCCCTACCTTAGGGCAGGTTGCACCTGGTCTTGAGCTTTGGGCGGCTGAGTGTTCCTGCGAGATGGTTAGATACAAATGCTCTACGTCCTCAGGTCCCAGCCCTCAAGCAAGCTCAGCCACCGCTGGTAAGCCAGGTCACGATGTCGTGGACAAGGCCAGGGGGTGAGGGCTGGAGAGCCAGTAAGTGCTCCTGAGTCGCGATGCTCAGGAGCCCCCCTTTTAATGTTCAAGCGATTTGCATGAGGGAGAAAAGGCCCGTGGTAGGCGGGAGATGATAATCATAGGCAGGTTAAGCATGAAAGGCAAATCAGATTAGATAGATGCAGGAAGGATACATGCCACTGGGTCAGGCCCGAGCGGCTTGGGGATGATGCAGGCCGAGGGGCGCCCCCCGCAAGGTAAACTAAAGACATAAGCAAAAGGGATACATGCCGCAGGGACAAACCCACGCGACCTGGGAATGATGCAGCCCTGAGGGCGCTCCCAGCTAAAATGAACACAAAAGATGTCACCTGGTACCGTTGTAGAATGGGTGCTAAAGATGCGCGGTGAAGAAGCCGATCCTCACAAGCCACCGGAGCCCTGAGCCTCGGGAGGCTCTGTGGATCCAGGTGGTTTCTCGAGGACCATCTCCATCTCCGCCAGGACTGCGTGGTGCCTGGCCTCCTGAGTCACCAGAATGCTCCGCAGATGACACTGGTGAGTGGTAGCCGCGTTCGGCAGGCCGAAAGGCATGTGAACGTAGCTGTGCGGCGAACCCTTGGAACATCCCACGCGCGAAGGCCAGAAACGCTCCTGAGATGCGGCTTAGTTGAGCCCTGGGTAGTCAATGCAGACGCGCAGCCCGCCATCCTCGCCTGGATGGGGAGCTGCGCTAGCAGACGGCGATCGCCGCGTATGACTCTTGATTCGTGCAGCTCCTGAGTGGTCTTGGTGATGAACTCCTGAGGGTTGGGCCTTCCTTGCCCCGTGCCTTCCTAAGGGAAACGTTCCGCAAAGCACGCCTCCAAGTGGTGCCTGAGTGCCTCCCTCGTAATCTTGGCAAAGTTTGAGGCCCTCCAGAAGAGAGCCCCCGAGCCCTGCCCGAGGAGGGCGCTGGGTGCGCCTTCTTATGCAATGGAGGGAGGCGCCCCTTGCACAGGCGCAGGTCCTGACGCGGCACCTTCGGAGATGCCAACCTCCTGAGGCTTCGAGCTGGGCGATGTCTTCTTCTTCTTGGGGACTGCCTCAGGAGGGTTCTCGCTCTTGCGGTCCGGGTCCTCGATTGATGTAGCTTGGAAGGCGCGATCGAGGGAGCACACCACATCCCTCTCTTCGCAGGGGACTGTGATGATTCCGCCGCTTGGTGGGTCACCGCCATGAACTTGGCCAGGGCTGGATACCTGAGGATGGTAATCTATGGTAGGCGAACGTGGGCAACGTCGAAGTCGATGAGCTCGGTACGGTAGTTGTTGTGCTGTCCGAAGGTGACAGGGAGGCGGACCTGACCTATCGGTGTGGTGGAGCCGTTAGTGACTCCTGAGAAAGGCTTGGTAGGCTTAAGTTGATCATATGGCACTTGAAGGTTGTTGAACGTCTCGACAGACAGAACATTGAGCCCTACGCTGCCATCGATGAGAGTCCTGGTAACTTGCACGTTGTTGATGACTGGGGAGCAAAGCATTGGGAGGATGCCAGCTGTAGGCGCACACTTGAGTTGATCCGCTGAGCTGAAAGTGATGGCGCACGTGGACCACCTAAGAGGGCGTGTGGCCTCGAGCTTGGGGAGGATTGGATTCACCTCACGAGGAAACTGCTTGAAGATGCACTAAGAGGCTGGGGCCTGGGCTCCGCCCAAGATGCAAGCGATAGCACGTGGCTCCTGGAAGCCCCCAGCCCCCTCGTCCTGGTGGTGGTCGTCATTCCTTCTTGGCAGTGGTGGCAGAGGAGGAAGGCCTGCGTTGCCCTATGGGCAATCCTCGCGAGGCTGATCCCTCCAAGCCCCCTCGCAAGGCTGGTCCTGCCAGCGATCCTCGTGAGGACGGTCATGCCACTCCTGGCGAGGGCCTCAGTCGTCCCATCGTCCTCCACCTCTTCCTCCTCCTCGGCCGTAGCCCCGGTCGTTGCGCTCAGCGCATCGACCGACTCGTCCTTCTCGAACGGCTCTGAGCTCCTCACATTCGTTTGTGCCGTGGGTGTAGCGGTTGTGGTAGGCGCAGGGTCGGCTACCCTTGGACGACTCGGGCTGGTCCCTGCCGCGCTTCGTGTCTAGTTTTGCTGCGAGCACAACTGCTCCTTTGCACTTCACGTCCTTGGCCTTGGCTTTCTTCTCTTCTGGGTCAGTAGCTGGAAGCTCGAGGAGGGACAGGCGCCGCTCCTCAGCTCTTGCGCACTTGGTCCCCAGGTTGAATAGCTCCAGAGATGTGCACAGATCCTCGTGGATGGCGGGCTCCTCCTTCATCTTGACGTCGTGGACGCCGTCAGAGAACGCTGAGATGATGGCCTCCTCGGTCACCTTGGGGATCTTGAGGTGAGCGCTATTGAAACGCTGGATGTACTTCTGTAGGGTCTCTCTAGGCTGCTGCTTGATACGGCGTAGGTCACCCACGACCGGAGGATGGTCGTGAGTGCCCTGGAAGTTGGCGATGAAACGGCTGCGCATCTCGTCCCAAGAGGAGAACGAGCCGGGAGGCAGGTTCAGGAGCCAGGTGCGGGAACCATCCTTGAGTGCCATAGGAAACCAGTTCGCCATGACCTTTTCGTCTCCATTGGCCGCCTCGATGCCCAGCTCGTAGAGCTGCAGGAACTCCGCGGGGTCGGCAGTGCCGTCGTAGCGAGGAGGCAGATCTGGCTTGAATTTGCCTGGCCAGGCGACGCTGTGCAGCTCGGTGGTGAAGGCATGACAACCTGTCGTCGCCGCCAGAGCCTTTTGCAGACGCGGGGCTTGCTCTTGACGGTTCCCGCGTGCCGCCGCCAGGGGCAGCACGGGGTCTTGACTTGCTGGCGCAGGGATGCGGTCTTGACGTGCTGGCACATGGAGCACGAGAGCGTCTTCTTGAGGCCGAGGGATTTCTTGTCGCATGGGCGCTGGATGCGGTGGGTCTCGTCTAGGGGCCGCACGCCTTGGAGCCAGGGCGCCTTCTTGGGGATGAGGTGGCAGAGGCACCCCTTGAGCCGCATCACCCATGTAGGACGGAGGGCGAGACAACGAGAGGGACGGCTAGGAGAGCCCCCTGCGACACGGACGAGCTCGGTGATGCGAGCGAGCCACTCCTTGTAGAGGTCATCGATGGGGCGATAGTGCAGGAGCTCATGTGCCAGGAGCAATGCGGCCCGCGCATCCGTGGGAGCGCGACGAGTGTGAGACGACGAACCGGCTGGAGTTAGCGACGGAGTGGCGGTGCGGCCTAACCGCTGCATCGAGGGGTGCAGCGAAGATGCTTGCTGCTCGTTCCCCGCCGGGCCGGTGGCGACGTTGGCGGCAGGCGACAGAGAACAAAGAGGAGGCCCACCGACGGGAGCCGTCGGAGCGACGCGGGCGGCGAG